>CM065660.1:16049741-16587241 GCA_033220385.1 Triplophysa yarkandensis | reverse complement strand
CTAAAATGCAAAGACCAGCTACTTCTCTCAGGACAAGAGTTTTATCTAAACCTGTAGTTTACCTGCAGTGTGTGAGCTTATGTCAAAATTTTGTTAAAATTATTAAATTACACAGAAATGGTTTGTGTTTAGTATACCATTACTGTTTTGTTTAAAAATATATTTTATTCATTTATAAATGCACTAAGCTCAATCACAAATAGCACTCGGGGAATTCTAAAACAGTGCTCAATACTACATTTATCTCATTTGGTTTCATTTCCTCTGGTATAAGTGGATTCTTTTTTATCTGGGGTTAAAATGCAGTCCGAACGTAACAAAGGGTCAGATACCAACCCCTCACACCTCTGCAGTGTGAAGTGTAAAGTCATCGGGCTGGTTCTCTGTTTCTGCGTTCTAAATAGAAGTGCAAATGGTTGTGAGAATCACCGGACCATCATTGTAAATAGTTCAACAATTATAGTAGATCCCTAGACAGACTGTCTTCCAAAATGGTACAATTCAAATGTGAGTCTGGAAGACTTTAAAGAAAATGTGGATTTTGATTAAAACTGGACAGATGTTTCCTGTATATCTTTATACAAGAGAGTTGGATTTGCAAGCTGAAGGTTGTGGGTTCGAACCCCACTGCCAGCAGACAATGACTGAAGTGTCCTTGTAAGTCACTTTGGATAAAGCGTCTGCCAAATGAGACAATCTAAATGCAATGCACAGTAAAATGTTTAAGTATCTCGGATCTAAGATAAAGCATCATAATCTGCATGGTCTTGTATGGCTAGAAGGTTTTGCTGAGAAAGTGAGAGCAAGAATCATAGCAACTGTTTCCCTGCTGGCCGAGCTGCCTTGTGACGCTGAGTCACTGGGTTTGTGTTGTCTGTGATCAGCTGTGTGGGACATGAGTGACAGGCCAGGCTTGTGTTTTCCCATTTGTCATAGTGTTCCTAGAGTCGCTATTGGCTTTTCATATCCTATAACATTCAAATAGAAAGGAAGCTTTGGGGGGTCTAGCAAATGTTGAACTAAATAGGCATCCAGAATAAAGAAAATGTTATAAATGCAGAGAATAGAAGTTATATTGCATTTGCTTTGGGTGTTTTTAATTTGTCTAACTGACCTGGTTTATTTCAATTATCTTTCATGATGCCTTAATGTATAAAGAACATAACTCGAGATCATTACCAACAATACAATTACATTATTTCTAGTTGTCTACCTACTTGTGTATTATTTAAAATAAACTTTGCTTTTGTTGTGATCTGATGAGTCCCCACTTCAATGCATATTGCTGATGTTTGGATGGTTGATCATAAATAAAAAATAGACAGAAAATGCATTATATACTGTAAATAAAACAATAAGAAAAGGCATATAAACAAAACCAAAAAAGAAAAAGGCATGAGACATATTTGAAATAATGTGTAAGCTTCACATAAACACCTAATATGTTTGGCTTTACTATTTTATCATCCAAGTAATGACTCTATATAACGTTTATATCTTTCTTTTTATCATAAAAAATAATCTACCTCTATCCCTTTCTTATTTATGTACACAATAAAACACAATATAATGTCACTTAGTAAATATTACAAAAATAAACATTATATAATTTAAAGAAATCTTAAAAAAAAAAAAAGGATTTTCTTCAACATGTTGAAGTGAGTAAATATTCAACAGTATTTTCCTTTCAAACATACAAATATTTTTCATGTTTATGAAACGAAAAACAATAAGCGTTAAACAAACATGTATTTGTTATGTACGCCAATATTCTGTTTCAATCCCAATAGACATTGTTGAGTTACTCAGATGTACATATACACAAAATTGCAACAGATTATTTAGTTAATGTAAAACTTTTAAACATACATTTTTGTATACATTTATCATATAGTATACGGGTCAAGTCTATTGAATAACATAACATGCAGTTACAATCAAGTTTAACAATGAAACTCCCTGATATATTTCTATGCACTTTATATATAAACTTCATATATCCATAGATCTATCAATACTGTACATACACTTTTCCATACTCTATCTGTATAGTATGTGTGTGCTTATACATGCTTATTTTAAATCTATACATTATGTCCAATACTGATCTATTCTGTATAACTATTGTACATATTTCACATTTATTCTGATTAGATGCAAAGTGCATTGTATCTTATATATATATACAATAAAATTAAATGTAATCAGATTTAATGTATAGGCCACACCAACAGTGAGCTTCCAGGGGAAGGGAGTCAGATGAAACCGCGCATGCGCACTGGACTACTTTCTTGGAAGATGTAAGCTATTGATTACACGGATTCTTGCGCTCGTTATGGTTTTGTTAGGCGACGTTTTTTTAGTTCCCAATTTCAAAATGGACCAAACTCAACCAACACAAACACCAAACCGGATTTCACCATTTAAGAAGAAAACCGCAGCGAAAAACCATCTGGTTTATTTATACCTTGGCCCGACGCTTGAAGAACACGTGATCGGTTTCAGCCAATCACGGCGCCGCTACGTCACTCCTCATCGTCTTTGTTCTGGATTTATGGACGTTGTTTTGCGAATATCGGTTTAGAGTTTATGGATTATTTTAAGCGGAGTCTCTGACGCGACGTCGCGCGTGTGCGATGCGTCTTGAAAAACACGACGCGTCACTCAAAATCAGGTTTAAAACCGGTTTAAAGGGCGCTCGTGCGAGTGTCACGTGACCCCCCTGCCCCCACTCCGATCCAATGATTGGTGAAGAAGAAGTCGGACATGTTTGAGGATAAAGTGCTGAATAAAGAAACGTGGACGAAGACGAGAAGAAAAACAGGATCTTTCAAACTATGAGGAATTCCACTTTATTTTATTTACCTTTTTATTATACTTAATCTGGATAGAGGTATATCGGAAGATATTTTTTTTTTAAATAATATTTTTTTTTATAAATCAGTCAAATTTGGTGTATTTAAGTAAATTAACTTAAAAGGAAAGATTAGTTTTGGGGCTTTTAACAGTCTGTGACATTGTTTCAAACCTGTAACCTTGGCAGTGGGGGATGGGTGTCATTATTAACTTTAGATTCTAAAAATAAGGCGATTTTAAACATAAACAGTTAAAGTCTTTGAATTTAATTATTCGATTTACATTTTGTATTAGAACATCTTTGGTTAGTTCAATCGTCCATTTAAATTAACTTATTAAATAATAATGTCAAGATATGATTTTCCCGCGTTTATTTAAACGTCAGCAGGCGACCGTTTTGTTTTATTTGTCGTTTTTGTTGTTAAAATCGCGGCCTAATGGTGGACGTGTTCTAGAACCTTCTATTGAGAATGTGATTACTATTATCATGTTATTATGCGTATATCTGTATTTTTTTTGTATATCGTCGATTTATTTGATCGTGTTTAGTATTTAAACATTAAAAATCGTCGTTTGAGGAAAAACAAAGTTGCTGCGTCACTGTATGGCGGACACTCCTTGTCGGCCATTTTGAATCCACTGAGAAGAAGGTCGTCACGCACTGACCGTTAATTCAAACACGTTACTAGGATACGTTGTGTTTTTATATTATATTTTGTGAGATGTCGTTTTTTCTCACAGCTTTTCGTTCATTTGACACGTTTTAAGCGCTTAAATGAAGTTTATGGTTTTATTTTAGGCTATTTGTCAAAGAACACGAGGTGAGCTCTGTGTGCGTGTGCAGTATTCGCCCCGTGCGCGTGACTGACCGGCTCAACCAATGGCGTGCTTCCAACTTGGCCTGGATGAGCGCGCCTTAGTGTCGACGGGCCAATCAGAGAAGCTTGTTCACACACAGGTTGACGTAACAGTACCTCATGAGAAACGCACCGTTTCAGTGAGTGTTTTCACATCAGTGCGGGATTAAAACAAAGCTGAAATGTGCGTTTGGGCTATTATGGTCTGTTTTTATCGGGTGTTGTTTTTGTATAACCGCTTTATCTAACGAACTCCGCGAATCGTCCTCAAAGCGCTCTAGAGGCGTGGTCTGTTCCCCCGACGTTTCGAGCGGCCAATAGGAACAGCGTGGGTGTGTACTATGGCATTACATCAGCCAATGGTGTCGTCGTCGGGTTTATAAAGAGACGGGCGGAGCCTTAACGTCGCCATTTCATTGTAGCTGTGCGCTGGAAGATAGAGGAAGTCTGAAAAACAAGGCCGCGAAACTCGGACGTTCGAACGAAACCGGTTAATAAACTGAATCCGGATCCATCCCGATGGAGACGGCCATTAGCCCGCCCTTTGACAGGTACCGGTTGGAGTAAATGACAGTACTCTTGTTGGAAATGTAATTGGATTATTGTTATTTGTCATCTTTTTGGATTATTTGGGTTTTGTTCAGTCGTAATTCCGTCGCAAAAGCACGGAGGGAGATACCGGAATATTTGCAACGCGTCGGTGTCTCACGCGATGGCAATATTGATGAAGCTTTAATTTTTGCAGCGTCAGTTTGTAAACGGCTTTTTAAAGTTTTAAAGTGATTTTTAACGAGCATCTGCTTGCGTGTTCTGCGCAGGCGCACTGGAGCTCTTAAAGCGACAGCTTCTTTGTCATGTTTTTAACTATCGACTATAATCGTGACCGATCATTTTTATCATTTCTTCAAAACTAATGATGTTTAGCTAATGTGCTCAAACACGCTCAGCAATATATCAGTTAACTAAATAAAGAACAAACAATGTTTGTTTTGGGAGTAATTTAGCATTTTAATAAATGTTAAATTATTAATGCACCATTGTGTTGTTTTGGTGACCATGTGGTTTGAAATCGAAGCTATTAGTGTAGCTAGCATTAAACGTAATGGAAATTGTGTAAAACTTTTGTTTATTACTTTTGTGATGTAAGATTTATGTAATATTGTTGGGCTTCCATAATTATTTAAACAAATTTATTAAAGTTATCACATTTTAGTTTAATCTTGTCTTCAATGGGTTTATCCTGCAAAATAAAGTTTTCCTCATAAATAAAATACATTTTCGTCATAAATCCTGAAACCCGAGGCATGCTATGCGTTTCCTTTCACCACGTGGGTTTTGTCAACATTAAACACGTCACTTCCTCCGTATTTAATCCCACGTGAGATCCCATCAAAGTTGCTTTTCCTATCGACTGACATTAATGTGGGGAAAACTACAAGTACAACAAATAATGGGAAGACTTGTTTCCTTGTGGTTGCTTAGTAACCAAAATAGTTAAACGATCGCCATGACCTCTGCCCCCTCCCAACCGGTGTACAGTAGTTGGGACAATGAATCAGACCCTCATCATAGGGGAGGGATTCCATGTTTTGTTGACGTGCCTTATGCCAGTATTTTGTTTTTACAATGTTTTATTTTTTTCCAAACATTGTTTGTATTCCAGATATATTGCCCTAATAAAAATAACACGTTTTCAATGTCAATTCTGTGAGCTTGTATCATTCAGCACTAGTTTCTGTTGAAGGTTGTGTCATGTAATGTATCAGATATATAGTTTGAGGCTCGTACTGAAAGATTAATAACATTTGAAGCCCTTTGGTTTATTATAGACTCGCTTCAGCTTATGTCATTTTACTAGCATTTAATTGTACTGCACTTTTCAACAAGTAGACATATTTGACGGCTAAAAATGGAACCAATTACTGTTAATTTTGATTGTTCATCATATAAAATAATGGTGAAAAGTTAAGACAAAAGCATAAGAGAGAATGGAAGGTAAGTTTCAGGGAGGGAATTCGAAATTTGTTTAAAAAAAATAAATAAAAATGAATCACTAAAAAGTGTATATTACATGCAAAACTTAAGAATTGACTTGAGAAGTCGAATATGTATTTGGATTATTAAAATAAATATTTTTAACAAAGGCAAGGAATCTGGTATTTACATTCTATATAGACTTCTATTGTTATCAGTATAAAAATATTGCAGAATAGCTTTTGAAGAATTGTAACTAATGAGATGTAAGTATGACTTTTAGGTAAGAAAGATATTCTTCATTTTAATGATACTATTTATACAGATCTTTGAGAGGTATTTCAAACAAAGTTAATCTGGTTAATGCAGTAGTATTAGTTAACCTGTTCGGTAGTTTTTCTTGATGTCTTTAATAGTAAAATATTAGTCTGTTGCTGTGTCTGTTTGGGTTTGAAGACATCTAATGTAGAATGATGTGACTGACATCAGGCCAAAGGTTAGGAATACTATTTGTTTTTTGAAATGCAAACTATTTGGCCTAAATGCCACACACTCATTGGCTTATTCTTCTGATGAAAAATCCCACTCTTGCCCTATCTGGGTTAATGTGTCGATGAGGACTACACCCCCATTTTCAAGTTGGACTGTTTTACATCTGTTTGGAATGTGCTATTTAGAATGACCCATTCCCAGGCAAATGACCCACTGATAGAGCAATTGTAAATACATAGCTGGTTCATATGAAAACAAAGAGTTTGGTTTCTTGACGAGATCCAATTTATGGACATGGTCTTGTGCTATTTCCCCCGTTATTCCTTTTGAATCATTTTGGTATCTAAAATAAGACATACTATATTTAATAGTCTTTTGTATATTTGTTTTTCTGCTCTCCAATATGCTCTACACAAACTCATTACTGTTCTCCACAGCTCTTTGGGCGGGATGGACGGCATGCAGGGAGTCATAATGATAGATCAGTCTGGCCCCGGCAAACGCATCCGCAAGCCGTCGTTGCTGTATGAAGGGTTCGAAGGGCCCGCTCTGCCTTATGCGCCTCCATCCGGACCCCATCAACCTCCCGTTCGGGACCCCAATCGACCAGGCCGCATGACCAACCAGCTACAGTTCCTTCAGAAGGCTTTAGTTAAGACACTATGGAGGCATCATTTCGCATGGCCTTTTCATGAACCCGTAGATGCGGTCAAGCTCAACCTTCCAGTGAGTTTTCATATCTTAGAACAGTTTGATTTAAGATTTTCAGACTTGAAAGCTAACAAGCATCTCGTTTTAAAAATAGGATGTATAATAAGATACTCTGCTTGTAATTCGACAAGCAACGAGACAATGCAATAAGGCAAACCTGAAGTCTGACACTAAACATTATCTTATGTCCTTCAGGATTATTATAACATCATTAAGCAACCGATGGACATGGGCACCATCAAGAAGAGACTAGAGAACAACTATTACTGCAGTGCCAGTGAGTGCATGCAGGATTTCAACACCATGTTCACCAACTGCTACATCTACAACAAGGTCAGTCTTGTTGATTTTCTAAAACAGTTTGCGATGCTTATCTTTAAGATTTCCATTACACACACTGCTTACATCTAGAGAGTTCCACGTGTTCTAAAATCTTTGTTTATTGCTTCATAGCCAACCGATGACATAGTCCTAATGGCTCAGTCTCTAGAGAAGGCTTTCCTGCAGAAGGTGGCACAGATGCCCCAAGAGGAAGAAGAGATTCCCTCTTCTACACCCAGAGGAAAACCTGGCAAATTCCCTAAAGGACGTAAGTCTGGTAAGAATGGAGAAAGAATGCAAAAAGTGTTTGGTTGTTTGTCGTAATGTTTATGCGAGGCTTTTCTTGTTTATAGTCATAGGTGGATTTACAACAGCTCATCAGGTTCCTGCTATTTCATCTGTCTCCCAGTCAACTTACTCCCCACCCACTCCAGACACCCCAGACTCAGTCCTCTCCACCCCACCCCAAACGCTTTTAGCAACGACTCTGGCTCCACCACATAACACCCCCACACTAATGGGCCTGCCCCCTACCCAACCCACTGCTAAGGTAAGAACCACAATTATATACAAAAGTGCTGCTGAATATTTAGTTGGGATGCAGTTCCCCATCGTTCTTCTCTTTCCATAGAAAAAGGGTGTCAAACGCAAAGCAGACACTACCACCCCCACCACCACAGTCATGCCCCTCACCCTTGGTGTGGGCGGCATGGGTCTCGGCTTGAGTGGTGGCGACTCCCCGCTTACCCTCTCTGCTTTGGGGGTTGACCCTAAACAGAGTCTCTCCCTTGGCATGGGCCACGTTGGAGGCCTGGTCGGAGACAGCGTTCTACCAAGGCGAGGAGGCAGCGGCAGGCCCATAAAGCCACCACGGAAAGACCTCCCGGATTCCCAGCACACACATCAACCAGTGCGCCGTGGGAAACTGAGCCAACAGCTGCGATACTGCAGCGGAATTCTCAAAGAACTGCTGTCCAAGAAACACGCAGCATACGCCTGGCCATTCTACAAGCCGGTGGATGCTACAACACTGGGACTTCACGACTATCATGATATTATCAAGTATCCCATGGATCTAAGTACCATAAAGGTTTGTTAATTAGTATATTTGAGAATACCAGTCACAAAACTGAACCAAGTGGACAGGATTGAGTTGAGGCAATCTTAATGAAATGTTCATGTCTGTCTGTCTACAGAGGAAAATGGATCATCGAGAATATAGAGATGCGCTTCAGTTTGCCGCTGACATCAGGCTAATGTTCTCAAACTGTTATAAATACAATCCTCCAGATCATGATGTGGTGGCCATGGCACGAAAATTACAGGTGCAGAGACGTGACCTTCTTAATAAAAAAATAATTTTATTGCTATACAAATAAATTCAGGAAAACATGTTATTCATATTGTTTACATATTCTGTTGCGATTAAAGTATGTCCTTGTGGGGATTTAACATTGCTACCCATCAGAAATCATGTCTACATTCAGTTTTAATCATCATTTTAAGCTGATCCTCAGCTGCTGTGTGTTTTATTTATTGCTTCTGTTTTTGTGAACACATCAACTGACCTTCAAAAAGCGAAATGTTTTAGATATTTGGATTTATATTTGGAATTATCTTTTTTTGTAATGTAGAGAAACAGATCCTACATTAACTACAATGTGTGATTAACAACACATGTTTTATCAAACATTTTACTCATTTCATATTTTAAAGTGCACGTTTTTCCATTTCAGGACGTCTTTGAGTTTAGTTTTGCAAAGATGCCAGATGAGCCCCTCGACTCCCTCCCACCTTCATCCCTGGGTGGAAGCTTAGGCGATCACTCCTCATCTTCTTCCTCATCCTCGTCATCATCAGAGAGCGATGTCAGCAGCGAGAGTGAGAGCGAGAGCAGCCTGAGCTCGGACAGCGAGGAGGAGAGAGCAAACCGCCTGGCCCAGCTTCAAGAACAGGTGTGTAAATGACTGATACAGTAGTTGAGCATTCACTGAGAGCTGCAATAGGTTTGGTTTGAATTACCATGAAAATTGACCAAGTCCATCATCAACAGCTAAAGGCGGTGCATGAGCAGCTGGCTGCACTGTCCTCCGCACCCATCATCAAACCCAAGAAGAAGAAAGAAAAGAAAGACAAGAAGAAAAAGAAGAAGCTTGATAAACATAAGCGGGGCAGGAGCACGGTGGACGATGAAGATTACATGCGACCGGCAAAAACTCCAAAGCTCTCAAAGACACCAAAGAGCAATAGCAAATCGGCAGCATCGTCCACTCAGAGCAAGAGGAGCTCCAATAAAAAGAGCAACAAGAGCAAGTAAGTTTATGAAGGACCATGTGTGAGTTCATAGTGTTAAACATTTGTAAAACTTCAATTCTGCATTCCTTTCTATAGCTGATTTTTTTTCTACTTTTCTTCCAGATCATCAAAGAGATCTTCTTTCAGCGCACATCCTGCGAGCCAGGGTGGTCTTACCCCCCATTATGACTCTGAGGAAGAGGAGGAGACCAGCCCCATGAGCTACGACGAAAAGAGACAGCTCAGCCTGGACATCAATAAGTTACCCGGCGAGAAACTGGGTCGTGTGGTGCACATTATCCAGGCGCGAGAGCCCTCGCTGCGTGACACCAACCCGGAGGAGATCGAGATTGACTTTGAGACGCTCAAACCGTCCACGCTGCGTGAGCTGGAAAGATACGTCATGATGTGTTTACGGAAGAAGCCACGAAAACCATTTGGTAAATGCACATCTTGACTAAAGTTTTTTATGCTTGAGCACCAACATCCACCGAAGACTGTTTAAACTTGGAATATTATATATAGCCGCACCCAGCGTCCATGTCAATATTCCATAGACTGTCAGTTGACCTTTGCACTACCCGTAAACACAATTTACTGTTCTTTCATCCATTGTCAGATGTTGACGACAGAGTCACACCTCATGTGACGATGTTTAACTTTAGTCTTCAAACTTTTTCTACTTGTTTGTAGAGAGGGAAAGACAATCCTGTACCATTCTTTATATGTCTAAATATGCCATAAAATATGTCTTCTGTTTCAGTGGCAACCAAGAGCACTGCAGGCAAAACCCGTGAAGAGATCACTTTAGAGAAGAAGCTGGAGCTGGAGAAAAGACTCCAGGATGTCAGCGGACAGCTCAACTGCAATAAGAAACCACAGAAAACCAAAGGTAGAAACCGATGTGTAATATATTCATAGCTGATCATATATAGCTGGTCATATCTGTCACAACATTTAGATTGGGTCGATCAAGGTAAAATTTACTAACATCCCCTTGTTTGCTCTTTTTCAGTGGAGAAGCCCACTGCAGTGGAACCTAATGCTGTTGCTTCTCGCCTCAGCGCCAGCAGTTCCAGTTCAGACTCCTCTTCATCATCATCCTCTTCCTCATCCTCTGACACCAGTGACTCTGATTCTGACTGAACGAATTAAAAACGCTCAAATTGAAATGCACTCCATCGCAGATGAAACCAACAGAAAGAATTTAAAAGCATTTATCGCATTGATATTCTTTGGTTAATTGCAAGGACTTCTGGGAAATATTGAACAGAGACATAAGAAGAAACTGATGAAAAGCAGCCCAGGGCTTCGTCGTCCCATATGGGACTTGATTCCGTTAGTCTATTCTTGTGTATATACATGTACATAGATATATAAATATCTATTTTTCTTTTATAAAGAAGAGTTTTAAGGAATTCCCTGTTAGGGAAAACAAAATCTTGACTTGTTTTTGCTTTTGTGAATTTTTCTCTCTTTGCGTTTGAACCTTAAATTTGTCCTAAAGAAAACAAAAGGCTTGGAGGGGAAACTGCTGTCACTTTTGTTTGCATGGCCGAGTATGTGTAACGTATACACGTTTGCGCGTACCTGGATGTCTCGAAGCTTGGTTGTGCATTTGAATGAACTCTGTAAGCATTGGTGAAAACAGAACTCCACCTATTCAAATGCCATCTGTATAGCCAGAAGTCAGGAAAACGGGGGATAATGTCAGCTATCTCAGTTTTAATGGCAATGTTAGCTTTAGTAGAGTCTTAAAACTTGAATCTTATCACTTCCCGCCTGCTTTATTCCAAACTGAATAACCCCACCGTTGTTAACATCCCGTAAAAGACAGAATCGGGCTCTTTACATTCAGCTGAGCATCTGCATCTCTAGATACATAATTTATTATTTGTTTGTGATTTTGATCACAAGAGTTTAAGATAACAAGATGCACTATCAGAGGTACAGCGCTGCTTAAATGGGTGTGAATTGCTCTTGTTGATCTTGGTTTTTCAGTTTGTCTGGTTTTTGTTTGTGTGCTTAATGCCCAGAGAATTAATGCAGTTTATTTTTAGTTTTGCGAAACAATTTTACCTTCAGATTCAGTACATCTAAGTTTAAAAGAAAAAATATATAGTTTCAGGATCGCAAGATACTGTTACACATCGAGACTTGAATTTTTTTATTTTTGCAAAAATATTGTACATATGTAACAATTTCACAGCTTGTATCAGTTAATATGACCCATGTTCTCTCTTTTGTTTGTTTACTTCCGTTTTAAATCTACATGCTAGTGTTGTGGCTGGTTGTTTCCACAGCGTATTGTTTTTTTTAAAAATACATCTGAAAACATACAAACAGAAAGAAACCTCAAGCTACGAGCATCATCTCAACAGATGCCATGTGACCGTAATTCTCATCTGATAAATTCACATTAATAAAGAGGGTGAGATGTTCTTAAACTCTTCTGGCTGACTGCGTTTTCTTCATGCACTTAAAACATTAGGTCAGTGATTCACATCTCTGTTTTTAAATTGACCAATTAAAATATAAATTTAACAATGATTTAAACTCAAGAAAATATTAGTTGGAAAATATTAAATTATCCACTTAATCTTTGGATGAAGTAATGATGAAAATTATTTTCAGTGTGTTAAAAACTTTCTATGCAATAAAACATATTTTGTATTTCACGAATATGAACCTTTACATAAAGATTAGGGCTGCCAAATTAATAATAGTGATTTATTGCATCCCAAATAAAAGTGTGTTTGCATAATATTGGTTAATAATTTATAAGCACGTATAAATACACAAAAGTATTTTTACATTAATTTTCCAATAGTTAAAACATGTTTATAAGTTTCAAAGAAAAATTCATATAAAAATTGAAATGTGGCTGTAGTTTAATTGATAGAGTTTTGCATTAATAGTGCAAATGTTGTGGGTTTAATTCCAAGAAAACCCTTTTTTGAATAGCAGAGCTTTGTAAAAGAATCTCAATAAATGCATAAATATTACTCAAGTCCAAGTCTACAAAACTACTTTGTGTCCTGAAGCTACATCAGTAGATGGCAGTAGAGATTCTTAATAATCTCAAAATCATCCAAACATACATGGGTACCTGGTCATCCTGTCTGATGTGTCAGGTATAACCAGTCTGTAAAGCTCCAACACCACCAGACGCCTGACCACATATGCAAAAAAAAATATTTTTACAATATAATATATAAATATATATGATTATAAAAAACCAATCTGGCCTGTCATGCTCTGTTAATGTACAGACATAATGTTGACATGTAACACAATAGACACCAGAGTTGTAATACAGAACTTGTTCCTTGTTGTGTGGCAGCCAGTCATGAGGAAGTTGACAAAGAATGCATGAATGCCTTTATCTGCATTTCTCTTGATTCACGTTTGAGCCCCGTACAAACTGCAGGGGAATAAAACCTATACCCATGTGGAGTTCAGCGGGTCTCAGACCTTTACATGGACTTGTCCTGGTGGTCTTTGCTTTTTCTTGTATTTTATCTGAAGGTGAGCTTGCTTCTCAAATTCCTGTAGACAGGATTGACTTGTAAAGCCAGTGCGACACGGTCATTTTACAGGAAGAAAACAACTTTAACAGCTGTCATTTCAGCTCTTATTCACTCCTGAAATTCAGTTTAGCATACTACGAACATCACTAACACTAGTGTTACTTATTCTTATATGATAAATTGTTTGTCTCCTAAAATATGAAATAAAATGACTTGTTAAGCAATTTAAAGAAATGTTAAATGTAAATATTAATTTCAAATGAAATGTTACATTTAACAATTTAACATGAAAATTTTTTTATACTGACTGCAGAATAACTGTGGTGTTTTCCATCAGAGCTTTACGTTTTCCAGGACATTGATGAATGTGAATACAGCGCAGAAGATATGTCTGACATGGTCTATACAGTCAAGCTGGTCTTCAACCAGAGGCTTCTGTGCACTTACGACTCAAGGCTGGGAATATATGTTGGTTTCGATGAGTTTGGCATAAGGAATGCCAAACGATTCAACGATCAGAAATGGAAGATGGTTCAGAGGCGAGCCGAGCTAGACACTTTGTGCAGGGCCAATGCCAGATACTACATCAACAGCACAATAAGAAAAGGTCAAGAAGACGTCTTCTGAATATGCACATTACGCGTCAGAATGAGGTTTGAGCTAATATAAAGGTACGATACGTGTGAAATGTAATTATTCTGTTCATTGTTTTTCAACAGTACCGCCCGATGTTACCGTACGCTCCAACAAGAAGGCTCGCTATGGTCAGCTGACCACACTTGAGTGCCATGTGTATGATTTCTATCCCCAGGCCATTAATGTCACTTGGCTTGTAGATGGATCCAAGGCCGCTGAAGATGTGATCTCTACAGAATTCATGGATAATGGGGACTGGAGTTATCAGATCCATTCATACCTGGAGCTGGTGCTCCAAAGAGGGGTGAGAGTGAGCTGTCAGGTGGAACACAGCAGTCTGAAGAAACCTCTCATCTTGCACTGGGGTAAGTTACATGTGAATTGGTGGTTTTCTGCAAAAATATCTTTAATCTTGAATATACTCCCATGTGTTCAGATTCAAGCCCTCTGGAAAGCAGATTCATTAAGTTAACTATGGGATGCACTTTTCTCACAAGCGGTGTTATTTTGGCTTTTTTGTCTGTATACTGCCACATCAAAAGAACACACACAGGTATACTTGTACAATCCTATTCCATAAATGGTACTGAAATAGTGATAATAATTTAACGTTATTGTTTTCATGCCACAGGTTTCATATCCCTTCCTTTCCACTGAGAGCAGATTAACATCAAAGTTATTTTCAATTTATTGTTGTAAAAATATTTAAACTAAAACTGTGTATAATTTGCAGAGAAAATGTATATGCCGTGCAATAAATGTTTTCAATCAACATAAAGTGGTCACATATGGGGAAAAACAGAATAAATGTTTTATAAATGTGAAGGGTCTCGATTTAATCAACGAGTTAAAAAAAGTGCAATATATATTCATGTCAAAATATATAGTTACAGAAAATATCAGAGATCCTAAAGGCACACATACATCCCATACAGCATGAATGCGTTTTCATCTGCAAGACAATCAAAAATACACATCTGAAAAATGTCTCTGTGATATCTGCTGTCATATAGACCTCTGAAAGATATAAGATGTTTATGATTTAAAATGGATGTAAAACAGCTTTTTTAAAGATGATTTTGCAAAGCAGGTGTTTTCTTTAGCAGACATCATATAGATGTACCTGTGCAATCTGTGTATTTAGTAAATTTGTTCAAAGAATTGACATGGAGTTTTTGTTTTTCGAAGAACCCATGGTTTCAACGATTCAGATGAGAGTCGAGTAGAAAACACACCATCTGCATGTGCTTAAAACCACAAAAGCGTGTTATCAAGTGCTCTTATGTCAACGGTGGGTTTGAGTTTCAGGGCACAGGTGCAATGCGGAGCTTATTCACTCAACCACAAATACATGTTTTTATTACCAACCCCAGAATTAAAGAGCTCTTTTAATAAATGTACCTAAAAAAGGCCTATTTTAGATCAAATGTTACTTTTTCTAACAGTTGGATGGATTGTAGTGCTGCAGATATACATTTCTGCCCTCTTGTGGTCAGTTCATGGTTATTAAATAAAATTAACCTACATGATCTATAGTAGTAAACAGTGGTAAATGTAATAGGTTGGGAAATGTTTTCAACATACATTTTTTTTTATTCTTAGTCTTCTTGCTGTTTTTCTTTGTTTGTCCTGTTTTACGTGACTGAACATTCGGCAGTGCACATCAACTAATATGCAACGAGTTTTTGGTTTTTCTGGTTTGCTGGACATTGTAGGACGCCATAAGCTCTCGCACAAGTATGAACGGATCAGTGATGGGACAACACAGCCATTCTCCTCTACTTCCCCTGCATTTCAGATCAGTTAGGATAATGTGCGACAGATCTCCAGGAAACAAAAGAGAAGGAAAGCACCAGGCCCAGACGGTGTTTCACCAGCCTGTCTGAAAACCTGCGCTGACCAGCTGGCTTCTATCTTCTCGCTGATCTTCAACAGATCACTGGAGCAGTGCAAAGTCCCTTCATGCTTTAAACGCTCCACCGTTATCCCAATCCCGAAGGTATCCAAGATCACAGGACTCAATGACTACAGACCTATGGGTTTAACGTATGTAGACATGAAGTTATTTTAAAGTCTGGTGTTGGTGTGTCTTGAGGACATTCTGACCTCTTGCTGGACCTCCTTCAGTGGGGGGGGGATACCGTGGATGATGCAGTGGGACTGCATTATACCCAACAACATCTGGACAAGCCAGGGAGTTATGCGAGGATTCTGTTCGTGGACTTTAGCTCTGCCTTCAACACCATCATCCCATCACTGCTCCAGACCAAACTTACCCAGCTGTCTGACCCTAGCTCTGTCTGTCAACAGATCACCAGCTTTCTGACAGACAGACAACAGCTAGTCAGAATGGGCAAAATCACGACAGCGATACCATCAGCACCGGTGCTCCACAAGGATGTGTTCTCCACCAACGGCTCTTCTCCATGTACACAAACGACTACACCTCTAAAGTCCTCTCCATCAAGCTTCTAAAGTTTGCAGATGACACTGCTGTTATCAGAGTCATCCGGCACGCTGACGAGTCTGTGTACAAACAGGAGGTGGAACAGCTGGCTCTCTCAGGATCTGAAGTGGGATGCTCACGTTAACTCTATTGTGAACAAAATCTTAATTTCAACTTTATTTCCTGATGAAGTTCAACCTGCTACAGGAGCTTCTCATACAGTTCTACTCCGCTATCACAGAAGTCATCCTTTGCACTTTCATCAGCATCTGGATCGGCAAAGCCTACATAACAAAGACTACAGCGGATAATCCGGACTGCTGAGCACTACTCCTTCCACACTTCAAGAACCGTTCTCATCCAGAGTGAGTACAAGGGCGCGCAAAATCACCCTGCACTCTGGACCCCTCAGTTGTGGCCTGGTGGTTCGAGTCTTGGACTCGTGATCCAAAGGTTGCTGGTTCGAGACTCGGAACCAGCGGGAATAACACGACTGAGGTGAGTCCCTTGAGCAAGGCACCGTTCCCCCAACTGTTCCCCGGGCGCCGCTGCATGGCTGCCCACTGCTCCTGGTGTGTGTTCGTTCACTTACTGGATGGGTTAAATGCAGAGCACAAATTCCAAGTATGGAACACCATGCTTGGCAATACGTCACGTCACTTCAAACACACCCTCTGTTTGAAAGTATAGAGCACTTTATAACCTACAATCTTAAAATGAATATTTATGTATACTTATAAAACATCTGCACATATTGTATGCCGGCAATTCCCAAACTTCTCATTGCGGGACCCACCATTTGGATCTCTTACACTATATTGCCAAAAGTATTTGCTCACCAATCCAAACTATCAAAATCAGGTGTTCGTGACCTCAACCCGATAGAACACCTTTGGGATGGACACTGAGATCCAGGCCTTCTCATCCAACATCAGTGACATCACAAATGCTCTTCTGAAGAAGAATGATGAAAACATCCCATAAACACACTTCTAAACCTTGTGGACACCCTTCCCAGAAGTGTTGAAGCTGTTATAGCTGACATCATATTAATCCCTATGGATTAGAATAGGATGTCTTTTAAATTCATATGCGATTCAATGCAGATGATAGAATACTTTTGGCAATATATTCCATGTCACATTGTATGTGTACCACTGTGTGTTTTCTTACATGTTTATTTTTATTTTTAACCGTTTGTAAACAGTGTTACTTGTCCTATCACCTGGCAATAAAACTCTTTTGATTCTGGATCTGGAAATTGTTTACGACATGATAAATGTTGTTATACTGGAACTTCATTTCAGGATTTGCATATGAATCTATGTGGACAATTTTGATGTCAAACATTATAATTATGATAGGAAAATCCAATATATATACAAGAAGGAATTATACGTCTCATCATTTTTAGTATCTAAGATATTTTGTCCCATTGATTATTATTGCTTCTGTGTGTCTCTTGTAAAGTTAAACCATGCTTTTCTATTCAATATTCCATTCTTGATGTTTACTTGATGATCATTTGTTATTATTTATGTCATGTGCTTATACAAACTTGTAAGGTGTCACATTTGCCATGTAAGTTAGGATAATCACTACAAAAACAAATAAACTGTATTTTAAATTCTACACATTTCATTTACAACTGGGAATAAATATTACAACTTACCTTTTCTTTCAATAAACTTATTTGACGTCATATGCTGTGAGTTAAAGTCTGTGTTTGTGACAGAACTGTAAGCTAATTAGCCACCCTGCTGTCAATTATAAAAGGGGCGGGTCCAATGACGACACACGTCATTTTAAAGGGAACGCCCACTTACAAAATAGCACAAACACTTTTTGGAAACAATCACAAACTTTTTCAAAGAGATTTGCATTAATTTTACTTTGCTAATATTAACTTCAGCAATGCATGTCAGAAGATTGTAAGCCCTATTATGTAGATTTAACACAAATAATTCTCTTATTTCCCTAATAATGTAAACACACCCTTAAAATGACATATCACTCTAAAATTATTATTTCACATAATTGGAAGAAAATGATTATTGGTGTTTTGGCGCCATCTAGTGCACACTGTTGGTACTGCACCGCTAGGACAGCGACTGTAATGGCGGCGCCCTCTCGACTCATTTCGAGGTTGACATTAGTGACAGGTGAGGTTTCAAAGTCCTTTAAAAATTATGATATAATACAATCTTCCATATTCACACTTTAAATATAAGCACATTTGTTTTGGAGCTATACATTCATATCCCTGTTATCAAATGGTTATGCTTTATATAACTTTAGATTTTACTATTCATTGTAATCTTTATTGGCATTGTAACACAACTGTACATATTTGAGACATATCTTATTGAGAAAAATAAAAAGCAATAAAGAAATAATAGATTTCATGGCTGTTAATGGTATTAATGGTAAATATAATGCTCTCTAATTGTAATCTGTTGGTTTCTATTGGTGGGATGATAATGTGATAATAAATATGAATAACTATTGTGAGATAATGTTGTGTTGTGTTGTGTTTCAGGAGGAGGAAGTGGCATCGGCCGGGCAGTGTGTCACAGATTTGCCACTGAAGGTGCTTGTGTAGTTGTGGCTGACCGCAATGTGGAATCGGCCAATCAGACGCTGGGACTCCTGTCACGTGACCACAGTGGTCAGCAGCACATGGCCCTGGAGGTGGACGTGTCATCGAAGGACAGCGTGGAGGCCTTAGTGGCAAGTGTTCAGGTATCACACACATGTTTGTGTGCTGACATGGCTGATAATTTGCAAAAAATGAAGCATTCGTAAATAATTGAATTGATGGGATGATCTGAAGTTGTTTGTTGTTGTTTTGTCACAGAGACGATATTTCCAGCCGCCCTCGGTGTGTGTGAACACTGCTGGCATCACTCAAGATGAGTTTCTGCTCAAGATGGAGGAAGAAGATTTTGATAAAGTCATTCGTGTTAATTTGAAGGTAAAACTGACCAGCTCTGGACTGTTGTTTATCCGTCCGGCAAAAACCAATGGTCACTTGTGGTCTGGTGGTAAGAGACTTAGATTTGTAAGCTGAAGGTTGTGGGTTCGAATCCCACTTCTAGCAGATAACTGAAGTGTCTTTGATATAGACAACCTTTCCCCCCATTGCTCTGCAGTGACAAGTGGCATCTGCATCATACTTGTAAGTCGCTTTGGATAAAAGCGTCTGCCAAGTGAATAAATGTAAATGTAAAGGACCATTTCTCAGAAAAGTTAAAGCACATCTCTCGATCCTTCACAGGGAACCTTCCTGATGACACAGGCTGTTTCTAGAGCTCTGGTGTCTGCAGGCGCTCGGAAGGGATCCATCATCACTGTCGGCAGTATCGTTGGCAAGGTCATCCATCACAAATAATCTGAATTCAATACTATAGTTTTTTTTGTCACATGGAGTTTTGTCTTTGATTGGCTTTAGGTTGGGAATATTGGACAGATAAATTATTCAGCGTCTAAAGCCGGTGTGGAAGGTCTCACCAGGACAGCGGCCAAAGAGCTCAGCAAGTATGTGAATGTTTTACATAATGCGAGAAATCATCATGACATGGTTGTAATAAGTTTAACTCTGGTCTCTTAATAACGCATAATTCTGTGTGTTTTATACTTTCAGATTTGGAATTCGCTGCAACTGTGTCCTGCCAGGGTTCATTACTACACCCATGACAGATAAAGTACCAGAAAAAGTGATCAGTAAGGTAAATTGCTTTACTATATCTTGTGTTCTCACTTTTGTAAAACATTCCTTCATTTGATAATATTTTTTGGACTGTTTTCTTCAGATCACATCCATTATTCCAGCGGGTAGAATGGGAGAGCCTGCAGGTATTTAGCAAAAAGTCTTCTAATAATTCGTTTGATTCCTATCAGTTAAAATTTTAGATATATTTAAAAATATGATATAATGCATTTTAAGATGTTGTGTTGTATGTTGTCAAACAGAGGTAGCTGATGCGTGTTCATTTTTGGCCTCTGATGACAGTCGCTACATAACAGGAATCAGCATCGAAGTTGCTGGTAAGAAGTTGGACTCTTCTGAAAACTACAGAAATTGTTGAAATTTTAGAATTTTTTATAAAGAATTGACTTTCCTTATTCTTGTACAGGTGGACTTTACATCGGCTGAACACTGTCTTCCAAATTTGAATGCTGAAATTGTTTAATTGTGCCTATAAAAATGCCCTTAACAAATCATTTTGTAATTTATGTATAAATATTGTATAGAATGCAACAAATGATGATAAATACATATGATATTTTTGCTTAACGGAAGTGTCCTTTATTTAACACTTCACTGCAAAACAATTAAGTTGACACAGAAGGAAATGTGTTGATGTGTGGTTTAATGGGAATGTTTGGATCAAATAACAAAGTCGAAAAATTCAAAACTCAAACAGACAGTATTCTGATGGGGGTTCAAGGGCTTTAAACATGTGTTAAATATCGGTTAAGTCAAATATCAAATATTAGACGAATCACAAAGTGTGAAAGTGGAAAATGACAACAAAGGAGTCAAACAGCTCTTTAAATAGATTATATATTACAAAAAAACAAATTTTACTTACATGAAATACGTTTTTAGCACCATATTTTTTAAAAGACAGACCAAAATATTCCTGTCTGCACCGAGAAAACCACACAAACAACTTTTAGTTCACAAATAATTTTATAGCTTTTCATTTCCCTTGTGTTTTAAAAAAGAAACAAAAAATATACATAAAACAAATATTTCCCACCCAGCGTCAGGTTCACACCCTCTCACTCTCAGTCCCTTCTTCACTGCTGTCACTTCATCTTTATTATCTCCACCGGCACATCATCATCTAAACCTCAAGATGTGACTCAAACACATTGAAATAATGAGCGTGTATTTTGTACAGAGAAGGCAGATATGCTGACTAGGGTTTTAATTTACAAATTTAATAGATTGTTGACAAAAACTACAGGAAATAATTACAATGATATACCACATTACTTTGTACTGCAAGTTTTGGTCGTTTGAGCACCTGTTTCACAAAATAAATACAATAAAATGATTTCTGTACAAATGGAATTAATGCACTTCAACTCCAGCCTGGACACTACGTCTATGTAAAAAAGTGTGCACTTCATAAAATGAAAAACTGGATTGTCAGACAAAATGCAAATATAGGGATGTATATCTACATGTGCTGAAGTGATAAAGATCTCTATTGTAAAACAATAACCAGCTTAACAACCATTAATACTCGACTGGTACGTTGGCAGAGAGTTCAAGACAGACCAACCAGACAGGTTTCGTCACCCCATAATAAATGTACAACAATACAATTTAACACTAATAATGGCTTTGAGATTAATTTAATGACACTAAAATGGCTTTAATTCATTATTACTTGTTCCTCAGTTTGAAATGTATCTATTCTATAGAGTACTGAAACATGTATGTATAAAGGGGGCGGAGGCTTTGCACAGGACTTTATAAAAGAAACGCTCATGTTTGGAGGTAGGAAGAGTGGAAAACATCAGAGAAGAAGCAGTGATGAGGGGAGATGTACGTGAGAGGGGGGCTGTGACCCGATGGTCTTCCGAATGATCCCAGCAGTATCTGTTACATGTCAGAAATCACCTCCATATTCATCCATATCTTCTCTTTGAAAACCTTTCGACAGGGCTGTCTTCTCCTCTGTTGACCATCCGTGGCTGGAAGTGTTTTTCCCTGGGCATGAAGTTGTATGCAACTTTGTTCCACACCGTGTGTGTGTGTGTGTGTGTGTGTTTGTGTTTGTGTGTGTTCCCACCTCTTAAACCTAACTTCATACGTCTTTGATAGTGTTGGCACTATATATGTGTGTGTGTGTGTGCGTGTGTGTGTGTGTGTGTGTTTGTCTCTGATTGTTATTCTTGTTTCAATAGTGTGTATGTGTGTGTGTGTTTATCCCAGGAAACAGACAGGTCCTATTTCAAAACCAAATTTCTGATTGTCCTCCCCAAAGTCTGAGATCTTGATGTCCAGAAGAGGAAGTTGTTCCACTTGAGGGGTGTTGACCTCCAGTACTGTCCTGTCATAACCCTTGCGATACTGCAGGGAGAGATATAAATGGTGAAAATTAAGAAAAGCCCTCGATCCAATATAACAGAAATACATTTATTTAGTATAATATAATTTAAAACGTTTTATATTGTAGATATTACATTTTATTATATTTTCATTTTATTTAACCAACACAAAACAATTATAATACTATATAAAATGACAGAAATAATACAAATGATCAAATTATGCTAACATATTATATTAAAATAAATATTAAATTAATATTAGGTTATCTAAAAGGGTAATCTTAAAGTGTGGTCTAATAGATTGCATGGCTTGAATAGGAATGGTATTGGTTTTAATGGAAACTATAATGGTCTCAACTGGTAAAGTGATAATAAATATGAAAATTTAACCTACACAAAACAACTTTAAAAACATATTTAAATAATATGTAATAAATAGGAAAGAATAGACAGAAAAATTATGCTTGAATATTAAATATTACTCTTAGCAATATTATCGTTTCAATGCAATATAACAGTAAGACATTTATTAAGTATAATAGCATTATTATTATTATTAATAATATTTAAAAAGTTTTATATTGTAGATAGTATTTTTTTGTTACATTTTTATTTTGTAATACTATATATTATATCGGAAATAATACACATTAACAAATTATGCTAATATATTAAATATAAATATTAAAAATATAAATATAACAATAGTAAATATATTTATTTATTTAATAATTAATTTAATTCAATTTAAACAATAAATACTACATATATTTTTAACAGTATTTTTTTAAATCTTATTTAAAATCTTTTGGACAGTATATGTAATTTAACCTTTAAATGGATAGTTCACACATAAATGTATATTTTGTGATCATTTGTGCTCACTCTTCAGTTATTAGTTATTTTGGTAAGCATTGACTTCCACATTAGCACAAAACACTACTATGTGAGTCAATGGTGGCCAACATAACGAATAACTGAAGAGTTATTAGTTATGATTTACAAAATTAAATGAAAATGTTTAGAGATTTGTGACAACTTTAGGGTAAGGACATTTCGGGTGACCTATTCCTTTATAAATAAAATGGCATGTTTTGTACTATTGTGTCTAAAGAAGATTGAAGTAACTCACAGAGCATCCGTCGATCAGGGCTTTGATGTAGGGACTGCTCTCATAGCTCAGCTCCTCATCATTGGCTCCCTGGAAGTGAAGCGCTCTCTGGTAACCGTTGTCAGCGTTGCGGTCAGCCCAGGCCACCGATCGATGGCAGTGGTAGGTGAGGTTCTGTCGAGCCTGGACGCTAAGCAATCGCAAAAATCCCAACTGGACAACTCCAATGGGTTCTCCTCTTGAGTCAACGTATGTAAACTAAAACACAAAGAATTTTTACATTACAATACTACGATCTTACATTGTTTCTTTAGCTTTGAAAGATGCTTTTTGTTTTTTTTGTAGACTAATCGGCACAGATCTTTTCAAGCGACAGACTCACCTTGTTTCCTTTAGCAAACTCACTGTACCAGGATCCTGGCTTCTCCTTGGACCAAGAGTTCATCTTCACCTGTTGAAGATGTAAAACACAATAAACAAACAGTCCTGGTTTCGTATGATAATTGTTAAACAGACGTGAGCACACATTCTTACATTCTCTACTGCTTTGCTGGGATACAGGCATGTCTCTACACCTGCTGTGAAGTTGCAAAAAACTTTGAAGGAGTCACGAGCACATCCCTGGTTTGGATCAATCCAATACTCGCCTGATCAAAAAACAAGACCAATAAGAATTCCGACGACACCTTTATTTATCACTTTCTGTATCAATCACCCAATGCTCATGATAATCGTACCGTCTTTCAGGTCGGGTTTACTGAGATAAAGGTCCTGGCAGGTGCGACCTGGGCTTTCCTGTGTTCCCAGCGGGAATCGCAAGCTGTCGATCTCCTGTCGCAGGGAGTTAAGAGAGCCGAAGATCTCCTCCATACCTTCATTACCGGTCAAGAATTCTGCACCGGCGGTGTCGGCCGCCTCAGTCTCAGAAAACATCATACTGGCGTCGATGGAACGCTTGGATTTCTTCGGGATCTGAATTGGCAAGGGCTGGATGACATCACCAGGTGGGCCCTAAAAAAAAAAGAGTTTAATGATCGCACAACTCAACAAAGTTAGATCTCAAGCCCAAGTTAATAACACTTTCTAGATAATTATACTTACAGGTGGTCCAGGTGGTCCTTGTACACCTTTCTCTCCCTTAGGGCCAGCTCCACCCTGTACCAAAGACATTTCGTGTTAAAATAATCTATGCATGTGTTTTGTTATACATCATCTTCCAGCTTGCATAAATCATAAAATAAAAAATATGTGTTTAATTTTCTACAGATGTAATGGGAAAGAAATACTCACAGATGACCCTTTGGCTCCTTTGACACCCCTTTGACCCTGTGAGAAATTAGTTTAGAGTTTTAGCAAGTGACCAATAGCTTCCGAAAAATGTGTCCAGTATTCAATGTCTACAAGTTATACTGAATCGACTGCATTAAAACTACTCACAGGTATACCAGCTGGACCTCCAGGACCAATAGGTCCGGTAGCACCCGGCATACCCTACAACACATCACATAAAAAAACATATAGATTTTTGATAGTATTACATTATTTTGTAGGTCTTATTTATCTTATGAATGTTCTGATAAATGCAGCATCACTCACAGTTTCACCCTTGGGTCCGTGTGATCCATGAGGTCCTGGCATACCTCTGTCACCCTTCTCTCCTTGTTCACCTGGAGGTCCAATTAATCCAAGCATACCTGGATGTCCCTTCTCACCCTTAGAACCAGGGTCACCACGGAGACCAGGAAGACCTGAAGGACCCTGGGAGAAAAGTATTTACATGTATGTTTTATTGTCTAAAAATATAGTTTTTAAAAACTCGAGATAAAAGATATTACCATTGGTCCAGGAGGTCCCTTTGGTCCAGAAGCACCTGGAGAACCCTGTTCGCCCTGTTATACAATAAAAGGCAGTTTCATGTCTGTATGTAGATGTCTTTGTCAAATACACCAAGCAAATATAATTATTCCGAGTGGAAAATGGTTATCGTACCACTGATCCGGGTAACCCTCTGAGACCGTCAGTTCCTTGTTTTCCTGGCTGACCCTGTGGCCCAACGGGTCCAGTCTTTCCTGGAGGACCGAGGGCACCTGAATCTCCCTATGCAAAGATGATATATGACAAAAGATGTAAAGTGTGTACAATATTTTTCTGTTGCAGTTAAACTCTCAATGTTAGTCTTACCTTGCTTCCCTTCTCTCCCTGACGGCCCTCTGGTCCTCTTGTTCCTGCAGGACCCTAAATACACATCATTTACAATTCAGACATGTGTCGGATCCTGTATAAAATTCCACTTACAAATCAAATATCTAAGACAAAGTAACAAGTACAGTTATTGCTGCACTTCACATTTTTGCCATTCAAAAAAGGTTGTCGACATAGTGATCTTACTCTCTTTCCTGGAGGTCCAGGTGGTCCGTTTTCACCAGTTGGTCCAGGAGACCCCTAAATCCATAAAGACCATGTTAGATAAAATATATTTGCAAACAACACCTGTACAAAGACTTTGTATGCATGCAGACACTTACAGCTTCTCCTTGTTCTCCGTCCTCTCCACGATCTCCCTTTGCTCCATCTTGGCCCTGAGTTCAGAAAGAAACCCATCACTTCCTGTTTCCTGTCATCCTCTCCAGCTTATTGTATATTCATATGATGATTTTTTTTAAATAGAAGATGATGCAACTCACTCTCGGTCCGACTTCACCAGGTGGGCCGGGATCACCAGGGAAACCAACAGGACCCTTTAAAGACAAACACAAGGTGCTGAAGTGTAAAAGAGACATCATCTTGTTGTAAAGCTGTATTGTGATAAATACATACAGGGTTTCCTTTAGGTCCATCATCACCAGTAGGTCCCTTTCCACCTGGAGGACCAGATGTACCAGGCTGACCTGCCTCTCCCTTTTCACCACGCTCTCCTCTTGGACCCTGTCACGTACATTTGGTAATATATTAAGTTAATTTGGACTTAACTTATATATTATATTATATCAGACACGTGTCATGTGGGTCAGCTTCTTACCAATTTTCCTGGCTCTCCACCAACACCAGGTGGTCCAGATTCACCAGGCTCACCCTGTTGTTATAATAAAAAGTCAACATGAGCCGTAAATAATAAACAAATTCATCTTGCCAATGGAGTAGTTGACATCTACGTAGTGTACTTGCCTTCTGTCCTATAGAACCTGGATTACCCAAACCTCCAGGAGGACCTTGAGGACCCTAGATAGACATTAAATAAAATTTGACAGTGAACAATACACAAAATTGTAAAGGTTCATATTGGACCTCAGAATGCTGTTGACGGCTGTCAAAAATAATGTCAAATTTAGTAACTCACATCAGCTCCATTAGGACCAGCGGGACCACGGGGCCCTGGGGGACCTGGAGGACCCTAAACAAAAAAAACACACAATCTTGAACTTTAAACATCCCACATTGAGACATCATTTACTCATGATTATTCAAAACCTTTGCACACCATTGTGTCATAAAACCAAAACATTTAGACTTACCAATGGACCCACATCTCCTGTCTCGCCTTTTTCTCCTGAGGGTCCAGGCAAACCCTTAAAAATTGAATAGAGTTTATGAATGTTGAGTAATGATTCATTACTAAGAATAAGGATAATCAATATTTGTATCCATTACCTGCAATCCAATGGGACCCGGTGGACCTGGAAATCCTCTGGTTCCTTCATCTCCTTTAGCACCAAACGGTCCTTGTTGACCTCTCGCACCTGTCTCGCCATCAGCACCCTTAAGAGAGATATGAGAACTTAAATCATGAAAAGCCAAGACATGTAGATTGTTTTAAAATATTATGTACGATTTCTTTCACACTTACAGCTGCACCAGGTTGTCCAACAGGACCCATTGGCCCAGGTGGACCAGGAGGACCCTGTAAATACACAAACAAATGATCAGAGATTAATATCATGTTTATAAAAATAGATCAATTTTGGGTCTGGGTGGTCCTCAAATGCCAACTGTAGAAATTGACTTACATGTTCTCCCTTGGATCCTTTACCTCCCTTTTGTCCTGGTTCACCAACTTCACCCTAGAAACAAAAACAATTTAGATTTTATATCTTTTAAACACAGTGATCTTACTTAATGATACACAAAAACAACTGACCTTGTCTCCATCCTCGCCAGCTACACCCGGAGGTCCGGCAGGTCCTGGGAGACCAACCGGGCCTTGGATGCCATCACGTCCAGCTGGACCGACCGGGCCTTTCTCACCCTGTAAAATAGGATTGTAATCTGTGACAGATGTATGATGTATATCACTGTATATCAAGTAATAATAAGGAATCCATTGAGAAAAGTGTATAACTGAGGATTAGTCACGAACCGGCACTCCCTTTTCTCCGGCAGCTCCAGGGGGACCTTGAGGTCCAGGACGTCCTGGTGGGCCAACAGGGCCGGCAGTACCAGCAAGTCCTCTCTCACCAGGAGATCCCTGCATAAATGTGAAATTTAATTTACAGACAAATGGATTTAAATCTGAATTTTATAATTCCTCAGGATTGGATGTGATGGACATACAGCAGGTCCAGGTGGTCCTGCAGGGCCTTCATTTCCTTTCAGCCCTCCACCACCCTGTAGAAACCACAAATTATGTTAGGGTATTTAATCGTAAAATCTAGTTTTGATTCTTGTCTTCTTAGATAAAGTTTCTTACGGGTGTTCCTGGTAATCCCCTCTCGCCTGGAAATCCTCTCAGTCCGGGGGGTCCGTCTTTCCCAGGTCCACCAGGGGGACCGGGATCTCCTTTGGTTCCCTCTTTACCAGATGGTCCGGAAAGACCCTGTTCACCGGGTGGTCCTGGGGGTCCCGGATGGCCACGCTCACCCAAGGGACCAGTCTCACCAGAGGGACCCTAAACAAAAAGGAGCTTTGAGTATAAGCCTAGGTAGTTTTAAAAAAAAGTTCTATAAGAAATATGGTTGACTTTTAATAGAAACAATACATTTGAGCAAAACTCACCTGTGGTCCGACAACTCCTGGTGGACCGGGTGGGCCAACCTTGCCTTGGAAACCCTAAGGATACAATGAAAACCATCCAACATATAAACAAACCTTGCTGTTAAATTTGCTTTAAATTAAGTATCATATAGAAATAGATACGCACAACTTCTCCTCTTTGTCCGGGGTGTCCAGGCAGTCCATCTTTCCCTGGAGGTCCCTTCACACATCAAGCAACAAATCAATAAATGCCACACACTAAATATTTCTTATAATGTAAAAATTTTGAACTATCCCTTACAGGAGGTCCCTTTGGCCCGGGGAATCCATTTGGCCCTTGAGGTCCAGTAAGTCCCTAAGATAATGAAAAATTAAATAAAGCTAAAACATAAGAGCAAAAAATAATGCTTGGTGCTTTTAAAGGAACATACCCTCTCTCCTGGTGGTCCAGCAGGCCCATCACTGCCTGAGCCACCCTATGACATAAAAAAAAACAGAAAAATGTTTTTAATTCATTGTTGTTGAAAAAATTAATAATATCTTTCATACTGTCTGATGTTCATACCTTGGCACCTGGTTTTCCTGTTGAACCTCGAGGACCCCTCTGCCCCCTGGGACCCTAAAGAGATTATAAAGGACAATCTTTATTTGTTGTCAAAGATTTTTATAAGGTGACTTGAGTGTAAGTGTGTTCTAAGTATCAAATTAGTATCAGAGGTTCATCTTAATTTCTAATGAAAAGACTTAAACAAGATGAAATACATAAAACATATTCAGCTGTTGTATATGTAAAGAAAAATGTTCGGGTTCATATACAAATATTTAATGATAAGTTTTGAAAGTTTTGATTGGAGACTGTGAAATCGGAGTCAGTTTGTGGCACTGTTGAGATCTCTTATTAAACTGTAATGAAGACATTCAAGAGATTTCTGTTTTTGCCTCAGAAAATACTTTTTCAGAAGGTTTAAAAGGACAGGTTTACCTAAATGCATCTCTTAATCTTGTCTACATTTCTTTGTTCCGGTTGAACACAAAGAAAGATAAATTGTCAAATTCTTGTCACCAAAAAGTTCTTGGACATCGTTTACTACCATCGTAAAAAAATATAGAGTGCTTTTTGCTGTTCTACCACTCTTCTATATATCTTATGGTGGGTTCAACAGAATAAAAAAAATATTTAGTAATTTTTCTGTCTATGGGGTCAAAGAACTGTTTGGTTATAAGTGTACTTCCAAATGTATTTT
Organism: Triplophysa yarkandensis; assembly: GCA_033220385.1. Taxonomy (NCBI): domain Eukaryota; kingdom Metazoa; phylum Chordata; class Actinopteri; order Cypriniformes; family Nemacheilidae; genus Triplophysa; species Triplophysa yarkandensis. The sequence goes on along the minus strand of CM065660.1, from coordinate 16,557,728 downwards.
CCCTGTTTTTGTCAGAAAAAAGAAATGTATGTGTTTAAGGTAAATAATTGAAATGTCATCAATGATTTTCTGTCTGACGATAAATAATAAACAGTGTGATAACTCAGCAGCTCTGTTTTAAATGAGAGTTGAAACAGGTCCTTACCGTTGGTCCTCTTTGACCTCTTGGACCGGTTTTTCCAAGCAAACCCTAAAAAGAAAAAAAAAGTTAACAAAAGTCTAAAATTAGAGTTTAAACATTTCTTTTTATTTATAGATGCATGTGGACCAGATCATTGCTCTTGATGCTTTATGTCATACAGAGGCCAACTTCATAGTTGAAAACCTTCAATTTGACAATGAAGTAGCTACATTACGGTTATTTATAAAGTCACTATAAACAATTATCGTAAGTCTGTGTCATGGTCCTTACTTTACATGGTCGTCTATATATTTTATCTACAAGTATAATATAAACAGTTTAAAATCTCACCCGGGCTCCTTTCTCGCCATTTGCTCCTGGAAATCCTGGGAAACCAAGGGATCCCTAAAAACCAAAGAATAACATTGACGAGAAATGCTTACAAACACTTTTTTTTGTTGTAAGTTTATTTATAGTAGACTTTATTCTTGACCTTGATTCCTTGTCTGCCAGGATATCCGGGAAGTCCAGGCACACCAAGTTTACCCTGGAATCACACCAGATAAAAATTGAAACAAAGATGAGTCTTGTACATAAAAACTGAATTAGCATCCATGTTGTATTTAATTTAAGAGAACATACCTTCTCTCCCAGCAGGCCGAGGGGACCGATCTCACCAGGGGGACCAACACGACCCTTCGGACCCTCAGGACCATCCTCTCCTCTAGGGCCAGGTACTCCAACTTCACCCTATTTAAATTAAAAATCAAATAATGTAATTAAAACATATATACATTTACACTTGAGCAGTTAAAGGGAAAATCCATACATGTTAATTTGATATTTAACTTTATATAAGGCATACCCTCTCTCCTTTCACACCAAAGTCTCCTTTGATTCCAGGGAAGCCGTCCTCGCCCTAAAAAATAATCATAACAAGTTGACATCTTTTGATCTGAAAATGTGTTCAAATAATAAGAATATTACTACCAGATATTTTTACAACAAAAACGTAACACACCTTCTCTCCTTTATGGCCCTTAAGTCCACGGATACCTTGAGCTCCCTGTAATTTTTTTAAATGTTCTGGATGTTAATGATCTTGTATTTTTTCATATCAATTCAAGAGACAGATGTTTCCAAACATGTAATGATTTAAATGGTCCAAAATTTAAATTAAAATGTCACCTTTATTCCTCGAGGACCAGGATATCCAATAGATCCTTGGGGACCATTCGGGCCCTAAAAAACAAACATGGTCAACATATTAACACAGTGAATAGGAGCTTTATTGATCCAAGTATTTAAAATTTAAAATCAAAAGGTATTATACAAATCAAATCATGAATTCACCTGATTTCCTTTGGTTCCAGAAGGCCCTTCTTTTCCCGGATGACCCTACAGGACAAAAATAGCATTTGGTATCGTTTTTACTATAGTATTATTTTAAAACATTTTAAAAGAAAATGTAAAGCACTTACTGGAGGGCCATCAGCTCCGGGCATACCCGGAAGACCTGGCTTTCCTGTTGGTCCCTGTTAGAAAACAGTAAATGACATCATTGTAACTTAAATGGTGTAATAATGATTCAGAATAGAATAAATTGTTCTTGACTTGTATTAAGTTTAAATAATCTAAGTACAAAACTGAAGATGCACATTTTTTGACACTCACTTTCTCTCCTGGTGGTCCAATTGCACCCTGTGGCCCTGGCGTTCCCTGATGCATAAACAGATATTACTATCAAATAATTTTAAATTCTAAGGCTGTTAAGAACATTAGCAATTTGTTAACAGTTCACCTGTGTTCCTGGTGCTCCCTGCTGTCCTGGAGGACCTGGCTCACCTTGTGGTCCCTATAAACAAAAAGAACATGGAAGGACCAATGAGCAGATGATTTTTATTCATTCTTTATTCACATATTCAAGCTGTTTTATTTACTGACCAAGTTTCCTTTCGGACCATGTGGACCATCATTTCCACGAACACCCTGGGAAGCAGATAACATAGATAACAATTTAAACAAAGAAACATGGGGTTAAAAGATTTCTATAAACTTCCTTAATATTATTTTTATAAACTGATCATTCAGTACTCACAGGAGGTCCAGGAAGTCCAGAAGGCCCTTTAGGTCCAAGCAAACCACGAGGACCCTATTTTATTGAAAAGACAGAAATGACTCAACCAAGACGTATATGTTTAGACTATAAATTCAGTCTTACTTATTTAAAATTAAGAGATGAATAGGCAGTCAGAATTAGTTTTTATGGCCACTTACCGGTTCACCTGGAAGACCTCTGGGTCCGACCTCTCCATCATCACCCTGAAAAAAGGCAAAACACGGAACAGAGATTTCAGAAAATTCAAAGACCCAAACGTTTTACATTTCACATCCCAACATCTACATTAACATTCATCACAACCGCTGAACCTGTGAAAGCTAAAAGTTCAAAAAGATGTAGTACCCTCTCTCCGTCCTCTCCAGGTGGTCCTGGTGGACCCATTCCTCCAGTATTACCCTACAGAAATAGTATATAATAAAATATTGTTAATAGCAATTATTATATATTCTCCTAAAAAATTCTACATCCAGTCTTATTGTACTGAATCCTAGGCCACTGCAATAAATTCTGTGTATACAGTGTTGAACTAGTGCAACTTTTGGAGCAGTCTTTTTGTGTCCATTGAAGTGCTGTTCATGGGTTTTGGATCGGAGCTTTTTTTGAACCCTAACAACGAAGCACTTACACGATGACCCTTGTCGCCAGGCAAACCAGGAAGTCCATCAAAGCCCCGGTCTCCCTAAAACAAAAGACAAATTCAAGATCTCGTTAATATAAGATGCATGTTTAAATATGTCGTATCAACTGAAGCCAAAAGATGAAATGATTGCACATGCTTAAAACACGAACCTTAGTTCCAGGTTCTCCTGGCATCCCTCTCGCTCCATCAGCACCAGCACGTCCCTGGATGAAACATCAAAAGGATTTTTACATTTCCACCAACATGAAAAACAAGATTGTATACTTTAGCATTTACCATGGTAGATTGTCATAATATACTATAATACACATATATTCAGCTCTGGAGTTTAGTTTTAGTAAGCATAAATATTAAGAACCATAGACAACATTTCAGAAACATTATCCAGTACTTACTCTCCGACCAGATTTGCCCGGAGGACCAGACAATCCCTGAGGACCTCTGGGACCCTGAAAACAAAATCCATTTATTGAATATGAACTAAAAGTGTTCTTTTTGGCTAGAGCATCTCAGGATTTATTTGTTAAAGACTAATCGAAATATAAACCTGTGGACCAGGGTCACCGCTTTCTCCCTTCAAACCAGGACTTCCAGGTGTGCCCTATTAAGATTTGACAAATATCAAAATTATTACCTTATTTGCTTGAGAGTACTTGTTAAAATGCATTATATTCTTTGGTTTTCATTACCGTTGGTCCTGGACGGCCAGTAAAGCCCATTGGCCCAGATGGACCCTTCAAAGACAACTGTTGGAAAGAAAAGCACACTGATGAGTAAGTCCAACCAAGTGTAATTTATAAAAATTAAATGATTATTAAATGATTGCCACTAACCCGAGCCTGAGATAGAATGGCTTGTGCTTGAGCTTCTTGTGCTGAGACGCTGGGCCCCTTGTCACCACCACCCTGTCCAAAGCGGAACTACGGGATGAGAAAACAGGTTTACAAATCAATGAATTGTCTGAGTTATCCTCATGCATGTATCTGCTGTAAAGTGGATTAAATCAAAATGTCAGATATGAAGTTATTATTCATCACCAGTACAAAAAAATCTGTTATCCTTTCCTGTCTGTTGTATCTTTTCAAACCTGTATGACTACACAAAAGAAGATATTTTGAAGAATGTTGGTAACCAAAAACCATTGTTTTCCCGCTTTATATAGTATGGATCATACACAAGTCAATTGGGATTAATGGATGTCTGTTACCACATAATTCAAAATATCTTCTTTGGTATTCTACCGAAGGAAAGCCATAGAGGATGAATGACTTGAAAGTGACCTTTCCAAAGCATGTCAACAAATAGTGGGGAAAGTTTCTACTAAAAAAACTTAAAAGTGGATAGAGAAGAGAAGGATGATACTAACAGGAAGCATGACAGAAGTTCCTGGGGGTCCGGGGACACCGTCTGAGCCGGGAAGTCCAGGCTTACCCGGAACGCCCTGTTAACAAAACCAGATGAAAAGAGTCATAACCACCATTCTTCACTTGTAAGTCCTATGGTTTTGGTGACATACTCACTCTTTCGCCAGGATCACCAACAGAACCAGGAGGGCCGCTAGGTCCTGAAGGGCCAGGGAGACCCTAATGCATGAAGAAAGGACACTATTTAATACATTATTTAATTAAAATGTGCAGTCCAAAGTATCATTTAGAATCATAAATCTAAATTCATCATAAATGTGGAAAAGATGTACATACTGCTGGTCCTTCTGGTCCAGGTGGTCCTTCAATCAGCATGCCCTACAGAAATACAGAATTAAAAGAGAGATATAACACACTTTTGCTTGTTAAACACGTCTTTTTTAAGATCACAAAGACATGATCAGACTTCTAGCACCCTCTTGTGTGCCATGCTTTTATTTTCTACAGCACTGTTCATCAAATAGTTTGATCATATCTTGGCTTATGTTGAAAATGATGCTTACAGGTTCAAGGACAGCAGGCTCCCCCTTCTCTCCTTTCTGGGCTCGAACAGAAGCCTGAGGAAAACAGATATGTAACCAAAACAGAGACCAGTCAAAACCTGAAGAATCTGAGTTTCAAAACTTTTTTAAAAGAGGAAATCTTTAGATGGCCACGGAAATGATTCTTAACACTAGTGAGCAAGAATCTTCCTTAAGTGGCAGATTTTAACCACAGAAATTGTTTAGCATCTGTTATCATTAATGTAATTTGTATTAGTACGTCTAATGGCTTTCTTAACAGATATTTCTGTGGTATCTGCAATGTTTTATTGCAAACATACTTACTGCGGTTGTTGACATTGTTAGAGAATGATCTGCATTCATCTACATTTCATTTATGAATGTGGACTAAACAATATAACAATAAGAACAGATAAGAAACTGGATCTTACTTTATATAATTAAAACAGATTTGCACAGACTCCTTCAAGTGCAACTGACTCAATTCTGAAATTTATATGTAAACTTGCAGAAGTTTCACTTTCATTTATCCACCCTTGTGTTGTTCAAAGCCTGTGTTCATGAGTCTTTCTCATGCAAACTCAAAAGAAGATATTCTGACAAATGTCTCCAATGTCGTCATGTTACTGACATACTTCAAAATATCTTCTTTTGAGCTCTGCATTAAAACAAATACAGGTTTGGAATTGGCAACTCTTAACCTGCACCTGCTCAACTTAACGTCTGCAAGTTTCCCATATAAACCAACAGCAAATTCAATTTCTGCTTTTTAAAAGCTTGAAATGGAATTAGCCGGAAAGCTCGGGGTAACTTACACCACCCTCATCTGTCACGGCGGACAGGGCGGGTCCAAAGGTGTCTTCCGCCTTGGTTTCAGAGATAGGCTCGTTGTAGTTGTAGGAATAGTCATACTCCTTCATTCCAAAGTCGCTTGTTATGTACTCATCAGTGAAGGGCTCGTCGGGCGTTTGAGACACCCCTTCATCACCTGTCTTGGCCATGTCCAGGTCCTCGGCTGGCAAAGGCTCATCAACCTGGGATGTACCGTTGGAAGATAGGTAGGGCCGATTTGGAGCGGATTTGGGAATGGAAAGATGGAATTGTTGATGTGGGTGGAGAAAAGTGGAGAGAAACATGGTAAGGGCAAAAGGATGGAGAAATAAATCTTACCTGTTTTCAATACAGACAATGAGAGATACACACATACACAAGCAAACACACACAGTCTGATATAGAATTTAAATAAAAAATTTAAATTAGTATGAAAATTTCAATCGTAATGTGTGACCATAGATTTAAATGTTGTGCTTGATTCTTTTTATAGTCTTTAATGTACATATATTTGAGCACAGCATCACTATGAATTACAGTCTATGGCAACACATTTACACATTACTATGTTTCTTACCATTTCATTGCTGTTGACTTAAAATGGACTTAAAGTCCATTGAGATATTACTTTTTTCAAACTATTTCTAAAACAAACCATTCATACTCAAGTACTAACCTCTTCAAGTCTTAAAAGTCTCCAGAGATTTACCTAAGTCTGTCTACAGTATTTATTTGATCACTTACAGTAAAATGATTGTGTAGTGTTTGAGGTTTGCTGGCCTGCTGGATGGCAGTACCCGTTGCTTAAAATAACTCACTTTCAAAAGAAGCTTTTTGGAAATGAATGCACGGTATTCATTCCATACTTGATATCATTCAGTGTGATTCTTGTTTCTTAAGATTTCCGTTCGTATTTCAAGAGGTTTTGATAAAGGAACAAGAAGAAATCTTGAAGAAAGTTAAGCAAGAATCACAAAAGAATGTGTGATAAAATAAATGTTTTGCATTCATTTTGTAGATATGTACAGCGTGTTTCACAGCACAGGTGGCTGCAGAAAATTTTACTGAGTTGTGAAACTTGTTCGACCAAGAATAGAAATGATGTCATTTTTATTCACTCAAATGACTATTAAACCTGTATACCTGGACTTTTTTCTGCAGAGCTCAAAAGAAGATATTTTGATAAATGTCTGGTTTGGTGTCCATATAATGGATGTCAGTTAGGGTCAGTGTTGTTTGGTTACCAACATTCTTCAAAATATCCTCTTTAGGTTCTGCAACAGGGAAGGTTTTGAAATGACATACGAGTGAATAAATGATGACACAATTTTTATTTTTGGGCGAATATCCCCAGGCTGGTCTCACCTCCAGTGTACAGATATGTCTGGAATATTTTAGATCTTCATTTTGTTAATCTCTCTTATGGGTGTGGTTTACCTTATTACTGGTTTCCTCATATCCAGTGAGCTCACTCTCTGGCTCTGGACCCGCCTCTTCTTCTATCGGGTAATAATAATCAGTCTCGGTGGGGGTGGGGTCAGCCTCTGAGTAAGCAGGATCTACATCCTGATTGGAGGAGGCCAAGAGGTGGGTGGGATTGGGGAGGAGGTAAGCAGATTTGAAGGGGAGAGACTGATTAGTATGAAACAAGCACAGGTCTTTCGAATAAAGCAGAGAGAAGAGATCAATGTGGTTTTGCCGAGCAAAATCCCATTGCTCTCGTGTCATAGTAAAATCAGCATAGGAAACTTTTTCAGATGAAAACAAATATCTTGGCATCAAGTTTAACGTAAAGAAATCTGATGGCCAAGATCAGATGTCCAAGATTTTACTTTGAACCTGATTGCTTTGTGGAGCCACATTGCCATGTCAAGGAAATCATAGTCAAGTTGGTCGATGTCAGTGCCAATGATCATGACCATTGAAACACAACACAGACAAATGGTACTTTTTGGTCATTTGACCATAATTTAGGACAAATCTTTGACAAAGACATGATGACAAACCACGATTCGACACCTCTGTTTGGTTTAAATATTATCGAGAGGACAGTAAACTTACGAACAACACACACAAAGGACAGAAAGTTTGAAGAAAAGAGTCGTTGTGTCATGTGTAACACCGAGCCTGAGACTTACATCAGTGGGACCCTTGAGTTTCTGAACTGACCACGTGCTTTAAACAGTACTTACTACAAACTACTTAAGTTAGAAAGCCGTAATAAGAAATAAAACAAAAGACAGAGAAGACTGTATGAATAGCCATGCAGTGATGACACAGTCTGTACCGCTTATCATATTCTTCTCATGGTCGATTGATATGATTGACATATGAAAGGGTAGAGGAGTTCCAGAGGGTCTGTATGTCTCCAACCTCACAGCCGGTTCATGTTATGATGGTACCTTCATGGTTTTACGCTCTGGTTTCAGATTCAAAACCTAAAGGTGAGGACCATCTAGGACCACATTCACAAGGTTTCAAAAAACACTAATATTCAGTCTCTATCATGAGACCCATTGTGAATGCAGAACAACCACGACTCTGAGTTTGGAGATACAGCTCCAGACAGCCGACACAGGCTCTTGATTTTGTACCTGTTGATAACCATTGGTGGGTTTCTTCTTGGGTATTTGTTGCGAAGAGATGGTCGCACCACTCACAACGGCCTTGTCGAAGGGTGGGAAGTTTTTGGAAAACGATTTGACGTTATTGACATCCAGCACCTTGGGTCTTGAAGGAATGGGCAAAGGCACTGGTTTGGCTTTGAAAACAGGCTTTTGCGTGACAGACGCTACTTTGACTTTCTCTACGACAGTTTTGGTCACTTTTGTCTTTGCAGGAGCTGGATTAGCAGCTTTGGCTTTCGCTTTGGCCTCGCTGGTCCCAGTTTTGGTTACTGTGGTCTTTTTGGTTGTTTCGGACTTCTTTGAAAATGTTACTTTGCTCACTGCCGCCTTCGCTACTTTTGCGCCGTTTATATTGGCCTTTTTGTCTGCAAGCATTTTGCCATTCCCATTAGCCGTCTTTCCATTGCCATTGTTATTGACTTTTCCATTACCATTAGCTTTAGCACCATTCACTTTTCCATTATCGTTGGCTTTCTTTGGGTCGCCATTCTTTGGAGCTGGTGTCGCTTTGGGTTTAGGTGCCGATTTGGCAGGTTTGATTTTGGACAGCAAGATTTGCACTGGAGTGGGTTTGGCCTTGGCGAGCTTGGCAGACGGAGTCGGCTTTGTCACAGCAGGCTTTGCTTTAGCTGGTTTAGCTGAAGCAGGTTTCTCTTTTGTGGACTTGGGACCAGCAGTGAGTTTGGTTGAGGCTTTGCTAGCCTTCTTGTCCTATTTGTTGATATAGTTTTTATTCACATGTGTTGTTGAAAAGAGAGAAGATAGGGAAGGACAGACAGTGGTTGGTTGGGAATGACAGCAGTGGGGATGGACAGAAAAACAAGAGAGAGACAAACGGGTTGGTGTTTGACAACACAAAAATTTAAGATCATAGGTGCTTGAATTAATAAATGAGATTTTACTGGCATTACTGGATACGGTAGATGTTAATGCAGATTCAATTGTTACTATAAAATGACTTTGAGTTGTACAACCTATTTCTAATATTTTGACCCTGATTTTTTCCAGTAATGCCATTCTCCACATTAAAAAGCAGCATGTTGTGCACATGGGGACATGATGCTCTGGGACACCTGGGAAAATATGCTTTAATAAAGCATCTGCAGGTAAAACTGATGCATGGCTGGTACACTGTGCTGTCCAACAGCACACAGAGAGAAATACAGTATAGAAAAAATAAAACAGAAGCAACGAGAAAAGCATATTAATCATTTGAGGTAGTGATGTCAGACCATTGTAAATACCTTCACAATGTACCAACATATCAAGTTGTTTAAACAATAGTAAAAACACTTTAATAATTAATTCACACATAGATAGAATTTTAACAATCAGAAAATGATTCTAAAATGATCTAATTTAAAAGTCATTGTGAAGGGTTTGTATGCATGGTCTTTACCAATCAGTATGAGGCAAGAAGAGAAATTGCAGGGAATAAAATAGATTCTGAAAATAAAATCTTAAATTGCAGTAAGCAAACTAACTGAAGTCACGACTGTGTACAAGGCAGAAAAGATAACACTTAAATAATTGAGAATACATATGTTGCAAAGTAAACCTATTATAGGACAAAGAAGTGAAAAGATGAATATAAACACATGGACACAGACGGCTTGTGATAAATTATAAAAGACCAGGGAGACACAAGACACAAAAGAAATTGAATATAATAACATGTCAAATTTAGAAACATGCAATAAATGTAAGAAAAATATACTGCTTTAGGAAAAGTAATGCCATGCAACTGTGAACAGTTTTCCCTACAAATTATTAAGCACCTGAACTATATAGCAATGCAAATATCAAGGTACAGTGACCACATTTACATGCATACGTAAATTAAGAATAATAAAACTGTTTGTATTTGGATAATGTATGCATGATTTGCATACCTATTTGCAGCTTATGTGCATTTTCATACAATTCTGCGCTGGTAAACATAAAAACTTTTTAAATTGTCATTATAATATTATTAATTTTTAATGTTGTATTACTAAAATACACAAATAAAATGCCAAAACATATTACTGCGTATGTTTTGCATATCCACTACTGCTTATCCACAAGAAATGTGTAAATGTAATGTATTTTTTAAAATATCACAGTGTAAATGTGGTCAGTGAGAAATAAGACACAATTTTAATACATTCAACGTATCCCCAAAACAAAATGAAGTTCTAAAACTAGCTAGTTTTTTTAAACTAGCAAGTATTTTAAGAGCTGTTGGACTTACACAGTAGGCCATGACCTGTGTGTGTGTGCATTAAATGTGTCTGATGTGTGCTTCCAGTGCCCCTTCAAAGTCCAAATACACACAAGCATGACCAACACAAACATTCTGACAGTGTACAAATACAAATCTATGACAACAGACAACATAAGACTGACAAATAACATCAATATAGCGAGACAGGTGATGTGACAAAGTGACGTACGAAACAGATATGGAATAACCAGAAAAGAGAGACAGGTATGTTTACATTTTTTACATCCAATTATGACATCATGAAATCATGACAACGCATCGCAACAAATTTCCTAGGCATTTAAGTTTGGACATTTTTGTATTGTAAACATCTCGCTCTTCATCCTCTCTTTTCTGTTTGACTCTTGAAGTTCTCCCTCTTTACCTGCTAAGCGAGGGTCTGGGATGGAGGGAGGGAGGGACTTGGAAAGTTTCTTCAGGATAATAGGGGTATTCATAATCATCCTGCTCTTCATCAAAGTACAGAGAAACATGATGGGAATGGAGAGAGAAGAGGATAAGAGAGAAAATGCTGGAAAGAGTTAAGAAGCCTTCAGAAAGAGAGAAGAAACAATGGAATAAAAAGGAGGAGAGGAGGGAAGAATCAGAGATGTAGAGTGAAATGCAGAAGCTAGATATAACTGTTTTTAGCAGAGTCAAGATAAAAGCATGACATTTTTCATTTGTTTGTGATACTCATGGAGTTGATTAATACGTGGATGTTATGGCATTACTAAAAAACATATTGAGAACATTACTGAACCAGACAAATGTGTTTGTCACCACAAGAGTAAGTACAAGGAACAAATTGGAGAATTGGAGAAATCCAATTTTGTGTTTCTTATTTTAGGGCCATCTGATCTGAAGTTGACAGAATTAACCTTTTAGCCAATATATGAGTACACAATATGTTGTATTTTATGAATGCTAGAATTAATGTACATGCACTGCGGGGAAAGAAAGTAAACTTAGCTTGAGTTAAGACAGTATCTTTGATGACAAAGAAGAGCCATGGATGTATGAAAAAGTTTTTTGAGGATGTGATGATGAGGATGGGACTCTAGATATGTCAACGTAACACTAATGCATTTTGAAATTGACATAAACAACTGAAGTATAATTTATTTTAGTAAAAATCTTTCTTGACACATTATTCTGCATTTTGATGTTGAATGCATTTCTAAAAATTGTTAACATTATTACAGTTAAGCGAGAAGTAATTTGTGGTTGTATTGTCATTTTTGCATAAGCACAGATTCCGTGCCTTAAGTGGCCTTCAATAAAATAACTCAAAATGCACCTGAAAGATATGAAACTACACCAGTATCTTTCTCACATAAGGACACCTCCATATTGAGAAGAATTGAGGGAAGATGTTGTGGTACTCACGTAGGTGTTGGGGTCCTGGGACTGAACCTTGGGGAGCGGAGAGTCACAGTCAGGGCTGTAGTGCTCACAGAAGTCATAAGCAGCCTGAGGGTTGGATGCGATCAGCAGTTGCTGGATCTCACCCTAAGAAGAAAAACAAACACAATTGTAATATACCTGTCTGTGGTTTTCTATAAAAAAGCAACTAGTGTACCAGTTCCCAGACCTGGAAGACCTCCTCGTCCAGCAGACGGGCTCCAAAAACAGTGATGCCCTTGGTGTCCAAGACCGGATTGTTGCTACGTGGCAGAGCTTTGGTTATCCGATTCTTGCAGTCCAGGATCAGGGTAATATTCTTCTTCTGGACGGAAATAGCGATGCGATGCCACCTTTGGGATAGAGAAAGTGTTACAAGAATTTTTTTCGAACATCCGCATGTAATTTGTGCCCGAAGGTCACATAAATAAACAATAAGAGACTTTTATTGGCCACATTGTTAAGTTATACTGGTTTACCCTTCATCTACGTAAAAATCTCTTCATTTGTTATATAAAAACGCATAATGGACTAATTTTAACACAGATGGGGCTAGAGTCGGTTACTGACTTGCCGTCGGCCAGGTTGACCCCTCGGAACAGAGGGTAATCCTCCGGTGCCGGTTTGCGATTTTGGTCTTCGTAAAGAAAGATGGGAGACCGACCGAGCTCCAGACCCAGTTGCTGCACACCCTGCTCATTGTAGACAGACAGGAGGAAGGCCTGGAGACCAGCTTTGGGCTTTACAAGGGTCATGATGGAGAAGTTCTCTGGGAAACGGCCTAAGAGGAAAAGACAGAGTTATATGTGCGTGTTAAAAAATTCGATGGATGATCTGAGTGAAATTTGAAGGACTGATGTAGGCTCAAATGTACAGTCTAGGTTGAGCACATAATTCATGACTCAACCTGTCTAAATGATTCACAAAACTGCTGCTTCCACAACCAAACCTAACTTTACATTGAGTGTTATTTGTGAAACCGTCTCATTTGCTGCTGAAAACCTCTTATCTTGCTTTGATGGTTAATTGTATGTTTGAACACTAAATGATTTTCTGGCAACCCATCTTTCCAAGAACAATGGTAAAGTATACAAATAAAATGAGCACTGAATAGACAACACTTTGGCTTTTTGAAGGTTGGCACCTGAGAAGAGCTGCTTGGTGGGTGCAGAGATCTGAGCTTTCTTGGTGATGCGGTAGGCATGATCAGGTGTGCCAGCACGGCGGGAGGCACAGAAACCAGGAACCTTCTGTACACCTTCAGGAAGGGAAGGCAACTGCAACACCCGTAAAACATCGACTGGATCTGAAAGAAAAACAAGGATGATTACTAATATGAAGAAATTAGCGCAAAATAATGGTAAATTAGAAGCTTTTCATTTAAGCTTTGCTTAAATCCAGAGTTAAATTAATTATTTTATTCTGTGTCAGTCTCAATAAGATGAGCTGCTTAATGTAGCTATTTTTATTAGACAAGTTAAACATTACTATAATAATAATAATAATAATAATAACACATTAATAAATTGACCCTTATAGTTTCATTTTCACATTAAAAACAATTGAAAATCAATTGTGGCTAAAAAAACATTTTGCTCCTGAGTGTAAAAAAATTATATCCAACATGCAAACATCATCTACATGAACTGAAAATATTCTAAAGGGCCTATAATCTTTTTGGAATATGCAGTTTTAAACAGATGTTTGAACCTTCTGCATGCCCACACAGTCAAACTTTACATTTACATTTCTATTTTCATCTTCTTATTGCTCTTGGAAAATCTAGTGGTCTTTATGGGATTAATGTGAATTCAGATACCATCTGTTTAGTCCACCATAAGGATACACATCAAAACTTTATAACCCTACACTAATCTCTCTAACCTGAAATTCCTATTTGATGTAATGCATTTTAGCAATTACTAGTATATCCAGATCAAGGAGAAGAGAGAGAGAGAGAGAGAGAGAAAGAGAGAGAGAGAGAGAGAGAAAGAGAGAGAGAGAGAGAGAGAGAGAGAGAGAGAGAGAGAGAGAGAGAGAGAGAGAGAGAGAGAGAGAGAGAGAGAGAGAGAGAGAGAGTTAATATAACTTTCATTTTTTGTGATATTCACTAAGCCACATTTATAATTTCTTAGAGTACAAGCAATTTGTCCAAAAACTGATACAAATGAATTAATGTTGAAACTAAAAATAGAGTTGCTTGTTCTATTTATCCCCGCCCAAATAAACAGAAACTGAAAAAAAAGCTATTGCTTTCCCCTAGAAGTCACATGAGGAAAATACCTAAATACGGATGGTAATGCAAAATGATGAAAAAATCATGACAACAAAATGTCTATTCTTTGTTCGATCATGATTTATAAATCAAACAATAACTAATATAATAAATAATATAGGTGTAAATGTAATGCTGAATCGTGTCTACCAAATAGGAATGTTAGACACATTTGTGCATTATAAGCATGCCTTGAATGAACAAAAGAGTGGCCTGTAGCTTCAACCCCCTTAAATACACAAACACTGTGTGCTTGCACACACCACAAACATTAATACAAAAGACCCTAGAAACATTCCACACAGTGAGCATTTAACTGTCAAGGTGAAGCCAACGTCTCTTAACCCATTTTCACTACATGACTCTATGGTGACCATACAGTGAGAGGACATTCCTGAAGATCCAAGACCTGCTTTCTCTTGACCCTCGGTTCTCTACTGTCTCCTCTCATTCTCATGAGCTTCTTCAAATAACTGTGCTAAATACCAACAAGATATATCACCTGACACCTTGACCTTTCAACTCTCACCCTCACTGTTTAACAAAGATGTTCTTGTATTGTGGAAAAAAACGGAGGATGAAGAGAAGATGAAGAATGAAATAGACGTAGTAGCATTTATGAAACCCAGACAAGCAGACACTATAATAAGTCACCTACAATCAGTTCAAAAGATGTAAGACATGTGAAGATAAATCCATCATGCTGTCTGGATCCATCTCCTCTCTCCACCGACCGCAATACTTAGGCGTGCATGTAAAGGCCTGTCTGGAGGTTGTAATTTAGATCACGGTTCTCTGTATTTATGATGTATTTATAATACGCACACTACTATGCCATCCTACCAACTCCTGGCATAATATGGGGTTACAGAGACGTATATATCAAACGTGCATTTAATGTTCACGGATTGCCAATCGTATCAGTGTGGTGGTTCAGATCCTGATAGAAGCTTCCAAAAATTGTCAATGCAAGGATTTAAACTTTGTTTTACTCGCAAATGTTGTACAAAAATACATTACTTTACTGACATTGGTAGGGTTAAAAGCTAACCAGACAACCAACTATTTACATGACAGATATCCAGTGCCACGTTTCTCTATGGTTTAGTATGAATGAGCGTGGGCACGTTGAGGGTCGTTGGCACTGCCAGGATGGATAAACCAACTACAAAACCATTTCATTAAACATCACATAAGCTAAAATAGATTGAGCGTCCCAGCAGCAACTATATACACCCTTAACCATAAACCACTATTCAGACACAGACACAAATATTTTAAAAAATAATTTTATTTATAACTCTTTATGACTGAAGTTATTGTAAAAAGTTGACATCCTAAGCTTATTGTTTTTTCTGGACTGCTAAAAAAGTGAAAGAAGCAAGTGTCTGTGTGTGTTTTCTTTAATTTCACGAAAGGAAATGTTGGAAACGTGGTGGCCGTCTGTTAGTTCACTGCAAAAGCAAGAACACAGCTGCTCATTCAATGTTACCACATTACACTATTCATCAACTGTTTTATACTAAATTGATTCTTCAGTTCTTATTTCTCAATCCTGATGAAGTTATATAGCAATCTTTTTAAAACCTTCAGCTTTGAGTCACGATTGTGAGGAGATCCTATGCAGAACAAACATAAAACTTTACAAATATTTCTTTAAAGTTAAAAATGTTCACACATAAAAATCAAAATTCCCTGAGAATAAAAAGCGAGGCGGACTTAAATGATGCGAGTGCTTATTATGTGCTTAGATGTGGTACTGCGGGGTTAAAAGGCTTGAACAGATGTTGGGCCCTCTTGTGGTGTAGTTGTCTGCAAACCTGCTGTAACATCTTTGGAGAAGACTTTTCATCCAATGTTTCCTATTTAAGAATGTTGCCAGTTGACAAGTGCAGTACATGAATGGAACAGTAACCCAGACTCCTATTCAAAGCAAACCAGTAAAGTTTCTATTAAGGCCAAAGAGAGAGCCGAACCCCTGCGTGAACTGAACCTTAAAATCACAATGACTAAATCTCTCTTACGGACCACAAACTGCTGTGATTTGACCAGAGCGAGTGTTTCACTGTCAACAGAAACTTCCTACATTTATCCTTTTGTGGTAAAGTCTGGAAAGATTTCTACAGCTGGATGTCCAGGGTGATGCCGCCGATCATAAAATTCAGGGTGTATTGGGTGGCTCTCTAGAACTGGTCAAAGGCAAGTGTCCGAAGATAGATGTCCGGTTTAGGACCGGGCTTCAGGTGGGGGAAAAGAAAGTCAGGAATGAAAGTTACGAATGCTGACATGCTTCGTTTCATAAAACTGTAAGCCCTGATAGACACACCTGTGGGGATGGTCTTTTCTCACGTGCTATGAATATACACTCGAATATTCCGGGCATTTCCTTCACACAGTAGCTCCATTCAGCCCAGTGTCCTGCTTAGCCCAAGTGTGTTTTGGTTAACAGAAGTGAGACAGACTGCTCTTTGAGAGCTCTGCCTTTGAAATGAGGTTGAAGGAACATCCATGTTAAATAAATATTCCCCGCCTAAAATCTCTACACTCTCAAAAGTCTGCTTTTCATGAGGATCTGGCTCTTGCAAACGACAAGTTTGAGAAAACTAGCTGCAACCCTACATGTTAACCCTTTCCTTTTATTTATTCCAAACAAATCAAAAGGCACAAATCATAGAACAAGACATTTGGGTAGTCATCTGTCTTATACGGCCTTAACTTATCAGAAATGAAATGTGATTTTTGTTAAACTAACATTCACAATGCAACATTCACCCGCCTGTGGAAACTTCAGGTGTAATAGATGTGCGAGTGTACACACATATCTCTGAGCTCACACACGTATACACTAACTCATTCACTAACTCACTCACTCACACCGCAGCATAGTCCAACATAATAATCCACTTATGAGAGGCACAACATTCACACTTCCTTCAAATGCTCAAGGGACATAAACTGGGAGAAAAAAGAAGGATCATGGGGTTATATCCATGCATGTTGGAAATATAGGTGCCAGCTCCAAGAGGTTCATGATTCCCTTGTTTAAACATAAATTATGTTAATTTGATTAAACTTGTAATATTCAGTTAATGTAATAAAATAATTAAATTATGATAAATAATGATAAAAAATTTTTTTTAATTAAGCATAAATCAAGGACAGGGCAATGGTTACACTATATAAACTAGTAGTGTTCTTTAAAATAATAAATAATATATATAAAGAAATAATAATAATTCTTGATTATAAACTAAAATACAAACAAATAAATATTTTAAATGGCAAATATGTGCCCTCTATGATTTGCTATGGTTCGTTTATATATAATATAAACTGATATGTTGATTAAATGAAAACACAAAAGTAACTGTTCATGAATATGAGCTCAAAGCAGACCCAAAATGTAATCCCCAAACTGTGTGGTGCACCGTCCTACCCTATGCCCCCGCCGGGGATGCCACATTACACATGCCAACATGGCCTGAATAACAAAGGGCTGTTTCCTTTTGTATAAGTTTCTGTTCTTCTTCTTTAAAAAGTTAAGAAAGAAAGAAGGAATGGCAATGAAACCCAACTGTACCATTTCAGTGTCTGTGCCCATGATAGCCCAGCACATTACCATACAGACATGATGAATAAAAATGTGATTCTCATACATTCCTGCTGTCAAAAGCAAGTATGAAAAAAGACAAAAAGAAGTTTAAAAGTGAACTTACCTCCTTGTGCCAAAGTGAAGCACAGGAGAAGCATCAGTGGCATCTCCATGGACCATGGTCTCCTCTTCTTCCGAATATCCATAGTTCCTAAAATGTTCTTCCAAAACCGGTTTAGGACAAGGCAGGACAACTTTACTTGCTTAAAAGTTGTTCATAAAAAAAAGTTGTAGAGCTGTTTTTAAACTCACACCCACCCTGTTGTTCAATAAGTTATGCTATGTATCTTATGTACAGAATTTAAATAGATAATAGGGGACGGGTAATAAATATGTAGGAAATCCTTAATTCTAGAGCCCCATTGAATCCAAGTAAGCAGGAAAGCTGAGAGAGCGGAGAGAGGTTTCAAATCACTCTCTCTCTCTCTCGACCTCTCTCTGTCTCTCTCCCTCTTCTTACTTTCTCCCACGAAATGCGAGGGGTGTGCGTGGAGAGAGAGTGGACGAGGGAGAAGTGGAGGGAGGGAATGACATGGATTTACCAAAAATATATAAAAAGACCAAAAAGTGTGTTCATCAAAGGAGCTTTGAAAGTTAACTCGCCAGTGATTGACGTGTATATCAATTCATATATTTATATGTTTTTATTTCACCATGTTGGACCGATGGGTCCGCGGGCATGAAGAACGTGGACGGCCAATGGGATCTTTATGCGTGCGTGACGTCACACGCCGTGATTGTCTTCCCCGATGCGCCAATCGGACTCTTTGGTAGCCTGTAATGATGAAGTTCAGATACGAAAGTGGATTGGAAATAATAATACAACTCAAGTATTTTTTCCTGTACACTGGTTATTAAAAGTTTTGGGAGACTTAGGAATGCATTCATGTTTTCTCACAAATTAGAATGATTGTACATTTATTGTACAAAGTTATGAAAGAAATAAGGGAACTATGGATTGTATTATAAGTACAAATGAAAAAATATGTTCTTGACATTTTCTCAAGTAGCTTCTTAAGGACTGAGATGACCTGAGATGCTTTTGACAGATTTTTAATGGACTTCTGTATCTATGTGTTGTCTGTTATTGTTTTAATATTAAGTTATCTAAACATTTTTAATTGAATAAGTTTTGACAGGAAAAAACATGTCTGCTAAATGTTCTTTTTGTCTATTAAATTAATTTAGGATATTTTTGTTTAAAATTATTAATGTGACATCTTATTTTTATAAAAAACATTATTAAATACATTAACACAATTGGTTCTTAAGATTTTATCTGGGTGAATTGACACCAAAGTGGCAAAATAGAAGGCACAAATAATAATCCTAATCTTCATAGTTGAAATTGATTTATAGTGTATTTTTGAACGTGTCTCTCAGGCCACAAATTAGATCAAGAAAAAGACACCAGTCATTTATTTTGATTCCAAGGATCAGTTCTTTACAAGCAACACTTTCTAATAAAAACAACAAAACTGAATCTAGCCTTTTGCAATGCCAATATGATGCTTTTCTACATCAATTTTGAATTTCTTACCAGGGAGGAATAAAGGATTTTAAACACTGTTTACATGGGTTCACACGTGGGTTCACACATCTGCAACCGTGTGTTTATCATTACTGAATTCAGTCTTTTTTTTATCTTGCAGCACATTCACATTATGATCCTGAGAAGACGATCTTTAAACAATCATGGTCTGTGTTTTTGTCTTGCCTCTGGCTGGTGCCCTCTAGTTGGTTTCCATAATAAAACTGTATAATAATACCCTTTAAATCTGTGGTGTACACAGTGACACAGAGGCAGGAGGAGAATGTGAGAAAAAATAAAGATGTTTTTTAAGGTGTGAGAAAGATTCTGAAGAATGAGAGCAGGGAGTAAAGGGGAAGATTATGTCTGGGATGGTTTAACGCCACTGCACAATTACTAAAATCAAATCTATTGCTATCAATACACTTGCTTAAAATTATACAATTTAATATATAAAATATTGCCTAAATATAATAAATAGAGAGCACAAACAGCACAGTTGTTACTTCTATATTATCCCACATAAACTACAGTTCTTTACAACTGACCATGTTCTGATGCATTATTAATTTAGATTATAATGAATGAAATCTAGGCCTTAAATATTTGGCTATATGTCAAATGTAAGTACGATGCTAATGTGCTAAGTAGAATAAAACTATTGGGTGGCATGGGCGTAACGTTTATAATTACAATTTTATTATAAACCACATTAAAAAAAGATGCATGCCACTGTCTGAACCCAAGAGCATGTGAACACAAACCGTGAGCGTATATAAAAAACCCAGCTGGCGGATTTCACAGCTGACCTGAGAACAGCATTATAAAGTAGAAGAATACTCACATGAATATGTGACTGAGATAATGTCTCAGCATATTTATAACTTATGTAAAAGGCACTAAAATAAAGCACATTTGTGCATTGGACAAACATTTTTATTTGAAGCATCTAACAATGCATTCAGGCCTAAAGTGTAATAGGCAGATGCATTTTGTCAAACAATATCCAGGCATTTCCCTTGCAAGCAGCTGAGAAGATACATTATTAATGCAAAGTTAGAATGTGAAATGTAAAAAACAAGTCTCCAGATGTTTTCCACCTTGTTCTAATGCAGCTGTAGGGCTAAACAGTTTGCAAATTTCCAGATATGACTTCCGACGACTAGCCTTGTGGTTCTATAGTCTTTGTACGGCCACCCATATTAACACATTCAATTTTATAACATCTGACCAGGCAATTTCAATTTGCTGCGTGTGAAGGAATGAATTATCTGCCGATAGGCCAACAGTTTTCAGGCTACGTGCTGGGCATGAAGCAGCTCAACATTTTCCTTGGAGACAGACACGGCAAGTGCATGTGGACAGGCTTGGTTATTTCCAAAAAGGGCACCTTGTAATTACAATAAAGCGACCAGATTATATTGCAGACTTCCTTAAAAAAGTCTATATTTTACAGGGCAGGGCTGAAAACCGCGCACACACACACCCTAGCCCACTACAACACACAGAAATAGATCGGGGAAAGGAGGTGGGGGGAACAGATTGGCATGTGTATATTTGCTCGTGTGTTTGTGAGGAAATGGACTGGGTTACAGCAGGAGCGTTGACAAAAAAATACTTTGATGTATGTGCCTCTGTTATATACTTCAGTGGTACAAGTAGGGACCTTGAATATTCCCTAGAATGAGGGGTAGAAAGAATGGGTGATTTTGTAGAAGGGCCTCATTTCCCCTAATCATCCTGGGGAATTGGAAGGGCGAGTTAGAGCGAGTTTGAGATTTTTGGGTGATTTTACATTTGGCTTGCAGTTTCTGCCGGCGAAAGGATGGATTTGACAATATGAGTTCCATATTTGTATATGTCTAATAGACCTATGTTTGTGTGGTTTTGACAGATTTTTGACAGTGTAAATCATGTTTGTATAAAGAGCACTGCCCCGTTTTCCGATATTCTAAATGTAGTTACTGAAATTTACTCACAACATTTAGCACAATTATGCATCATTAGGAAAATGTACTTGAAGTGCCTGGGAAATAGTGACCACTTAACAATGTTAAATTGTTGCTTAAAGAGGTAAAAAATGCAATGTGTGCACATAAAAGAAAAACCAGAGAGGTGTCTTTTGTATCTCAACTCTTTCTCTGAGCTATGAAATTAAATGAACTAGGGAAAAAAAGTGAATCACATTCAAAGAACGTTAAAACCGTCATGGTAACAGAACAAGCAGTTTATTTAAAGTATGAGGTGTATAAAAGGTACATGATGTTAAGAGGGAAAAAAGAGGACAAAGACATAAATAACTGCCGTAAGAAATTATGTGAACAAAGAGAACAGGTAACGAACTCCTGAAGAAGTCACAGAGAATTTCAAGGAGTGAAAAAAATCAATGGAATGAAAAGAGAAGCTGGGAGGGGGTCCGATGGCATGCAGGAGGAGAGAGGGAATAAATGAGGGCCATTGACTGAGAGGGAGAGCAAGAGTGAGAGAGAGAGCGAGAGAAGGAGTGTGCGAGAGAGAGTCAGAGGAGGGCGAGCTAAACGACCCACTGACTGAGGTGGAAATTTGGGGACAAACTGATGAGTCAAGAGAGGGAACAGTCATGTCATGAGAACTAACCTGGCAACTGTGCCACACTGCATTTTCATACACAATTAGTAAAATGGCAGTGAAACAAATTCAATCTTCTAGTGCTAGAAATGTAGAAATGTATATTCGTAAAAAAAAATCTTACTTTTTTTGTCAATGACAATACAACATGAAAGTCCAGAGGGCCTAATTTATAAAAAAAAACTTTTACCATCTGATCATTAACTTTTAAAACTATTTTGAACATACGGTTTGTCAAGAAATGGAATATGGCAACATATATACAAAGTTTTCCTCTTGATCCTTATTTTAAAGGAATATTATATAAGGTTACATAAATATTTGAAAAACAAGACTAAACTTGCAAGATCATATAAAGGTCAGGCCCAGACATTTTTAGGAAACTTACTAACATTAACACAAAGTCATGAAGGTCACCAGAGGTTCCTTCCATAATGCTTCTTGTTTTATAGTTTCTTGTCACGTGGTTTTCTACGAAATCCCTAAAATGAGTGACAAGCAACAAATATAATTTAACCTATATACACTGAATGTATGGATTTACCTTTAAAACATCTTAACAGGCAAGTCAATCATAATGCATCAGAAATTGAGGGTAATAACTTCAAATAAGATGAAGGGTTGAAATTGTGGCTTCATAAGATAGAAAACTTCAGGAAATGAGTCCAAGACTTTGTTCACTGAGCAAAACATGTCAATGTCAAAGCCCGGCATGACCATTCCAACAGCTCCAAAGCAGAGCTATCCAGGGTCACTCCAGGTACATACTCCAAACTAATTTCTAGGACCCCAGGGGTCTCTTTCATTATTTGTGGCTGCATGACGATACCAAAATCTTAACATTGCACTCTTCTCAACAGTAAGTGTCAGACAACCGGCCTGGTATTCTGGCCAGCATGAGAAGCACAGGCTATGTGTTCCGTCCACTGCCTCGTAATAATGCACCTTTGTAGCTGAACTACAGCCAGAGGTGAGGAGGAAAGAGCTTTCACAATGGGACCGGTCAATGAGACATGAACTCCAGGGGTAGAAGACGAGGAAAGGGAATGTACCACTTGGGTGTGGAAGGGGGTGGGGTGACTGGGTAAAGTTAGAGAGAACAGAGGGGTCTTTTGTGAGGTGGGAAGAGAGAGAGACACAGTAGGTACAGTAGAACTCTGAGTGGAGGTAGAGAACGAGAGATCGGAAGGTAACGAGAAGATAAATGAAACAGACTAATGAAAACAACCAAAATCCTGGCAACTTGAGAACTGCTCAATCTTCAAACAATATATTTGGGTGTAAAAATGTTTTAGAATGTCTAAGTGTCAAAATGGGACGATGATTGACAGCGATAATGGATTTAGTGTTTGAAATGGCTTTACAATTATGTAGGGTCCTACAATTTGTACGTTTATTTAGAACAAACCTATAGAGGCGGTCTTCAAATGCAACAATGACTTAAACACAATACAAACAGCATGTACAAACATAATAAAAGTGTACAAGAAAATTCTTTCATGAATTGCTCACTAGTTATTCTAAATCTGTATACATTTCTTTCTTTAGCTGATCACAGTGAATTATATTTGGAAGAATTTTTGTAACCCAACAGTTCTTAGACCCATTGACTACCATAGTAGGAATGGTTGGCAAATGTGCACCAGTTTTCTGTCCTACATTCTTCCAAATATCTTTATATGGGCTCAACTGAAGAAAAGTACTTTCCACATTATCCAAGTCAGAAGAACTGTTTGTGTATCATCAAATATCTTTCTGTATTCATCAGAACCAAGAAATAAAGAATTTTTATGTTTGGTTCAACTTTCCCTTTAAGTTTCCTTATCGAACAATCAGAGCTTTCTAGAGTTCTGTTTTAGAAATAATGATCCATATTTACCTGTTTTACCATGACAAATCAACAATGGACTAAACCCATGAAGGCCAAAGACAAAATAACTTTAATCATAGAGTATTCATACTGAACATCCAGAATTATATTGTTGGTTTGTGTGCGCTTCTATTTGTGTATTCATGTGTTTTACGTACGCTCCAATGTGCTTACATGGAAACATTTCAAGCATTTAAACAAACATGACCTTAGGGTTTATTTTAAGAAAACAAAAGCCTTGGACATTCTCACAAACAGCAAAATCTATTTCCATTCTTCTTTAACACAACAAAAACATGCGTTCCTCTTTGCTGCAATGCAAACCAAACCAGGGATGAAAAAAACATCAACAATTGTAAAAAAAAACCCACATCTTTAGAACAGAATTATAAAGAAATGCAAATAAAGGCCAATAACAAAAAGACATAAGACATTTATTCTGTACTCAATTCAACACACGTCTCTGGCCCTTGAAGATGTCCCATAGAGGGCCATGGGATTGTGTCAAACTTTTAAACTGTAAAGAAATGACCGTCGTTGCAAACAAAATGGTTTAAAGTAATGTTTGGCGTCAGTCCATAACTGCAGAAAGTTTGCTGGGCAAATATAACTGAAAATATGCTTCTCATATGGACTGAACATCATTCTAACACAGAGGAGTCATTGATAGAGCGCCGCCTAACGGCTGACTGAGGAACGACAGGCGCATCTTCAGCTCAGGGAAAGCAAAACAAGAGTTTTCTGTTCGTAAAAACACATTTAACAAAGTATATTCTAAAAATTGGAATATTATAATATTGAATTATAATATATAATAATATATACATTAATGCCAGACAAGGTCGTTTTCACAACGTCACTTAGTATTAAAAGAAGTGTTTAAATTTAATTCTAAATGTAATTCACTTTCTCCTACACAATAAGAACAAGAGTGTGATTCATGATGTTTGGTGTCACACGACACACAGTTGCTTATGTTCGTTCTCGCGATATTGTGATGTCACAGGCAACGCTTCTGCGCAGCGCTGCATTAAACACTCAAAATGGAGAAGGAGATTTTAATGGTGCACTGGCGGAGATGTTGCCCTCTAGCGGACACGAGAGGGAACTGCAGCGCCAGAAGTGGCTCGAGGCCCGGGGGTCCTGCTGGACTGACCAACATCTCCGCAGCTGGTGAACACTGTCAATATATAACAATCTACCATCCCATAATATAAAATACAATTTTTAAAATAACAATTCAAACAGGTTTTTAATGGAGCAAAAACGTTACACCATCATGTAATTTATCATTTAAAAATATATTTCTAATATTTAAAATGCTCTTTTTGATTTATAATATTAAAATATTAACAAATTGGGTACAATATGTTAACCGTATTTTATTTTGATAAAATAAAATAATTATATGATTTAATCAATTTTAAAATATGATTTTAATCATATTTTAAAATATTATTTTAATATTTTATACTTAAAGTAATATTAAAATACTATTAAAGTATGTATCATATTTTATTATTAAAGTTATTTTTAGGGTGTCTTTAGTGGAAAGCGAGTTTTCAAGATCAGAGAAAACATACCACAACTGTGCTGTAATAAAACCTTTACTTACACATGATACATCCAACAAAACAGATTCCGAATTAATGACAAAGCGAAAAGAAAATAAAACAGACTTTCTTCTTTCTCCACACTCGTTACAGTCAATTACTTCCACAATTGCCAGGCAGATTGGAAAATAGACACAAAAAATAGAGATAAGGGGAAAGAAAGGCCCCAAACAATAGTTTTTGCACGAATACATCAGAATACACAAAGATGTAAAGCATGAGAAAACAGCAGTTGGAAAACACAGTAAGAAGCAAAAACTTTTCTTTTGGTGGGAGCAAATTAAGAAAGTTCTTTCATATCACGTTCGGAGTCTCTAAAGCTCCAATTAAACAATCGCCACCTTTATCCGAACCCCAATGAATACAAAACACCCCCATTCATCTGTTTTTTCATCCGACACATCACTGTATAAGTGAATTTAATGAACATGTTTAGATCACATTTCACAACAAAATATGATGGAAAATACTTGCATGAAGATAATTCCAATTCGATGCTTTTTCTTGCATTGTGAACTTTTTTCATCAAACACCATAATGTAAATAAATAACATTCTTTGGTGATGTCGTCATACATTTTACTGTAATCTACTAAGGATTTCTGTGAATTTTCAAAAACAACTTTTTTTCGTATTCCCTTCTGATTTTGGAATGAAATGTGAGCTGAACCTGTTCTTAAGAGATTACATGAGAACCACTTCACCTTTGCAAAAACTTCCACATCACTCTTGCGTCTTATGCATGTCTATTCTTTAAGAAACACACAAACATTCAATAAGCCACTACGAAGATAAAACTGAAGCGGCTCTCAGACGGTAACGTGCATAACCACTTCATTCTCAGGCAGAGATTAATTCAAGTTTGCACTGTGCATATTTCAGAGCGCCGCTTGGCTTCAAATACACAAACAGGAGGGCTTTCCACACCTGACGAATTGCAGCACCATGGCCTAAGAAAAAAAGCACTAACATAACCCTCAAGATTTATACGTGTCCAATTTGCTCATTATAAATAGATAAAAAATGGGCTCTGTTTAGTGATCATCACAGTTCACAGTCAACCAGAGGGGTTTGGGAACACCCATAAGACCACTCGCCTCACACCTGTATGGCAGTGCTGTTTCATTTCAGGTGAAAGTGAAAAGTCTTTGTAAGCCTTACGCTATTCATTTTTACAAAACTAATGGAGAAAGCCGTTAAAACACATGATTGATTATGATTAAAAGAAAAAAGGGGGAGTGGATCCCAAAAGACGGAGGGTCGGCCATGAGAACATTTATCTGTGTCTTAATTACTACAGTAAAGTAAAGCTCAAAAATGGTAAAACTGCAGTCAAGTAATAGATGGGTCCATTGCACTCAATATCAAGGAAATCTTTACAGATCTGTGAAATATCTCACTGCACGATGACTGAGTATCTAAATATCTTATACTCATCTTTCAAACAGAATATAGGACTTTCACATCTTTTACAATAATGAAAACACACACACACACAGACAGACTCATTATCAACATCGGCAGACCACATGAACAACTGCAACCTGACAGTTGTGCTCGACACCATCTTCAATTCTGGATTAATGAAACCAAAAATGCAACAGATACACCTCTGAGAAACCTTAACTGCTGGCTGTACAGACATGATTCACATTGTTAAAACTGCAGGATGTTTCCTAAAACGTGTTAAACATAAGAAAGGAAGGGACGGAAAGATTAAACAATTGTTAAAGGAACAAAGCTTTAATGGAAGTCTGGATTCAGTCATGTTAATGACAAGCATGTAATGTGGTGCGTGACACAACTTTTAATAACCCCTAGCAAACCATCTCAATATAAAACTATGCTTTTAAAGCATGGTTTTTCAGAATTCTGCATATGATATTTATACTTAGCAAATTAAGCACCTGATTAATGTATAAACAGTTTTACAAGAGATCAAAAAGGAATCTGCATGTAGATTAACACTTCAGAACATTACGCCAAAGATTGTTTATTAAACGAAAAATGGTAGTCTTGTTTAATTCTAGCTTATTTGAAGAATTGCATATTTTCTGTAAGTTTTAAGCATTGGCGTGTTAGTTTACATCGATGTCATTTCTAACCTTTGTTTTTGGTAGCACCAGAACAGATGGATTCATTTGCCAATGTCATCTTGGAAAACTCGTCTCAGTATTTGATTTAGTCACTATCTAAGGATTTTTGTCTTTTTTACTAGTTCAAAAATTACTAGTAAATATGAAAATATTATTCATCATCAATACTGGTGAACATGCTGAACGCAATGCGGCCAGAAATGCTTTCAAGGATCCTGAAAGCATGTTAAGCTCATCTCCAAGACTATACTACCCCCTCCTCCTATAAAATGCATAGAGATATATGCTGGTTTACGACACTTCGACCAACAGAGCCAAAGCCGAAGATGATTTCATAAGTTTCCTAGAGACCCTCAGGTGAGCTGAATGGATCGGTTATATGCTATGAAGTAAGCGACCTGTGCGATGGAAAGGTCATTTTATGAAGTTCCACTTCTTGTTTTCTGTTAACATAGGTGTCTGCTTTATCAACGGTGAATACACACAAAACAAAGAGGCCTGCTACTAAAAAGTCAAGAGTGGTTGGACATATTCACACATCACAGCACACACACTTTATAAATATCTAAATGGTTTCGGGGTGGTGGTATTGATATATTTCCCAACTGAGGAATTAAAGGGGAAAGTACTTAGGGAATGATTGGGATTATGAGAATCGGGGAGATATGAATTGGCAGAAGGTACATGGTCCTCTAAAAGGTACCAAAATCTCTTTACAACCTATTTCCCATATAGAAAAAAAACAAAGAACAAAAATCAAGGTCGACCCTCCTATTGCCGCAAATATAGCAGGATTATCCTGCGAGATTCTGTGCCTTTAGGCTCTCTACGGAACATGATCAAAAATTCATGCGCCACCATTAAAAACCTGCATACATTATTCACAAATGTAAAACTTTTGCCTGCATTTCATATGGGCCAGATGCAGCAAGCCAAGAATTTCAATGCCATTTTTAAACGACTCATTTCATGAGTACAGTACAAAGTATGATTTCAAGATTAAAGCCCAAAGATAGCATGTTAGCAGTCTTCCACAGTCACATTGCATTCTGGGAATAAAAAGGCAGGGATCTGCCATGACTAGATTCGTACCAGTCAAAGGGCTCGCTGGGTCTAATTTCTCGCCCCAGTCACAAATGCACCGTGTTCAGCCGGCAAGCTTTCTAACTGCAGTGGAAACGAAAAAAAAAGTACAGTTTGTGCATTCAAAAGTAACATAGAGACCAACAAGACAAACAGAGATCTGTTAAATCAATCGTTTTAAAACTGGAAGCTGATGTCTTAAAATCAAGGATTAAGATTCACAACTTGCAGGACATTTCGAAAAATAAGATCTCTCTGTAAAATGTTACATGGAAAACAAGATTGTTGGGTTTTTTGGACAGCTGGAGTCTTTTCAGGGCTGTACTGGTTTGAAGGTGCAATGGGGGGGGCGGGGGGATAATGGAAAGTGAGACACAGTAAAGCCCCAAAGTCCAGGGACTGCGATACCCTGGTGCAAACCGGATTGATCTGGATCAAGATAGAGCCAGATTAGGTCAGCTGATGAGGGGCTTCAAGCATTTCCATTAAGAAGGTGTCGATTGGGGTGTCGCCGATCAGCTTAAAGAAGAACAGATGCTCCAGACACTTTAAGCCAATAGAACGAAGAGCGGGCAGCCGGAGGAGGAGCTTAGCGAATCTGGAATCAAAGATCCAAGAAATATGTGTTGAATATATTAAACGTTTAGAATTCTACTTACTGTTGTAAGGTGCGCAGGCTAAGAAGAAATGTTTTAGCACCAATGGATTTGGAATATTTACCTGCCCTGCTGGTCAGGATATCTCTGTTTACAGTACGCCTCGAGCGATGCATAGACTTTCTCTCTCAGCAACTCTACCTCACTTGGGCTTGATAAACCCTTTGCATCTGCAAAGAACACAAATCGTAAAATTGACATTAGTTGTATGAATGTCAGGAAACTTATTCGTTCATTGAGCATGTTTATTTATGCAGGTATGCCTGCTCCCACCTGGGTTGAAGAGGATGATGGCTCTCAAACATCCCAACTCTGTTTTGTCCATCTGCATATCCCTCATCTTGCTCACCAGCTCCGTCAGCACCCTGACGCCATTAAAATGTGGAACGAGCATGGATGAAAGCAGGAGGAGAAGTGCAAGCAGAGGAAAAAAGCACATGCTTGAAGTTAATGTTTGAGGTTATATTATAAGGTTAAATTACAATCAGCAAAAAAGTGAAGCTGTTCTCACAGCCATTTCTTTATAAATAAAACAAGAAATTGGTGACATTGTAACAGCTTCATGTTTCTGCTTGTTCATTAAATAAAATCACAATAACAGCAAATGCAAAATTTAAACCTGACTGCATGCAACATAAAACATCATTCACACCGGCTAGTGTTGTGAGTCCAGTGTCGTCATCAACCAACGTACTCATCCATAGACACACACAGACATACACACACACACACACACACACACACACAGACAGACACACATTTACTAGGTAAGTTGGGTCATCACCTGCCCAAACCACCCCAGACATAACAAACTGTCTTAAGTTACAGGATTCCCTAACTGCTGCTGTCTTTAGTTTATGGCGTGTGGCGGAGTGTTATTACCTGTCAAATATGGCCCCAACCTCTGCATTGTGCGCACTCTCCCTGTGTATTCAATCACAATGTGTTATTAGAACGTCAGTACACATTTCATTATCATATAATGTCTCCCTGCTCCAGAAAGGCCCAGGCAGACGTTAAAACTCCGTGTAAGCCTGGTTCAAAGAGTAACAAGCTACAGGCTCTTGTAAGGAGGATATCACACTGTGAGCAAGCTTGAAATTAAAATTCCCAGCATAGCACAAACACAACAAACATGATAGACAAATGGCTTAGGAACAATAAAAATAGCTTGAACAAAACATTTGGACTACTTTGATATGTATTGTTTTAACAGTCGAAATGTATTAGCAAAGGTCATGAAATTCGTGGATATTACCCCTCTGGATAAAATCTACATGTGTAGAGGCCTAACAAAACACGTTTCTTATAAAAATTTAAAAGACATAAAGAGATGCACACAGATCTGGCAGGGTTAAATGGTATCTAATGAATGCAAAAGCAGGAAGCACAAGCACAAACATGACATGGAATTAGCCTGACAAGCGTTTTAAAAAAGAAAATATCAGGTAATATGAAAAGCAGGACAGAAAGCTCATTTCTAAAGCAGACATATTATGGCAAATTTAGCAGCTAAAAAGACAGAGTTTAAAATGAATGTCACAGCACACACCAGCAGACACGATGGAAATGAAGCTCATTTAAAAACAACAGCCTGTAGCTTGCTAATCCTGGATTTGCACAGGACAAAACGAAATAATACTATGGAGACTTAAGGAGTCTTTAGAAATGTGCTTGGTTTTTCTTTGTCCTGGAATAACAATGCAACAAAACGCTAATCACAGAGCACAGGGTCCAGATGTGTGCGCTGTGTCTGTGAAGTCATTTTCTTGCTGATTTAAGAGTTAAATCAGAGGAGGAGTGTGTTTCAGAGACTGTAAGCAGAGGAGAGTGGGTGCACGTCTGCGTATTTGTATGTGCATGTGTCGCGTGTACTTTCTGATCGAGCGTCATTCTAGAAAGCGCTGTGTACAGCAGCGTCACGTCAGCCAAAGACGCAACTATAAGCCAGCAGAATGTTGATCTTTATCTTTGTCATGCCATAGGAAAAAGCAAACCATCTTTTACTTTAAAATGTGTTAGCAGTAAGAACCTTAGATGTCTCAGTTTATAAGTGTGTACTAAGCATTAAACCATAATATATTAATATGACTTAATTTTGTAATTGAGCATGAAGGTAGAGAAACTGTTGTACCGTCTACTATTAAATCTCATTTGGCGGTTTGTAAGGAAATGCCTATATCTACGTGAAGCGGTCTAAATAAAGCGAAAAATACTGCCAACTGTTCTTATGTTCTCCTGTCTGATTAGACATGAGTTTTACCTGTCAAAGATGGCCCCCACTCCAGCGCTGTGAGCACTGTTCCTGTGCACGTGGAGACCGGTGGCCAGTAGAATACCGTCCTTCACCGTGATGGAGCGATGAGAGAATGAAGCGATCAGCAGCTCATTCCAGCCTGACAGATGACAGAGAATGTGGAAGAGTAAGAGGACTTATCTATTATAAGTGAACTGTTCATTTAACTGTATATGGTCTAAAGACGACGAAAAATAGCAAAAAACAAAAACATTGACTACCATACTCTTAAAATTAAGCCCAAATTGTTAAGAGGTCCCTACTAAACACATGTCCTGATTATACATTTACTCCTATATCAGGGGAATCTCTGAGAAGTCAGAGAAATAATTTTACCGGCTCGCAAGAGGATGACCTGGTCATCCAGAGAGAGCTCACTGAAGTGAGGGATCCGTTTCGCCCATTCGACTAGAGTGAAAAGCTGTTTATCAGCAGCTTGGCAGATATTAGTGACAGGGTCATTTGGCTGATGAGAATAAAAAGAAAATTTTAAATTTAGGTCACAGGCGAATTAGTTTTTTCATTACATTATGCGTGAATTCTCAAAATGTATTGCTTTCACTTACAGAACTGCCCCCAGAGCTGCCGTCCGCGTGCAGCTCGGTCTTCTGCTCCACCGCCATTTCCGCCTCTAGGATCTTCTCAACCGGCATCTCTTCATTGGCAGCACTGGTGGACTCCACCTCACCCTCCCGCTCCTTGTTCCTTTGACGCTCTTCTTGAACAGCTGCATTGCACACAGGGAAATGAGGAAAAAGGAATATAGAGAGGGACAGACAGAAACGCAAGACAGAAGAGAGGAAAGTGACAGAGATGAAAACAAGTAGAGAAAGACACAGGGATATACAGATGCATGTAGTTCCTGGTTAGTTTCAAACATTCATTCACACCCTAAAGCCCCCCTGCTGCATTTCTTCATTAGAGAGCAATTTAAAGATTAACATTTAGTTTTCTTAATGCAGGTTTTAGTAAACATGATTAAAAGCTTTCGGCATGATCTTGACATTTAAAGGGGTCATACATGAAATTAAACCAATTAAATTTGGGTTAAAGAGGTTACAAACACTGTATATGAGCACACTAAAAATACTAATTCTAAATGTTTCCAGTATAAAATTTCCATTTATCCAATATTAAAAACATTTTTATCTAAAACATTATTATTTAAAGAAGATCCCTCACAAGAACAGTTAAACAATAAAAAACCAATCGCAGATCATTGTCTTAACTAGGACTGCTCAATTATATCATGAAAATGATAATCACAATTAGTTTGAGATCACAATAATTTAACACAATAACGTATTATATTTTGAAAATAAGTTAACAAAAATAATAATTATTTAGAAGTTTCATAAAAACAACTAATGATGTTATTCAACTTAATAACAAAAATAATGAAAAAAACTGTTGAAATAAAAATACATAGATGCAAAGAAGACATGCCTTTCAAAACTTTGTTTATAGTAAAACTATATTACATGATAATTGTATTCTTTTGATTAGTCTGTTTTCATAATTGTTAAAATTTAAAATAGATTATGACAATTGCGCAGCCCTGGCATTGAATCAAAAGGTTTTTATTAAAATTGGTAATATGACCCCTTTGTGGACTTATGACAAAGCTGCTTCAGAAAATTAAACACACTCAACCAGCTATGCATTCACACAAACAACCAATGCACCCCTCCCTCCCTGCTTTCTCCTTACATCGCTGTCGTTCATCTTGGACCACTACAGAAGGAGAGGGAGGAAGAGAGAAAAACGAGAGGAAACAAAAGAGGGAGAGAGGGGACAGGTGTTAGTGGTGATAACAGCCCCCCTCCCCCTCTCCTCTCTTCTCTGTACTGTAATAATTTTTGACAATTATTTACTATGATTACAGTTATGTAAACATTTTTTATTGTCAGAGTTTATCACATATAATTATATAACCACCAGTTTCACTTTTCTTCGGCATTCTTCAATTCTATAAAGCACTTGCTCTCTCTTTCTCTCTTCTTGTTTATAATAGGCCGGTACTTTGGCCAAGCAGGCAAAACCTGGCCATCTGATTACCCAATTTAATTATTACAGTACAAATCTAAACAATGCATAATTTCTAAATGATCTGAATCTCTAAAAATCCATATCTGTTCCACTTTAGGTGGTAAGCACATCTGTGCTGGATTCTGTATGTGTATTTGTGAGATGGGATGGGGTGTTGTGGTTCTCACCCTCTCTTTTCATTCCCATGGCCAGGCACTTCTGGTAGCGGCAGTACTGGCACCTATTCCTCTGGCGTTTATCCACCAGACAGTCTTTGTTATCCCTGCATGTATAGCTCAAGTCCTTTCTCACAGTGCGTTTGAAAAAGCCTTTGCAGCCTTCACAGCTGTAAACTCCATAGTGCTTACCTGGACAGATGCATAACAAGACAAAGACAATATTATCTCTTTACAGTTTTGCTGTAAAATATGAAATAATTATGAAAGTTATTATTAACAAATAAATGGATGAGGGAAAATGTGTATAAACCTGTGACATACCAGATGAGCGATCCCCACAAATAGCGCACAAGCGTTTCTGCGAGACCATGGGCCCGGGGCTGTGGCCGGAAAGCGGTTTCAAGCCAAACGGGGGCTTCACATCATCAGAGCTGCTGACAGCATGCAGGCCCGACATGGACACGGTAGAGTTGATCTGACAAGAGAGAGGGAGGAGAGATTGAAAATGTGATAAAAGCAGCATTGAGAAAGTAATACTTCCCGATGGCATTATAACACATAAAGCAAAATCAATTATAAAAAATAAAAATGCAGGTTAATTAACAAAGGTCCATAAAACATGCCAGATTAGCCCTTAACCTCTGTTAAAAGATCACAACCAGATTTTCACAACCATTTCCCAAACTCAAATATCCAAACCCTATTAGCAAAGATAATCATTACAAATCTTTTTTGGATTAAATTTCAATTGAAAAGAAACCCCTATTAAAGGTGAATTAATCATTGAAGCAGAGATGAACGTATGGACAAAAAGAAAGCGAGAGGAGCAGCAGAAAGTGAGAAAGGGTACAAGGTCTCACCTCCATATTTCTGGGAAACATGCTCATCTGTGAAGCAGAAATGCATTGATGAAGTGGGGGGCGGAAAAGCACATGGTGTGAGGAAGGCAGCACACTCAATATGTTTCAAAAATGGATTAATGGGAGTGCGGTCTTGCATAAATAAAACTACAATTTAGACAATGAATATTAGGAATTTAAATACGAGGGCAAGAACATCTGGTCTTTAAAAGAAAGGTCAAAATACCAAAGCACCTGTTAAATATTAACTGTTTTAAGGGAAAATTACCTCTGTACATAAACTGGGATTTTAAAACTTTGGAACTAGCAATCATAAAAACCTAAAAGGCAGCATATCTAGCTCCAAGCGAGATTTTTACTGAATTTTTTTTTGTTTAACTGCAAACATGTGAGTGCTTTGCATAAACTATTATGATGCATTTTCTCATCCATAATCATACGTTTATAAACATGTACTGACTCTGCAAAGGAACTGCATCAGTGGGGGCAATACCCTGCAAATGTTTGCTTACTGCCCCCCACAACTCAAGAGCTCATATTACACAATGATATACACATATTGCACAAGTTATTTATTTAATTCAAGTCCGTCGACACCTATTTTTCTTTCCACAAAGTTAAGAACATGAAGCTGCATCAACTGCTCACCTGTGGGCTGCTGATGGGGCCATAGCCCACTGAGGGAGTTCCAGGAAGGCAGGGAGAACCCAGAGAGGAGCTGATGACCGAGAAGGGTGAACCCATGCTGCTGATGGGGCTGTTCACGGCAGATGTGATGGGTGGCAGAGAAGTCATGGAGGCGGCTGACGGAGCCAATGGCGGTGAACGCTGACCTGAGGGTGGAGAGGATACGGACGAGCTGTCTGGACTGCGAGAATCTGTTGTGAGAGAAGAACAATTACACTTTAATGTGTATGTGTGAATCTATGCAGTGAGAATGCATTGCAGTAAGACAGCTTAAAATCTTAAAGGATGTCACATGTATCACCATTTGCACTGGGTTATGATCAATATATATAAATCAATATACAGAAGAAGATTTTACACTAAGAGGTACATGCAAAATCTAATTAATATCTAACATAAACATTGAAGTGAGCAAGCACATCAGGACATAAAAGAAAACAATTTCACCTCTGCTGTCGCCCATTATGAGCGGTCTGGCTCCGCTGTTTACGCCGCCTCAGTCGCTCTGATGCCGGATGAGCGTTTAACTCAAGACCGCGGACTGAGGCCCGGGCCGCTTCCTCTTTAACCACCACAAGATTCCCCTGCAATCCACAAAACACTTAAAAAATGTGGATGTATTCAGGATTTAAAACACAAACTTATAAAAAAATAATCAAGGATTGAATTTTGATGTAAACGCGACGAAAAATTAAAAAAAATATTTTAATAAAAATTTTAACGTCTATAACATCCATGCAGTGGATTTGATTCACGTCATATTTTCTTAAATATTGATTTCCTTCAATAAACAAAAATATATAAAATGCATGTAATAAAAACGCATTTTTCTTGGCTAGCATTAGCCGATTAACTCGTTCTGTAGTTTCCAGGACAACATGACAGTTTCTTCATTAAACAGATAAAGCCACACGAAAATAAAAACTTTGGTTTTCTTTCTCACCGAGTTAATATTAATGTTGTTCATAAAATCAAAGAATAATTCTATATTCGACTAATCGTCCCTATTAGCACGTTAGCTGCGATGCTAAAACTCTGCAGACAAATTATAGCTCACAGCTGAAGAGGAACGCAACGTCATTACAACGCGCTTTCGACGCAGATCCTCACAGAAATAAATCCACACAGCCACTGAAATAACTTATTTACCTAATATGGTAGTAATAAAGGTTTAATTACAACACAGACACTTCGTTCCCATCTCCTCGGTGTGATTCACACAGCTAGCCTCGTCTTCCTTTCTGAGAAGGAAGCCGAAGCTGTTTACGTCTGAGCCTGGAAACAGACGCCATTTTGGCTCCTGAGGAGAGAAGTTTGAGCCAAAATGTCTAACTGTGTGTGTGTGTGTGTGTGTGTGTGTGTGTGTGTGTGTGCGTGCGTGCGTGCGTGCGTGTGTGTGCGTGTGCGCGTGCGCGTGTTACTGGTTTAATAGAGTATTTCATTAAATGTAACATTCTTAATTTGCATTTTTAATAGATGGTGTGTGTGTGTGTGTGTGTGTGTGTGTGTGTGTGTGTGTGTGTGTGTGTGTGTGTGTGTGTGTGTGTGTGTGTGTGTGTGTGTGTGTGTGTGTGTGTGTGTGTGTGTGTGTGTGTGTATGTGTGTGTGTGTGTGTGTGTGCGTGTGTGTTCTTAATATGCATTTTTAATAGATGGTTAACCAAAATTTAAATGTAGTTATAACGTATTAAAAGTGTAAAGTCTTTCTCTTTAGTGCAACTCTGAAGATATTTTGAAAAATGTCTCTGTGTTTTGGGTCTCTATAACGGAAGTACACAGTGTTGTTTGGTTATAAACTTTCTTTTAAAATAAATTTTGTGTGTGTGTGTGTGTGTGTGTTACTGGTTTAACTACAGTATTTCATTTAATGTAACATTCTTAATTTGCATTTTTAATAGATGGTTAACCAAAATTTAAATGTAGTTATAACGTATTGAAAGTGTAAAGTCTTTCTCTTTAGTGCAACCCTGAAGATATTTTGAAAAATGCCTCTGTGGTTTTGAGTCTCTAGAATGGAAGTTCACAGTGTTGTTTGATTGAAAACTTTCTTTAAAATAACTTGTGTGTGTTCTGTACAATAAATTATATGGAATGATAACTTCCAGCTTCTTTTTAACAAGAAGGTTTTATGCATACTTGTTTACAACATTTAACCAAGTTGTGCTACTTATTTTCTATGTTTTTATACTTTTTCCATGATGGGGAAACCCAATCTTGTTATTAAAGTTTGTTTCAGACAGTGTTCCACAATAACTAAACATGCTGCAAGAGTTTCATCACCCGGATCATCTTTATTGAGTTTAAATAGAAACTACAAAACAAAACATGCAAGATGTACAGAAACGTTACATAAAGGTGAGAGTATATTTAAGAATGAAAGGCCACGTGATCTAATGTGAAATCACACAATGAATTGGTACTACAAACTACTGTTTACTTAACTTTTTTGACATTTTCTTCTTATGACTCAAGTGTTTCCTGACAGTAATATGACAATCATTCAATATTTAAATATTAAATATTTAATGACTTACCAGCACATTTTTAAGCAACTGTTATGGATGTGTTTTAGAGAATACGCACAGATTTTGCACAGCTGTTACAGTTTACTAAAGTTACAGAACAGTCAGGTTTGACAATGTAGCATTTGTTTATTCTTATATATATATACTTTTTGAAGCCATTGCAAACATCAAAAGCAAGATATTAATTAAGATATTTATTCATTTATTAATTGATTTTGAAAACGCCAAGCGAGGAGACCTGTGGGCATACGGTGGGATGCGTTTAATATGATCGGATTGCAGGAGGAATGGCAGCACAGTCTTCCGCATTCAGAGAGTGGTCAATCACAGGTCTATATTCCAGGGTAACCTAAAACACATTTACTGATGTTAGCTCACACATCCTTTAAATTATGCAGACTGAAAGTAAACCAGAGGGATGTAAATATAGTTTTACCTTTCCTGTTTTTGGATCAACATAGGAGAGCGTGTGTTTCCTCCAATGCTGATCATAAGGCTTCTTCACTTGTCCTTGCAGCGGCTTGGAATAGTCATACTCATCCACACGATCCTATCAGAAAACCAAGAAAAACAGTCACATACTGACACCCAGCTTAGTGGGTGAACTATTCCTTTACACTGTCATTCTTTGGTTCAGTAAATAAACAAATGAAGTTCAGAAAGTTCACCTTGAAGTCCTCTCGGGCATGAGCACCCCTACTCTCTTTACGGGCCTCAGCGGAGACGATCGTCTGCACTCCATTCAACATTAAATTCTGCAGCTCTAGAGTCTCAACCAAATCAGTGTTCCACACAATACCTGAGAAGACCAAAAAGTTGAGATTTCATAAAGCGGTGTTAAAATAATTATTTTTATATACATGCAGCTTACAGAAGAGTGCCATATTATGTGAAATGTCAAACCTCTGTCAAATGTTTTAATGTCATCCATTGATTGGTAGATTGACTCCATCTTGACACAACCCTCCTTCAGGACATCTCCAGTACGGAACACAGCTGCATGGTTTTGCATGGTCTGCGATCCGAAAGAATGATAGAAACCCACACTTTAATGAATGTGATTAGAGCTTTTTCATATTTTTGGGAAAACTTTTCTTTATCTTGCAAATTGATCATATGCTAGTCACTATCTTGATCAAATTTGATCCACAAGTTTTTTTGGGCATTGCTAATTTCTCTGGTCCATGAAATTCATGTGTACCTTCTGCATGTTCAGTCTGATTTCGGATGTCCTGGTACTGCCATTTGCAAAGCGGATCTTGTCCAGATTAGCGACAGACGCCTCTCCTGCATTGGATTTCAGAGGGGAGAGTTTCTCTCCTGAAAAACAGGATAAATCATTAGAAAGTTGTTTAAGGACTTTCCAACAAGGACAAAAAAAAAACCCTCTCATCATTTTGAATGAAAAATAAAACATCCTGCAAATTAGAGTTTGAGAAAATTTTCCACCTGGGGTGTCTGTCTCAGCGATGGTCAGGGCACAAGCACGTCCAAATACGACTAAATCCAGCAGAGAGTTGGCGCCTAAGCGGTTGGCACCATGTACTGATGCACAGCCGGCCTCACCACAGGCATACAGGCCTGGCACCACCTTATCCTCTCCATTCTCATAGGTGATGACCTGGGAGGATTAAAGAAAGCAGTAGGATGATCTCATAACTTGAACACAGGTTGTCATACCACATTTGACTATTTAATAAGAAAGTTATTTTATATTAAGAACATCATGCATCAGCAAAACCCCCTTTACAATAATACCCTAAATGTTAAAATTAAGAAAATAGAAACCAAATGCTGTCTTCGATTCAACAAACTATTATTTTCAAATGTTAGTTAGTATAATAACTAGGTGGGTAGAATACCTGTCCTTTATAGTTGGTGGGGATACCACCCATGTTGTAGTGGACAGTGGGCAATACTGGGATGGGCTCCTTTGTGACATCCACCCCAGCGAAGATCATTGCAGTCTCAGAGATACCAGGCAGGCGTGTAGCCAACTGCTGGGGTGGAAGGTGATGGAGTTGAAGGTAGACGTGGTCCTTATCTGGGCCAACACCTCTGATGGAAACACATTTTTAAAAATGTTACAAGTCAGTTTAAGGAAGTGTGAGTATTAAATTTTGTCAAATTAATACCACAACTACCAACCACATCTAAGCTAAGCACGAATAAAAATTTAATTATGCTGCACATCATACCTTCCTTCTCTGATCTCAATGGTCATGGATCGTGAGACCACATCTCTTGAGGCCAAATCTTTGGCATTCGGTGCATAACGCTCCATAAATCTTTCACCTTCGCTGTTGATTAAGATTCCACCCTCCCCACGACAGCCCTCGGTAATCAAACACCCGGCTCCATAGATTCCTGCAGGAATGACATTATAGGTCAACTAAAACTCAGCCCCAGGAGTTGGCTGAGAGCAGCAATGGGAGGGGCCTTAAATTCATATCAGAGATGACCAAATATCATGCATGTAATTTTTAAGTAACAAAGCAGCAAAATATTGGCGTAGTGTGTTTAATAAATCAATCTCCATAGGTAAGCTTACCTGTGGGGTGGAACTGAACAAATTCAAGATCCTGGCAGGGAAGACCAGCACGTGTCACCATGGCATTCCCGTCTCCTGTGCTAGTGTGTGCTGATGTACAGCTGAAGTACGTGCGTCCATAACCACTGCAGAGATCATTTAATAATGTTTTTATATGCTATACAGCATAAGATGTATGAATTCACAGGAAAATATGTTTAAATGTTTAAAAAAATTCTCTCTTTTACCCGGTTGCAATGACTGTGTTCTTGGACCTGAAACGATGTATGGACCCATCCTCCATGCACAGCGCTATGACTCCCTTGCACTCACCATCTTCCATCAGGAGATCCAAAGCAAAATACTCCACAAAGTAGCTGGTGTCATACCTCAAAGACTGCAGACCAATGAGAATTTAGTATTTGTTTTCAGTTCAAGGAAGAATCAGATATTTATCCAAATACTCACTCGTCCATAGAGCGTATGAAGAAGAGAATGACCCGTCCTGTCAGCCACACAGCAGCATCTGTGAGCCTGTCCACCCTTACCAAACTTTAGACTCTGACCACCGAAAGCTCGCTGATAAATCTTCCCGTCCTCAGTGCGGCTGAACGGCATGCCAAAGTTCTCGAGCTGAAAAGATGAGCATTAATACAAACAACACTTAAAACAAACTGAGACACAGGATTAATTCTTATCCAATCACAATTAAAGCAAATCAGAGTTTCAACTCATTTCAGTGTGTCTCACCTCCACCACTGCTGCGGGGGCTTGTTCTGTCATATAGTGAATGGCATCCTGATCTCCCAGCCAATCAGATCCTTTCACAGTGTCATAAAAGTGCCAACGCCAGTCATCATCCTCCATGTTGCCTAATGCAGCATTAATACCACCCTGTAATTTATAAGCAATAATCAAAACCATGTCGTTATAAATGGAAAGGTTAAAACAGGTCAGGAGTTCAGAGTTAAAATCACATATTGATAACTCATATTTGATAGAAGTTATGTATTAGTGACATCACTACAGGACATAAACTTATCGGAAAGATATAAGAGGTGAAGTTTCAAAGGTTAAGCGCCTTTGTGAACTTTAGACTTTAACCATAACTAGCAGCAGATTCTGTCCAGAATGAAGTAGTGGGGGAAAAAACGGTTTTGTTCTTAATTTATGCAAAATGTAAGAGAAAACCTCCAAACCTGTGCAGCCACTGTGTGTGAACGAGTGGGGAAAAGTTTGGTGACACAGGCTGTGTTGAAGCCAGCCTCCGAGAGACCGAACGCTGCACGCAGACCTGCACCACCGGCTCCAACAACCACAGCGTCAAACTCATGATCTACTACTGGATATTGATTGGAGATCTGATGAACACAAAAGAAAGTTCATCTAGTAATGCTTCCCTCTTAAAAATTGCACATCAAAACAAGCATCAGAATTTGCCGAGCCAAACAAGACTTACTCCATCTGAAACTTTAGCATCTCCCCTTTTGCCGTAGATTGAGAAATGCAGCTTGCGGCTGCTTGCCTGGCATACTGCTGGCACCTGGAAAAGTGAAGAAAATCATATGTTGATACATGATTATATATAATTAGAACTATTTATATTAAAAAATACATCTAAATGTCTTCTTTACCTATACACTTGTGGTTGTGTTTTTAAATAAAAAGATAATTTGCACTGCTTACAGACATATATTATGTAAACAAACTTTTATTTTGCATGTGACAGACCTAGTTCAAACTTCACTTGGGAGGCACATGTAGAGATCGACTGATTTCTTGAATAACCAATATTTTTCACAATAACCAGACATCAGTTTTCTATTATTATATTTTCCAATAACCGCCGCATTCTTGTGTGCATTTTTTTAATTGGTCACTGGATCGCCATAATAGCACATCTGAGGGCAAAGGAGACAACAGTATGCACACCTAGAAGAAACACAGCTAACACACACAACTAAATTCCTTTGCTGATACTAGTAAAATTTATTTGACACAATGCACAAATTAGATGAGATACTTCTGCTTGATTTTTATTTACACAGCTTGGCTCATAGAAATAGATGAAAGACACAAGATAATCCATCAAGTCCTCCAGTTTGCACGAATGAAATGTTTAAATGTTAAAAAATGACAGGTGGAGTCTGGGGTCAGCTTCCCTTTATGTATGTGCACGGATGAATGATTTCACCCACACGCTACATTCGTTCCAGTAATGTTAATATTTGAAAAAATGCTAATGCTGAATAGAATTCGCACATGTGTGCCTTTGTGTTTAACATTGGGCTCTAAGTATATGCTATGAACCTGTTCACTTTGGTTAAACTAAAACTATCACGCTGTTTCATCCATTATAAGCACTAAAGTCTTTATAGAAGTTTCATTGTAAAGTAAAGGATATTTTCAGAAAAGTCACATCCACAATGCTACATATTCTTGGTCAACAGACACATGAATATTAAAATATAGTTATTACGTTATGTGCTATAAAGAGCTATCTCAAAAGAAAACTAGTTCACAGACGGTTACTTTTCTTGTGTTTTAACACTATCGAAAAGTGTTTTATATAATATAAACAATTGTTTCAGTCTATTGATCAAAATTATATTCTAAGAGTGTCTTTATAGCACATCCTTAATGCAAAATGTCATGTCCAATGGGCATTGCCCATTTATTTAAAATGGAGTTAGTCACATGTCATAGTATTCCTGTCCTTATTACACTCCCCCTATATGCCCAAAGGTTTCGGAAAGTTTTTTCAATATCCTACTTACAAACATCATGAAATGCCAAGTTATGTATAGGCTATTCGCTTGTAAAACCAGGCTCATGCACCAATCAGAGAGCGCGGAAGAGCAGTTGCTTGAGAGGAGATCGATCGAGAGAGCCTGGCATTTTCCGGAACAGACATTAAGCTGTTTCTGTCTTCTGTAAACCAAAATTCTTTTTGCAGATAAGAGCAATGGGATTCTACAGATTAAAATCTGTGGTCAGTCTAGAGGTTAGGGAGTTGGACTTGTAGGCACAAG
Source organism: Triplophysa yarkandensis (assembly GCA_033220385.1). Classification (NCBI taxonomy): domain Eukaryota; kingdom Metazoa; phylum Chordata; class Actinopteri; order Cypriniformes; family Nemacheilidae; genus Triplophysa; species Triplophysa yarkandensis. The sequence goes on along the minus strand of CM065660.1, from coordinate 16,514,293 downwards.
GTTGCAGGTTCGAATCCCAGACCCAGCAGACAAAGACTCAAGGGTCCTTGAGCAAGACGTCTTACCCACGTTTGATCTGCTGTGATGATTGGCCACAGAATAACACTTGTTAGTCGCTTTTTTGTAAGTCTGCCGAATGAAACTTAGAAATAAAATGTAAAATGTCAGTGATGCTTCCCCTTTAATGTTTCGACTTTTCTTTCTCATTGAATATCAATATATTTCTGGTCTTATTTTTTTCCGTCGATCTACTGGTGTAAAATTTGATTTGTTTTGTGTCCTATTATTCCCATAAATAAAATGGTTAGTTCAGTTTTGTAGTGCTGTGAACACTGTGTCAGAAACAGACCTATGTGGGTAAATAAATACTGGTTACGCATTTCATTATCGTGCACAAAAACAAATCGTTTTTATCTTGTTTTGTGCATTCACATGTGTCACTTCTCTGTGAAACCAGGAGTTGGCGACTTTTAGATCAGAGGTCTCCAACGTGGTGCCCGCGGGTACCTGGTAGCACGCATAATCTTTTAGAGGTGCCCGCCATGCACTGGGCTCAAAAATAAGAGCTGCAAATGAATTTTCAAATGATTATTTTGGGCGATATTATAGTAAAAGTAAAGCAAAAGTTAAAAAGAATTCTTTGACTCACTAAATGAAAACATTTAAGTAGTAATTCTGCATACACAATTTCAACTTAAAAGAAGTGTCCTACTTATAATGTGACCAGCTTCCCTGATATTGTTATTTTATATTCAAATATAATTTGATGCTGTAAGTTGCCATTTATGAACAATTTTATAATTAACAAAGAAATTGTTTTCATATAATATCCAACAAGTAGCCCTCCGGATGATCTCATCTCCTTAGGAAGCCTTCGCTTTAAAAGGTGGGTGACCCCTGTTTAAGACATGAATTCTGTTTAAAACTGATAACCTCATGAAAACCTTTATCAATCAATCCAGTGATCAGATCCCAATAATGTCAAAGGTCAGGGTTGGATTTGTAAACAGAAGGTTGTGGGTTCGAATCCCATCATATACAACTGAAGTGTCCTTGAGCAGCACCTCCATTTGTGTGATTATATAACACTGCATAATACTTGTAAGAATGTTTTAATAAAGGTGTCTGCCAAACACATAAATGTAAATGTAAATGTGATGTAATCTTGCTAATGCTAACTCTGCTTGACCTTCACTGAATCCCTGTTTACAAACTCATTTTCTCGATAAATTATCATAAAAGATGTCAAAATAATGCCAATTATAAAGAAAGATTAAGCATCCTTGCTTGTTTCTTTAATAAAAACACAAATCATCACATGCAGCCTCATACGTAACACAGCCAGCACGACTACGTAACAAGTTACCTAACACTGCAGATGATGGTTACAAAACCATCAAAACAACACTTCCACCCACGTATAAAACACTTATATATTAGCATAGACGCTTAAAAAGACATTAAATAAAGAGTATGCAGAAGACCTAAGATATCTTACAGCTTTAGATGACACAATCTTTCTGCCGAGGACACGGGACGCAGCGCACACCGCGGCCATGTTGATGATTTCTGAGGTGAGTTGTGCGCAAGCGCAGACTGACACTGACTGACAGCGGCAGCAGCGCGCGAGCTTTTATAACTTCGGAGCGGAGCGTACCAATGTGAGTTTAGGGAGGGGGGTGTTATTTCATAATTGTTATATAATAAATAAAAATAAAAGCATTTGTGCAATTTTAAAGTCGTTTTATATTATTTTATAGTATTTATTAAGTATCATGAATTTTTTTTATAAAACAAGTGATTGTTTTGTGTTGAATAACATGGATGCTGATATCCGGTTGACCTGTGATGGGAGCCGGATGTTAAGGTCGCACTGCAATGTGTTTTAAGGCCTTGTTTTGAAAACAGAGAGTCAGGTAAAAACAATTGAATTTTTTTAGTATGTTATTAATATAATAATTGTATAATAGTATAATATAATATTTGTATACATATATTATATATATGGCTGAGATTAGCTACCTATGTTGTTGAAAAGAGAACATTATATAAGTGAGAACAAAATGTATCATGGCTATTATAGTTGGATAACATTTACATTTATTCATTTGGCAGACTCTTTTATCCAAAGTGACTTACAGTATTATGCAATAGTCAATCATCACTGCAGAGTAAACAGGGGTGAGATGTCTTCAAGGGCACTTCAGTCATTGTCTGCTGACACTGGGATTCAAACCCACAACCTTCTGCTTATAAATTCAGCTCTCTAACCACCAGACTAGGTCTGATCCTTAAAGATGGCAACATAATGCCAACAATAAAGAATGTCTTATATACATATTGTCTTAATGACATTGCCTTTTTCCTTTTTGTGTACTAGGTGTCCCATCCTGTTGGGAAAGTCATGGCCTAGTGCAGTGGTTCCCAAACTTTTTGCAGCATGCACCCCTTTCTAGTGTTTGACACCTGTCACGCACCCCCCAACACTGTACTCTGGTTAAACTTCACATTTTTATATTCAACAACTAAATACAAATATTTATTGTATTGTAGATTAGAAAACATAAAAAAATCTGTTATAAATACAAAAGATTACTACCTTTTTTTAGTGACATGGATGGGCCTGCATGTTTGCACACAGCTCATCAAAATTCGGGTTAATGGATGACAGTTTTACTCTCAAATCATTCTCAGCATCTAGCCTTTGTCGACGTTTTTAACCAGGTGTACATTTTGATGAATGTAGTAAGTGAAAAAATAAATAAACGAAATATCAGTTAACGTCTAATATGAACAGGCCGGGCCATTGTGACACAGACGTGCTTGTAAAATTTAATTAAATCATGAGTAATTTAAAGCTTGTAATGTGAGATTTTATTTCTTAATAAAATTTTCGTGGGTGAAGTTTTCCTTAAATACGTAAACAGACATCCCAACCTGCAAAAAGCCAAACAAAACAAAACAAACCCCCAATCCCCCCCGCGCATTTAACTATTTACATACACCCCAAATGTAGGCCTGGGCCTTTTACTTTTGTTGCAAGCTTTCGTTGTACTCTGATGCTTGCTTCGCAGATTTGAGCAACTTTCCAGAAACCTCAAAACCTCACAGCACTCCGTGTCAATGAAGACATAAGATTGACAAGTGTTTGGTGAGACATCTGACTCCTAAATTCTGTCTTGATGTGAAGCACAATGCTGAAGGCCCTTTCCACGTCACAGTTAGAATCTGGCAGCACCGACAGCACCTTCATCAGCTGACTGATCTCCATAAATCTCAACTGCCCTGAGATCACAGATCTTACTTTGGACAGCTTCTACCAGAACTCATCCACTGGTAAATTCTTGTCATTTGGTACCAGTGCTTCCGGGTTACTTGAGACATAATCCAGGATTTGTTCTCTAGCATCTACCTTCATCACATTTGGAAATCTCTCTGCCAAAGTCCAAATTTGCTCTGGTTTCACATCATCTGGGTTCTCTGGATTGACCACGGACAGATTTGTCAACATTTGGTCTCTCATTGGGAACTTTTCTTTTACTTTTAAAAGCTTCTGACATAGAATGTTCTGGCATCTTTGAAGAATTGCTTTGTCTTGTGAGTGGAGAGTTCTCCCTCACTTAGCAAACTTAGCCTCGTCAAGAACCCAAGAAAAGTTCTTCATCTGGACAGTGAACTTCAGGGTTGCTCACATCTATCTCCTGCAGTCTCACTTCTCTCAATACATCTGTGAGAAGAAATAAAAGCCCGCCCACACTGACAACTGATTGGTTGATTTGCCGAAACAGGCCAATCAGGATTCTTCAGAGTCCTACAAGCGCTTCACGCAGACTAGCGCACACGCGCAAGGTCTCTCGCTCCCTCTCTCTCTCTACCGTGCGCGCGCTGCACGATTTGAAACACTCTCGGATGCGCGCGCTTGCTCTGATTCCGGGAGATTTTAACGAATTTGCGGGCATCATGGAGGCGCTTCCGCGAGACTTGGGATGTCTGCGTAAAAATAATAAAGAGACAATCTTCTTCCCCGCCATTACAAACATTCTCTGGCGCACCCCCGGGGGTCAGTCTGCGCACCACTAGGGGTGCGCGCACCCCAGTTTGGGAACCACTGGCCTAGTGGTTATAGAGTTTGACTCCTAGGGTTGCAGGTTCAAGTCTCGGACGCCCTCCAGATCCTTGCCTTCGGCTATCGAGCTACGTCTTGTGGTGCCATCCCAAAAGGGTAAGAAATCGCTCTCACATCTTCTCTGCATCGGTTCCTCGATGGTGGAACGATCTGCGTCTTACAACACGCTTGGCAGACTCAGTCTCTATCTTCCGCCTACACCTTACCCACTAAAATCCACTTTTCTTACCTACTTACTCTATATTAATAAAAGAAGAAAGAACTTAACCCCTACAGGTTAAATCTCATCCTGTGGAGCTTAATAACCTTGTTGTAGCACTCCTCGAATTCTTCATAGGTCGCTTGGGGGAAAAGCGTCTGCTAAATGCCTAAGTGTAAATGTAAATGACTTGGGTGCTCTTAAGAAGGGCACCGAACCCCCATCTGCTCCCCGGGTGCTGCAGCATAAATGGCTGCCTTCTGCTCCGTGTGTGTGTTCACTACTGTGTGTGTTCACTGGGTTAAATGCAGAGCACAAGTATGAGCATAGGCTGTATGTCACGTCACTTTGCTTTTACTGTTGTTTTGTTACAGAAACATTTATTTCTCTTTTATCTGCAGGCCACATGAACAACCTTAATAACCCTGACGACTGGAATATAAGACCAGAGCAACAGGGTGATGGTGGCAGCAGCAAGTGGAATTATGCCCTTCTGGTGCCCATGCTGGGACTCGCTGCCTTCAGTAAGTACACAACACAGGTCTTAAAGTGATAGTTCACCCTAAAATGAAAATTCTGTGATCCTTTTCCCTCTTGACATTTAAACGTAACTTCTGCAACGCATATATTAAGATAGAAGATAAAATGGGCACCAATAGTTTTGCATTCTTCAAAATATCTTTTACACTTTGCAGAAGAAAGAAAGTAATACAGGTTTAAAATGGGGGTGAGTAAATGATGACACATTTAATTTTTTCAGGGAACATCCCTTTAAAGGGGCAGCTCAACCAAATATGATGTTTTTGTGTCAGCTGTCTAAAATTTTAATCCTTAAGCAACCATAGAAGCATTTCTGAATAATATTGACGTGCTATTTTTCTGCACAGTGGAATTGTGTACAGTGGAAATGTTTACTTGTTCTCTAAGACATGATTTCATTTAAGACATCATAAAGATTTTCATTCATAAAGTTTTCAGTTCATAAAGTTTTAAACAATAAAGTTTCAAGAATGCTTAAACTGTTCTAAACATTAACATTTACTTATATGTTGTTTAATGCCTGTTTTTAGGATGGATCTGGTCAAAGGAGTCTCAAAAGGAAATCGAAGAGACCAAGGTCATGTACAACAAGAACATGGAGACCATCCAGAAGGATCTGGAGCTGAAGTATCGTCAGACGCTCTCTGAAAACCGGCGAGAAACAGCTCAACTGGAGCTTGAACTAGAAAAAGAACGCCAGCGGGCACTTGGTTACCGTCAAGCTGTAGCCTCCCAGAGTCAACGTCTCGAGGAAGAACGCAGAAGCATCAGGGTGGAACGCGAAAGGCTTGAAGATGAGAAATCTGGACTGCTCTCTAGAGGTCCTGGTGGAGCGCTGTTTCAAGAGGCTCTTGAGAAGGAGAAAGATCGAGAGCGGTGGGAATCTGTGGCTTTAAAAGAAATAGAGTACAGGCTGGTGGAGAGGCAGAGGGCCTTCTGCAGTATTTTGGTGCCCCGTGCAAGGAGGTTTGAGATAGAGAAAGATCTGCTTGTTCGGACGGTGAAAGATCCTCTTCTTGCTCATCTGGAAGTGGAGGATGGTCTCAAGGACATATTTAAGAATGATCGTAGTTGTGCAGAACCTCTCAACACAGATGAACGCAAGAATGGGAGTCTCATGTGGCTGTATCTCAGATACTGGAAACTGCAGGTCACCTTACAATCACACCAGAGAGCTGAAGCTGCTGTTCTGGGATTGGGGCCTAAAAAATAACAACGTTGATCAGAGATTATGGCAACACAAACAAATTAAATATGGATAATGTCTTATCAAAGTATATGCTCGCTGCTGTTTGATGGGGTTATTTGTAGGGTGTGCTTGTTCAATTTGATTTTTAACATTGTGTATATATTTTACTGTGGCTTACATAGTTGGTGTGATATAAATAGTTTTGGAGGGTTTATAAATAAATGTTTTACCATCAGTCAATATCCTCAGGAATCCATCATAAATTCTTGACTTATCAAAAAAGTTGTTGCAAGATACATTTTAAATAGAATAAATGGTTTGTGTTTTTATGGTTATAATTTTCTTTTATTTAAATAATAAAAGAATAAGAAAATAAATATGCTTAAAGGGAAAAGTGAAAAAGTGAAAGTGACCTGTTTGTTAGAAGGGTGACCCATACCCAAAATATGACCTCTGCATTTAACCCATCTGGGGGCTAGGTGCCGCTCAAGGGCACATCTGTGGTTGCCTGTCAGCCCTGGGAATCAAACCGGCAACCTTGTGATCACAAGTTTGACTTACCACCAGGCCACGTCTGTCATGCGATCATTTGTTGTTTTCATACAAAATAACTAAATTTAAGCTTTAAAATTCTATTCTTTAAAACCAGGAAAGTGTCTTTGTCAAAGAAAATTGCTTTTGATTTAGAGATTATATAACAAGGCATCAAAAACCCTTACCTAATTAAAATATTGCACTAACATGCCCTTTCAAATGAGCAAAAAAAAAACTAAACAAGTCAGTTCACATAAAAAGGGTTGGGATTTTCTTTTCAAATTTGAATGGGTACGTTAAAATAGGCTTTGCAAAACCAGTTTCCCCAGCATGAAAAGTATAAAACAACATACAGAGTTGATGTTAATATCATTATGTTCACTATAGCCGATACTTCAAATCTCTCATGCCCAGGGAAAAGGTATGTACATTTTATACAGTTAAGCAATATAAATACATGTTTTAAGTATACTTGCACCATAAGGGGCAGCCCTCATGTAATACTTTAAATTCAAACTTACAGTTTTCACTTTATTAGTCATCAGAAGGGCCTGATGCACATGCTTTACAATAACATTTTATGTTTATTATGATCGGTCACTGAATGTTAGAATGACATTGCTTTTGGGTTTTTGTATGTAAGGTGTCCTATTCTATTGGTCTGAGGTTTGTTACAAAAAACAAATTCGTTTGACTACAGACAACATGAACCCTGACGACTGGAATATAAGAGCAGATCTACAGGGTGATGGTGGCAGCAGCAAATGGAATTATGCCCTTCTGCCCATTCTGGGACTCACTGCCTGCAGTAAGTACACAAAACTGTGTGTTTTCACTGTGAATAGTTCATCCTGAAAAAAATAAACTGCTATGATTTACTGACTTTTTTTGTCATTTCAAACCAGCATGACTTCTGTAAAACACAAAGGACTTTTTTGTCATACTTCTGTAAAACACAAAGGAAGTTTTTCGAAGAATGCCCACACAATAGAAGTAATTTGTGACCAACAATTTTTAGTTGTCAACATTCTACAAAACATTTACATTTAGTCATTTAGCAGACGCTTTTATCCAAAGCGACTTACAATAGTCGAGGAGACAATGAAGCGGCAAATAGCTGATACAACAATAGGTCAACAAGTGCTACAACAAGTACGGTACTGGTGAACAGTACTTTTGTAATATACATTTATACACTCTTTCTGTAAATTGTATTTGATATTTTAAATAATTCTTTGGCCATTAAATGAACTAATGTTGCATCAAATGTTTTATATAAAAAAGCTATTCAAATCTAGGATATTTGAAAAATGTGTTTGATGAACCACTTCACTAAAGTGTTACACATATCAAATGACTTTATATATTATATATTATTATATTATAAGAATAAGAAAGTAACACATATTTGAAATGACAGGAGGGCGAGTAAATGATGACATGAGTTTTATTTTAAAGGGCTAGCACACCCAAAACTGACAAAAAAACAAAAAAACAAAAAAAAAGATTTCAAAACACCATGAGGAATGGCAAAATTATTTATGTAGAATACTTTTCTGGGTACAGTTAATAAAATTCTGTTTTACATTGACATCAACTTATAACTTAATGCCTGTTTTTAGGGTGGATCTGGTCAAAGAAGTCTCAAAAGGAAATCGAACAAGCCAATATCATTGAGCTTAAGCACAACGCTCTGGAGGAGGGGAAAGATCGAGAGAGGATGGTGTCTGTGGCTTTGAAGGATATAGAGCACAGGCTGGTGGAGAGGCAGAAGGCCTTCTGCAGTCCTCTGCAGTCTAGTGGGAAGAGGTTTGAGATCGAAAAAGATCTGCTTGTTCGAACATCCAAAGATCCTCTCCTTGCTCGTCTGGAGGTGGAGGACGGTCTCAAGGACATATTTAAGAATGATTTCACTTGTGCTGATCCTCTCAACACAGATGAGGGCAAGAATGGGAGTCTCATGTGGCTGTATCTCAAATACTGGCAGCTGCAGGTCACCTTACAGTCACACCAGAGAGCTGAAGCTGCTGTACTAGGATTGCAGACTAAAAAATAACAGACATGGATGTGAGATTATTACAACTCAAACAAATTCCAATGAATTATTAAGTGATGATAATTTCTCATCAAATTTATACACTGATGGGGTTTTAAGGAACAGTTTTCTGTAAAGTGTGCTTGCGGAATTTATGTTTTTAACATTGTGTTTATATTTATCATGCATTACAAAACTGTTGTGATAAAAAAAATAATGTTTTGTAATCAGAATCAGAATGAGATTTATTGCCAAGTGTGCTTACATGAGGAAATTCTTTTAGTTACAGAAGCTTCCAATACACAAAGAAAAGTGTTAAGACAAGTTAAAAGTAACATAGGGAACGAAAAAGTAAAAAATCGAAATAAATATGTCAGTTAAACACACAATGGTTGATTTATAATGTTACAGAAGAGCTCCGGATGGAATAGGGCATGTACAGATGTTTTACTCTTATACAAGTTATAAGGTGCTATATGTTAAATGTGTGAGGTGCACACAGCAGTATGGCTATAGCAGATCTACATGTTTTTTAAGTATGCAAATTTACAAATGATCAAGGTGCTATATTGATGAAAAGTTATTTATTGCACAGGGTGAACATTTAACTGCCCATCAGGAAAGAAGCTTTTCTATGTCTGGATGTATTTGTGCTCGGTTCTCTGTGGCATAAACCAGAAGGTAACAGTTCAAACATAGAGTGTGCTGGGAGTGAGGGGTCCAGAGTGATTTTTAGAAGCCCTTTAACTCAATCTGGATGAGTACAGTTCTAGAAGGGTGGGAAGAGTAGTGCAAGTCCGGAAAATTATCTATACATTACATTATTTGACAAAACTAACAATATTTCTAATACAAGTAATGGTTCAAGTTTATCACAGGATGTCATTTTATTCAAAAAATAAATAAGAAAAGTAAATACAAATGCTTTAAGGTCATATAAAACTATATTCAGAACATTTAAATAAAATGATCAATGAGAAAATATCTCAATCCAGTTGTCATGTTTAAAGCAAATGTTAAGCATCAGTGTGTCTCTTCATGTCTATTGTGGTTCAGCTTTTATAATTATGTTTTTATTAATTGATCAACACCCTCTCACTCTCTCACTCTTTCAGTTTCGCTTTTTTTATTCATGTATTTGAGTTGTGGATAGCTTACAAACAATAACACTGTGTGCCATACCTTCGTCACGTGATCATTTGTTGTTTTCATGCAAAACAATTAAAAACAAACTTTGCAAATCAATTCTTTTAAACTTGAACTCTAAAAATATCTGTCAAAAGAAATGGTTTTTGATACAGAGAATATATTATCTTATCACTTGAGTTATGATCATTGAGAATAAAAATATCCTACTACAATGCCCTTTCAAAAGAGCAAAAAAACTAAACAAGTCAGTTCATGTTTACAGGGTTGGGATGTTCCTTTCAAATGTAATCCCGTGGGTTACAATGCAAACCAGTTCCACCAGACATAAAGCCACAAAATAACATAACATGATGATGCACACATCATTTGGACTGGTATAGTTGATGATCTTTAATCTAAACTCTTCCTGGAGAAGGTACGTACATTTTATATAGTCTAATTAAGACAGTATATGTAAATAATTTTGAGGTGTACTTGCTTATCGGGGTAGCCCTCATGCAGATAAAGGCTGGAATTGTTTTAATTTTCTATTCAGTCAAAATGAACAATTTGAACCGCAATGGAAATAACAAGATGAATATTGGTCAAAATAATCGTGGGGGTAACAATACTTGGAACGGGAATTGGAGCTGGAATTGGAAGTGGCCTCTGCTGGTTTTGCTGGCTGCGTCTGGGCTTTTTGTTGGTTGTAAGTATATAACCGTATAATAATTCTATTGTTTTCCTACTTCATCAAAGTAATATCTATTGCATCCAAAACAAGGTGCATAGATTCAAACAGTATAAATGATTTTTTATATTTTCTGTTAACAGATAAGTACATAAGCAAAATTCAAGACAGACTATCAGAAGTTGAAATGGAGATTCGTCTTCTGAAAGCAAATGCCTTAAAACATCAGAATGAGTTGTCAGATTTAAACACGGAGATCATTTATTTGAGGAGAATCATTGTGAGCAGAGGGAGAACAAATCCATGGGCATAATTCTGCATTGTGTCATGAACTAAAATAACATGTTAACTCGGACTATAAGTTGATCAAAACAATGAATAATTAAACATTTATAAATACAAAATAATATAATCAAATTAGACTAATTTAATTTTCTGGCTTCAAGGCACTGAACTGCTCTTATAATATATTTATTAATGTGAAAATTTACACAGAAACTCTGTTCTATATTGTGAATACATCATAGCTGAGGAAATATATGAATCTATATGAACAAATTAATGGTAAGTGTATGATGAGTGAGAGGTTTTAATAAACAAGTATAAAAAAACAAAATGAGAATTTTTAAAGGAATGGATGATCACTCAGTTTTATCATGGATGGAAATGTGTTTTGGGAAGTCCTTCCATAGATATAACCAATAGAGGGAGCCAAGGAATGGCAAACTTTATTCCCCCAAATCTCTATTGACTATTATTCTAGGGATGTTATTTCAAACCTGTGTCCTGTGACACACAAAAGATATGTAAGGAAAGGTTTTTGTGTCTCATTGTGCACGGTAAGTAACATTCTTCGAAATATATTTTCTTGTGATCCACAAGTCACACAGGTATGGAATGAATAAATAATGTATATCCTCTATAAAGTCAACTCTGGATCATTTTATTCAACATTGCTCGTGCATTCACACCAACAAAGCCACAAAATGACAATTTTCAACTTTATTGTGGTTAATACATTGTTACATACTCATATGTGAGGGATCATTGAAGGGATTATTGATCCGTCCCAGTTTCCCCACAGCCGTCAAGAACTGTTCTGGAAGACCGGGAGGGTGCAAATGACTTCTGAGGAGCATGTCAGAGCTTCAACCATCCCACGACATGCAGGCAGCATAAGATCTTTATAACAAAAGGCCTTCATATACAATTAAGTCAAATATTTGTTTATTTGACACCTCCATCTCTCCGGTGACTTCAAGGTTCGATACTCTTTATAAATGCATTTTAAGACCAAATTACAAACCAAAAACAATTTCCCTGTAAACCTGTAATTCTGGTGTCAAGTGCCCTGAGTGCCCTCTTTGTAAATATTGCAGTAAGTGGTGTTCCCCTCAAGCCAACACTCATCCTGGAGATTGTCACCAGTCATTATTCTCTCATCACCCTCATCAGCTTCCTCGCAAACGCACAGGTCACCTTATATACAGTTCCTAGGTTACTGTCGACATAAAGTCTCTTGAGAGCATCCATTTGCTAAAACCATGAGCAGATGGCTACCCGTTCACATTGGATTAGTTACATCTTGTGCATATAGAAATTTATTGAAACAAATGTGTACAATGTACAATTTCGATTATACTTAAGGACAGTAGCGCAAACAATGTCACTGTCACACATAACAGCGATACTTTAAGTAATTATGTACACAGTACACTAATAAAGATAGAAATATATAATTGCTATATGTATTTATATATGTGTATACATAATCATGTCCAATGAATCCAGTCTATTCATTCTTATGTTGAGCTGTACATATTTCTCCTGCCCTGACTATACGCCAAGACCAAAGAGAAGAAATGATAAGAGGTTATTAAGATAAGGGCACCACACTCAGATTGTAAGCAACTTCACGTTTTTACAGCAATACGTTATTGAATATAACATTAGATAGTGACATGTGATTTAACAGAGCCTGTGCGAGACGGCTTGTGAGGTTAGAAGTGCTCCATGAGGACGCAGTGCTACAGGTGAAAACAGGTAATAGGATTGTGTTTCACACACAGGTCTTGAAAACCCAAGTTTAAGCTACATTTCTTTGTACAAACATTCAGGAAGTCCACCGCTGCCCTTCCTTATCCTCAAGATGGAAGGACCTCAGGCAGCGAGTGGGTTTAAACTGATTCTTGACCTCAGACCACTTGGATGTAGGTCAAACAAATCGTCTATTTGAGACGTTATGGTCACCCACCCACCCACCCACCTTGGCAAATCCAGAAATGAAGGGCAATCTACACTGATTTTCTGGGCTTCTTAAGAGCCAAGATGACAGTGCGCAACCTGGACTTGAAGGGGTTTTGCTAATATTGCCTTGAAAAGTCTATGATGGAGAGTGTGTTATTCAAATGCCCAGATCTCAATGTAATGCACATAGAAGTCTTCTGTTTTAGACAGCATTGGATTTCCAAAGGTTTTACATGAGTGAGTTCTGCCATGGTAGAGGTCTCCATCCAACCACAAGCCAAACTCGCCCCTTAAAAGAGAAATGGCAAATGTAAGCATCTTTTATTTTTAATTTTTTTCACAGATGATGTTGTGTTGTGTTGATTTGTGTTTTACATACGCTCCACCACCAAAGGCTAAAGAATCTGGATCTCCTTTCATGAAGAATAAGTTGTCGCCGGTCCATTTGAAAACCTACAAAGGTGCAAGATGTTTAGCATGGTACAGTCTAGAAGTTAAGATAATTTGCGGGTTCTCTATGCAAATTATAATATAATACAACAATCCTTAAATCCTTCATCTTTAAAATGGTCTAAAATTGATTAATATACACACTTTATATGTATTTATGAACGAAATACAAATATACAAGTACACCTTATGTTTTCTCACCTCAAAGTCTGGACAGAAAGTAAAGAGGAATGTCTCTCCGGTGCCATAGAAGCTATCACTGACTTTAAACGGTTCTGAAGCGAGGGCTCCAAACAGCTGAAAAAAACCACACAGCTTGTCTGAACACCAGGACGTGATAAGAGTAAAACCAAAGTCATGCTATCAAAAAAATAAAATAAATATCAGAAAAAAAGCAATACCTGTCCATCACTGTCTTTAATGACCATGAGAACTGGAGAGTCCTGACCCTGCATGGCCCGATACAAGCTCTTAATACTCATGCCGTGGTTGGATGTGCTGAATGCTAAAGACCAGGGATAGCCAATGGTTCTGGGGGGCAGGTGTTTGGCCAGCTGAGGATTAAGGGAAAGGAACAGAGGGATAAGCAACAAACATCCTCAAAGATCAGATTGTAGATTGCACACAATTGTATTGTAGAAGCACAACCTTGAACTAAAGACACTTCAGGGTGCAAATTGAAATTGAAAATGTAATGGAAACTAATAGCTTTGGAGGGCAAATTACAACCAAAATGCCAAAGGAGTCTCTGGAGAAGTGCTCATAAAGGCCAGCTCATCGTTCAATAAAGAAGTTAAATAGATTCTGAAGTCTGGGCATTTGAGAGATGAATATAAATGAGGTCTACAAACAGACACAGGCCGACTTGGGTCTCAGACAGATTAAAGAAAAGCATTTCTACAGTTCTTGCCTTTTCAATCTGCTCTGGTTGCAGCAGGACACTGGGCTCATTCAGATTGGGTCTGAATATCTCTGGTTCTGGGTCACTTTTTACCATTATTTTGGAGTTTACCTCCTCCTTGGTTGTGATCTAAATAAAAAAAGAAAGAAGAACACATAAGCACATTTGTGTTGCTTGTTCTGTTCACAATATTACAAACATCATCTTATATTGAGAGTTTATTTTAAGAGTTATGCTTATTGTTTTTTATAGCCACAATCAAAATATTTTTCAAATACTTTTTCTTGAAACAATCCAAATAAAAATATAAATACTGCTCCATGCTCTCAATAAAAGAAAATGTCCCAAAATCTGGATAGTATCGTGCCCTGAAACTGGGGTTATCACAAGCAATTCAGCTCAAATGAGAAAGACTTAGAAAGAACTAAGAGCAAGACATGGGGGAGTGAAGCTCAGTGATGCACACATCACAAACCAAAAGCATCAGGATTTCAATTCGATGATGTGTGCTTCTACATCAGTCCCTCCTTTCTCCCAACTGATGTAGAAAAGAAAGGATGGATGGAGATCAGCATGGTGTGATTGACTGGGAATAATTATTTCTTAGGTTAAGGATTGAGCAGCATAAACTGCGTCTCACTAGGAGATTAAAGCAAGCAAAGGCAAATATCCAAGGAAAGACACTGGGATTTGGGTTTATAGTTGACTAAAATATTCCTAAATATTTTTTTGAAAATGTACACGAAACGTCACGTCATTGTTATAAATGAAAAATATAAAATGTAAATAAAAAGAACTAAATTAAATATACTTCAATGCAATATTTTTATTATTTTCTTATATTTTTTACATTTAAACCTACAATGCAATTTAAGATTATTAATCTAATATTTGTTTGCTTGGTTTTTGCATGCATCAGGATTTTTGCTCTTGGATTTTTGCAGAGTTAGTCTGACAACATCGTCACACTTTCAGAAATAGGTTTTCCTTTAAAGTCAACAGGAAACAGATATTCCAAACATATTTTTTATCCAATTTCCGGTTATTGTTACATATTTATAAAGTAAATTTTTATTTTTAACGCATGTTTGGATTTCATGTTGACTTTCAGTGTGATCAATGTTGTCTGAAGAGTAAATCATAAACACTTCAGTCCAATAAAACTTCATTTTATTATTTATCAATCCCTTCACTTAGCAGCTATGAGTAATTGTAAACTGTAATTTGTATTTGCATCATTCTTTCATATATAGGTAAGTTAAATCTCAAAATTTGTCTTAATCATCCTGTGATGTTTTAAGTGTGCAGCAGGTCATGTGGCACCTGAAGACGCTTGCAGAGCGAGCGGAGGTCCTCACTGTTAAGTGCATCTATCCGTCGATAGTACTCAGTGACGGACACTACCTAATGCACAGACAGAAGAATTGTGACGGGTGAGAGCCGATTGGACACATAACAGTTTAAGGGGGGAAGGTCGAAATCCAAAGCAATCCTTAGGAGGTTTCTACACTCTTCTGCTGCTTACAATTGTAAACTTGGAGATGAAAGGGCATGTTAGTGTTTCCACAATGATTATCATTTCAATAAAGCAGTTTTATCTCTTCAACATAGCAAGACATATATAAAAGTCCAAATATGAATCCATAGTCTATCAGTAATGTTAAAATACACTTCAAATCCGCCTGAAGCTTTGTTATCACACATACACCTGCATTAAGATCAGACAGTCAGTTTAGATCTTTATGCTCAGCAAATAAGCTTTAATCTAACCGGATTGACCTCACATGATTAAAAAATACAGCATCTGAACATCTCCAGCATCATACCGAAATGCAGTGTGTCAATTCTCAAAGCCAAATAAAACAGTATTTCAATAATCTCATTCATGTATTGAATTTAAATACATAGCTTTTGGGTAGATTTTAAAAACTATACACACTTGTGGCAGTCAATAAAACAACAACTTAAAATCTATTAGTCCTCAACCAAACTGTTGTTCTGTAGCCACAACTGTGGCCTTAAATAGTAACACCACACTAGTGGTGCGAGTACTTTTAAAAATGGGTCAAGTCCAATGCATTCATTTGCATTATGTCCTGTTTGTCTCAAAGTTTTTGATAAACTTTAAAGAAGTTATAACTCATTGAGGGTGACGTATTAAGTACGCACTGTAAAATGGACTTTATATCCACACGCATACACATGAACATTAGAAGTAAAGTGCATGTTTTCATTACCAAGCCAAAGCTGTATTTGGGTGTCAGCTGACATGCCTCCTTAATTCTTCTGGAAAAAAACATGACTTCTGCAATAAGAGTCCCTGGTTTTTGACGTTTAAATCCGATATAAAGTATCCACACTGAGGTACAGGCCCGCTCTGAAGTCAACTTCAGGCTTTGCACTGTTTATATCCCACACGGACCAATAGAAAAGCGTGAACCCATGTGACCCCCCTGACGTCCCAAACAAGGACAGGTCAGGCTTTGAATCTTCCTTTAAGATATACAGCAAATAGGCAGAAAGGCTAAGGATATTACATATAGAAAATTTATCGAAGTATTATTTATGATATTTATTTCTGTTAACATTTGACCAAGAAGAATTAAATATTTTATATGCATGGAAAATTATATAAATATATTAAAATACAACTCATGTCTGCCTTTAAAATAGTTAGTGTTTTAAATATTTCATTGCAGATACAAACACACATTGCTATGAAAGATGACATCACATTCCACTTCAACACATTGTATGGAGGAACATACAGTATATCGTTAACACACTTTCAATGGACATGAAGACATTACATAGACTTTAATAATAACTGGCAACAGAAAACTCATGCAATCATACTTAAATGTTATTATGTGCATAAATGTTCGGCTGTAACTGAAGACGATAGAGCTCTGAAAGAAAAAGGCACATAAACACAACACATACGAACACACACTCCAGCGCTGCAGTGAACAACAGACTCATGTGGGGAGAACAGACACAACATCAGCATCACGAATATAATGTCTACAACATAGATGACAAACACTAGCACACAAACATCAGCAAAATTATCCAAGCATAACTGTAAAAGAGCCGCTTGAATTGATTATTTGTGACACAATGCATCAAGTCTATTTAGGTCAGTAAAGTCCGTTCTTCTTGGGCCTATCATTTTTAATATACACTACTGGTCAAGTTTTAAGAAACTTGAGTGAAATGTTTCATATTATTTTCAAAAAGATTTTATCAGAAGGCGTATGCCTTAATGTCTGAAATTAGTTCAAAACATAAAAATAAAATTTAGCAAACATAAACAGTTTTCATAACAAAACTTACACATATCTTACTTGTATTTTAAATGGATGACTTTTACTGAATATTAAAGAAAGAACAGTCAATAAGAGCAGAATAGACACTCTTTGAAAAGCATCTCAGGTTGAGACCTTAAGCATCTGGTGCATAAAATGACAAGAAAACATTTCTGCAAATTCGGCACAACATGTTTAATTTTTGTTAATATTTAAGTTATAAGAAAATATATTGTATTATTCTATTATTTGGAAAAATATATACATTCATAAGTGAATAAGTGTCTAAATACCTGACCAGTATTGTAAAATGACTAAATACATCTTTACTATATGTTTGATCAAAGTAATAAAAAACTAAATCCATTCCTACCTCCCAGTCTTTGTAGGTGATATCAGGCACTGGTTTGTCCAGCTCTGCACCATCAGCCTCCTGGTTCTTTTTCACAACTACAAACCCTGGTTCACGTGTCAGTCCCCCCAAACCTTCCCCATATACATCAGGGGTCCACTGGACAAAAAATGCATACAGGTGGTCTGACCTATAAGAAATACAGAAAACGTGTACAGTACAGCTTTCTGGAAACATAGATATATATTTTTATGCAGACATTTCTTGGTATATACAGTAATTTTTTCAAGATGCATAATTTGAGCATAACAGATTCATTCCTATACCGCCATCTAAATAAAGCTAAGTGCATGTGTGTACTCTGATATACCACTTTGCTCAATTGCTTTACTCAATTTTTTAAATGATATGTCAACAACACCTTATAGGTAATTGCCCCATGTTGACAGAGACGAAACTGAGCCCTGTGGTAAAAGAGGCTTCCTTTTAAAGAATCATAAAAACATGCATACAAACAATAAGCTCAGATACAAACATACACAAATAGCCCGGTCAAAGAAATTTGGTTACACTTCATAGGGTTTTCAGGCTATACACAAACTAACATGCATCACAGAATGCTCTCTTGTGGTGTAAAACCAAATAAGTGGTCCATTGCACGGTACCTTAAACACATGATGCGACCGGTCACGTAACTGGGTCAGACAACAGTGGGGCAGTTATTATTTAATTCATGCCACTTTGCATAAACACAGACTTCAGCCACATGTGAAGCAAAGATTTTTTGCACGCAAATTAATAAAGAAATATACAGAACTTGCATGGACACATACAACTGCTGTTTAAGTCTGCAGTGTGCTATTTTAGTATCAGGGTTGATTTAGTAAAACATTGCTTTAGTCACGTTATGGGTTCGATCTCAGACAACACTGCTGATAAACAAATGTATCGACAACATCACAAGATATATATTGTATAGTTAAATCGTAAAGATTTTGTGTAAGATTTTGGTTCGCCATTAGGCCATTGCCGCCTCGACGATCCTTTCCCAAACCCGCTCCCCTGTTTCTACCAAATACTTTTCTGTCTGATCTCTACAGTTCTGTCAAAGAAAGACACAACTCCTAAAATATAACTTTTGAAAGGTTTTCTGGAAAAAATGGCCTAAAGATGGTGTTCCCCTGTGGTTTTAACCACTTTGGATAAAAGCGTTTGCCAGATCCAAGAGATCATACAGATCAGATTAGATGTAACAAGGATTTCAAACATATAAGGAAGAGTTGTATTTTTATATATATTTTGCATTACAAACTGCCTTCAATTAGGATCATTTCATGTTTGCAAGTTGCACTGATTTCTAGCTCCAGGGAGAAAATGTATCCATGCATAATTTTGTATTTGATGAAAACATAAACAGCATGTAAATCTGTTTAAGCGTGGCTGAGAAGATGAACCATACAGAAGTTAGAGAGTACAAGATTAATAAATCTTTGTGTTCAGGCATTTAGATTATTTGGTCAAGTATTCATTCTAATCCATTTCAGTGTCTATAGATGAATCCAGTTTCTGTTAGACACTTAACATTGACACTGAATAACCCTAAAGAATTAATATCATGTTTCTTTGATTCATATCAAAGTTAATAAACAGTTGGATAAGAATCACGATATATGAATCCCAATCCTTTGAAGACTCTTAAAGCAGTCATAACATGAAAACTGGAACACTACATTTTTAAAGAAAATAAGAGAGTGTGATTTTGACTGACCAATTTTACTATATGTTGAGGGCCAGACTGAACAAAACAACTGATGAACCAGATGAACTTAAAAGGATGGGTTGAAATAAAATGTAATATTTAATAATTATTAATTATAATAAATATTCCCCTTCATGTCATTCCAAACCTCTATGACTCCCTTCTGCAGAACACAAAAGATATTTCGAAAAACGTCTCCAAAGCCCCATTAACTTACATTAACTTACATTGTATGGACAAAAAAATACTATGATATTTTGAGATGTTTCTCAAAATATCTTCTTATGTTTTTCTCAGAACATATATGTTTTAAACACTAGGGGGTGAATATATTACACCTGGTTCAGTAAACAACCTTCACTTTTCTTCACTTGAGCAGGAAACCACACTGACCTTTCAGAAGGAACGGCGAACCAATATTCATGTTTCCTGTCTCGCTGGGCATACTGCTGCATGGACGCACTGGCGTGAGAAATAAAGGTCTTCCGCATGGCTCTGCCAACCCGCAGACACAGGAACTTATGAGACTTGGACTTCCGTTTGGACCCTGATGCAACTGGGACAGGAAACAAAATGCACAGAGTCTGCACCTGTTTATACCGTTATATCAAAAGGTAAAATTGAGGCATAAATCTTGCATGCTTCTTTTTTCATTTAGATTCCAGCATAGCATACATATGCATGCTTGAAACAACATCTTCGAAATAAGCTGTCATGTTAAATCAGACAAAGTTGATTGCGTGCAGGGGAAGGTTTAATAGATATATATATAGTATAAATTATGTGGATCTATGGCCAGAGAAGGAATGCTAACCAAGGGCCAAAACCTTATTAACGCAGAAATGACAAATCAGATCATATGTAAACTGACATTTCAATATACATTCTGTCATGTAATTCATAAAACAAGTATTGGATGTGGTTTATATTAGCATTATTGATGTGAAAGAACTCGGGGAGAGGGTTAAAATGAATAAAACATTCTGTGTGTCAATATGAATCAAGAATCTGTTTTCAAATGAATTTCAGATGTGTAATAGATTTATAATTTATTTTGATACAGAAGGAGCTTGAAGGAGTGGAGATGAACCTTATACAGCCAGACATAAACAGAAATGTTTGTGATTTAATAAAATCAGTATAATATTGTAAATATATATCACATTTAACAATTAGAAAAGCCTCAAATTGACTAATGTTTGCTTGAATAATAAACATCCTATTCCTAAAAAGTTGGGACACTGTACAAATTGTGAATGTAAAAGTAATGCAATAATTTACAAATCTCATTAACCTTTATTTGATTCACAATATAATATTGATAACATATCAAATGAAGAAAATGAAACATTTTGAAATGTCATGCCAAATATTGGCTCGTTTAGGATTTCATGAGAGCTACATATTCCCAAAAAGTTGGGAAAAGTAGCAATGACCCTGTTCCTCATATGTAAATGTACAGATAAGGAACAGCTGGAGGACCAATTTGCAGCTTATTAGGTCAATTGAAAACATGATTAGGTATAAAAAGAGCCTCCAAGAGTTACAGTGTCTCTCAGAAGTCAAGATGGCAAGTGGATCACCAACATCCCCAATGCAGCGGTGGAAAATAGTGAAGCAATATCAGTAAGGAGTTTTCTCAGCAAAACATTTACACAGCGTTATCATCATCTACAGTGCACAACAGTCTCTTTGCGTAAGGGTCAAGGCTGGAAAACCATACTGGATGCCCGTGATCTCCCTAGATTGCTTTGATGGCACTGCATCACATAGAGAAATGCTACTGTAAGGGAAATCACAACATGGGCTCAGGAATACTAAAAGAAAATCTTATCGGTGAACACAATCAACCGTGCCATTTGTAGTTTCCGGTTAAAACTCTATAGATCAAAAAAGAAGCTATATCTAAACATGATCCAGATGCACAGGTGTTTTCTCTGGGTGAAGGCTCATTTAAAATGGACTCTGGCAAAGTGGAAAACTCGTCTATGGTCAGAAGAATCAAAATTTGAAGTTATTTTTGGAAAACCGCGACACCATGTCATCCTGACTAAAGAGGACAAGGAAAACCCAAGTTGTTATCAGCGCTCAGTTCAGAAGCCTGCATCTCTGATGGTATGGAGTTAAATGAGTGCGTGTGGCATGGGCAGCTTACACAACTGGAAAGGCACCATCAATGCTAAAAGGTATATCCAAGTTCTAGAACAACATATGTTCCCATCCAGACATTGTCTCTTTCAGGGAAGACCTTGCATTTTCCAACATGTCAATCCAGACCACATACTGCATCAATTACAACATCATGGCTGCGTAGGAGAATGATGCCGGTACTGAAATGGCCAGCCTGCAGTCCAGATCTTTTACCGATAGAAAACATTTGGTGCATCTAAAAGAGGAAGATGCCACAAGGAAGACTTAAGACAGTTAAGCAACTAGAAGCCTGTATTAGACAGGAATGGGACAACAATCCTATTCCTAAACTTAAGCAACTTGTCTCCACAGTCTCCAGACGTATGCAGACTGTTAAAAAAGGGGGGGTTGTCACGCAGTGGTAAAAATGACCTTGTCACAATTTTTTAGATGTGTTGATACCATACATTTTTATTAAAATTATACATTTTCTCAGTTTAAACATTTGACAAGTCATCTATGTTGTTTTCTGAATAAAAATATGAAATTTGAAACTTCCATTTCATTGTGTTCTGTTTTTATTCACATTTTGTACAGTGTTCCAACTTTTTTGGAATCTGCTTTGTAATATAATTTCATAGGGAATTTGGTTGTTGATAAACATAACTGATTTCTTGATATGACTGGCAGACACAAGTGCACAAGAGTATCATGAATTCAGAAAGAAATCTGAGATGATTTAGGTTTTGTGTTGATTTTAGAAAAAAAAGTATGTTACCTTCCTCTGTACCCTGTCCCTCATTTCCTCCATACTTATTGGTTGGTGAGATTTCACTGTCCGATGCTTGTTCCTCTTCTTTCTTTTCATTGGTCGATTGCACAGCACATGCTTCTGCACTCGTCCCATTGTCTTTTGCAGAATCTTCGGCTGCTATGGTGTCCGAACAAAGAGATTCAGAGGTGGTGCGTGATTTGGCCTCGTTCATATCCTGCTCCCCAGTGACATTTTCCAGAAGATTCCCTGAGGCCTTGATGGATAAATCTGTTATATTTTGACTCCCCTCAATGCCGCTGTCTTTTAAACAACTTTCCTCTGATTCGTTCAATTCTTTGATATCATTTTTGAGAGCTATTGAAGATTCTTCCTTCACAATGGCGGCCTGGTTGAGGGTCTGCACAGACTCAGAAGACGCTCCTGAGGATTTTATCTGCTGCAGTTCATCAGAAGACGTTGCAGCAGTATCATCACGGACGGGTGAAAGTTCAGATTCCGTGAAGACATCTTCGGACAGTGAAGCTTCTGTGCTTCGAGGGGCTGTGCTGGCACTGTCATTGCCCGTCTCGCCGATCCGGTGCGCTGCTGCAGCCGTGTTTAGCCGAGGGGCCCTTTTCAGGTGGCTTACTTCAGTCATGGACGGCTCTAGTTTTAGATCTCTGGGCAAAAAATAAAAGATATAAATCCTGCATGAGTCGTTTTATGAAAGGCCTTTTGAGTCCACAAAGTTTGATAAGATGCAGAAGACACACAAGTGTCCTAAAGGTTATTCCCAAAGCTTAACATTTTTAAGCTTGTTAAAAAGGTATATAATATAATACTATTCTAAAACAAAAACATAATAATTGTTTGGTCCAATTTCACAGGTCAGCGGCAACCAACATCATGTTTGCGTCTTAAATTTTCACAAATAAGCTATATTTTCCCCCATTTTTTATGTGTGTCCTTTTTTTAATATTAGGATTTGTGTGTCCCACAGTTTGACTTACCACCCCATCACACTAACTTTTCATTTTGTGCCTGATGTGTTATTTTGGAGGAATGACATGTCTTCCAAGTAGTTGTTTTTTTCAGTTTGTTATAAAGGAAAATTGCAAAGTAGAATGTCTCGCATATATTTAAAGCCTTATTTTAAAAAATCATCTATGAATGAAATATGCAACATTGCTAACATTTTTCAAGAAATTTTAAAAAGCAAACCATCAACATCTTTCTAGGGTATTTAGGCTAGTTGTGTAGGCAATTTCATTCATAATAATCAAATGATTAAATGAAGACCTCAGTCTCTTACAGTGGCACAATCTCTCGGATTCTGATATCCATGATCTCCCTACACATGGCTACCGACTGCACTTCCTCCAGAGGGCACATGATGCCGTATTCCTCACACCCTCGCTCCTGAGCCAGCCGGTCTGATTTATGAGGGTCAAACATGATGTTGCTTGGGGTGACCAGCAACACACCACTTACAATGCCCTAAAAACAAGAGAAAAAAAGAAAAGAAAGTTGGAAAGAAAACATCAGTGATGGAAATAAATAAAATAACAAAACATTTGCCATGAAAGGTTCTCACCTTGCCGTCTGTAACATACTTGCAATTCATTTTAAGGAACTTTTCCGTAAGTGCCTCTTCCTCCTCTGAGGTGGATGACACCACTCTGGCTGACCGTGGGTGCCCGTGACCCAAGGCTGGTGTGCTTTGTCTACGGTGGGCATTATCTGAATCCTGGTGGGATGAAAGAAAAATCTCAATGAACGATCGCATTTGCCACATCAGATTGAATGTGCACCAGCTCTTGGTCCAACATATCTCACCAACAATATCAGCACAACAAGGAGGTTTAAAAATAACAGCCCATTAAAGCATATCGAGAAAGCCCTTGAGGGATTCCTGCTGTAGGAAAGCTGACATCCTATAACCCAAGAGAGTGAGGCAGGTTTCCTAGCATGATGCTGCAGAGTTCCTGTCAGCATCTCCTTGTTTGTGAGCTCATTATAAGTAAAGCGATGAAGCTGCTGCTGACACACCAATACAGATTCATTGGTCAGGAAAAGTTATTTCCAGCTTGACAATACAGATTAGGTATAAGATATTTCCAGTTTGGCAGTAAAGCTTGAATGATCATGAAAAGCTTTCTTTCGTGGTAGACAAAAGATATTTTGTGGAATGTCAGTAATCTAACACTGGCAGTAACCATTCACACAAAAACAAAAAGTAAATGGGTACGACAAATTGTTGGGTTACCAATATCCTTTCTTCTACAGATATTTTAAAGAAAGTCTTCAAGGTTTAAAAAGTCGAGGGGGCCAGTAAATAATGACAGAATTTTCATTTTGGAAGAACTTTTCCTTTAAGGCTATTACTACAGGAATGTGTGTATGTGTGCAACCATGTGGACTGAAATCTCTGGCATGGTCAGCAGGGCTGTTAATTCAGGACCATATGGAACCAGAAATACACACAGAGACTCACACTAATTCAACAGAGGTGCCACAAACCATTTGGCAAACAACTGCAGTCTAAAAAAGGCATTTAAAAGATACAGGGACTGATGGGTGCTTTAAAGCACCCATTGTGATCTTTTAAAATGATCTCATTTGCCATCCTATATTACCAGCGAGGGGGAAATCTACAGCCAGAAGGAATGCTATTTGTTTGTATACAACAATCATTGGGATTGGTAGAACACCAGCAGTGTACTAGAGGGAATTATAGACTATAAAGACCTGCTACCTTCTTTTTAAACTACGACATGGACAAATAACATGGACACGTTGCATTATAAACATCATGATTTTATTACCTTAGAATGAGCTATATCTATCTACATTCAACATACACCGGAAAAAAAATCACGTGCCTTATTTGAAAACAAAAAAATAATTGTTATAAAATAAAATAGATTTTTTTCAGTGGAAAATATTAAAATAATATTTCACTGATATTGACATATATATGAAAATAATGAGTATTTTTTCATATATATTCATGTACATTTCAATCATTTAAAAACAACTGAAAATAACATTTATTTTGACACTTTAGGAGACCCTTTTAGTTACATTTAAGCATTTACAAAGATTCACATTTAAACTCAGTTCACCCCTTCACCATCTGATGAACAAAACCAAGCTTTGGGAACTATCCATCTATACAAATCTATTAGCATTGACTTATAATAAATAAGGTAAAGCATTTGGAACTTTGGCTAGTTTTCCTTTGTCTTCTGCTGAATAAAGCCCGCCTGATCGCTTTTGGCCAAAGTAAGTGAGAAGTAATTGAATTCATGTAAAATGCAAGCTATGCAAAGCGATCCTCCACGGCACTTCCATTTCGCTAACATGCTTAATTGCATAAATTAAAATGTAAATTACATTAGGGAAATCATGGCCCGAGTCATTTTACTTAGTAATACAGGTTTTGAACTAAATAAGATGTGATGTAATCGACCTTAGTTGAACTTATTACATTAACTGTAGCATATCACAAAAATACAAAAGTAAAAAGCCAATAAAACATAACAGACAAACACTAACCTTTCCTCTTTCTATAAAACCCCCACTGAAGCAGTGGATGAAGATACAGAATGACACTTACTGTGGTGGCCTTATCCAGATCTGCCTCAGAAGAAGTGGGAGAGAGGGGGCTGATGGGACTGAGGGATGGGGAGCTTTCAGCACTGGAGATGTATTCTGGGTCAGGGACATACAGCACCTACAGCACAAGATGCGCAAGATGTCTTATTCTTAATAAATGGGTTAACATTGCAGTGAGCAGTAGAGTATGATTTAAAACATAGATGTTCTGTGTGAAAAGGTTATACGCCACCTTTCCAGGAACCACAGCACGTGAGAAGAGTTTATTGAGCTGTACGAGCTCATTGGGTGTGGTGTCGAACTTTAGCGCAATGCTGTTAAGAGTGTCCCGGGACTCCACCTAGAGGGGATGAACATAAAACAAACATCAAATTCTGCACGTTTACCAGGTTCATGCAGCTATAACGATTTGTAAATTCTAAGATATGTATATGTGTGTATGCCTGTAACCACAAAGTTCTTGGAACCCATTGACTACCGAAGTACAACAAATAAAACATTAATTGAAGTTACTCCAGAACTTTTTATTTTCCAACATTCTTCAAAATATCTTATTGTTCAATAGAAAAAAAAAATAAAGTAATTTGGGGAAAATGGGGTCAAAGTTTGGAATTTCAATTTCTGGGTAAAAGTATTTTTTAAACCATTGCATGTGTTCTAAAGAAGAATATGATAAGAAATGAACATACTGGCAACTTGTTTCACAAGTTTTTATAAATCGCCATGTGAAATGTCACCAGATCATGGTGTCACCTGATCCAAATCATTGATTCTCATTGGGTATCACTTTCAGCTCAACAGTCTGATATAAATAATTAAAGCCCATCTCAGGACCTGGATTCAATTCAATATCCTTTAGATGGACATTTCATCGAGAGAGGGTGTCTACATACCCATCACACACAGGCATTACATCCTAAACATACAAGAAACCAGTCAAAAAACATGTATGGCCTATACTATGCATTGATTTAAAAGCTACAGTATTAACTGACCAATGAAAACAACTCATTTCCGGTGCATGGATTTTCATTAAAGCTTGAATTAATAAGTATAGCGTGTTGTTTGGTAGCAAGCGTTTCTTCTAAGAGCATTGATTGATTAAGACAATCAATCACTGTGGTCACAGAGCCACAAATCACTCTGATTGGTTAGTGTGGACTTGATGGTGTGCAATTACAGTGAGATAGTGTACAGTTTCACAACATCAACAATGAGAAAGAGAAAGGTGTGGGGAAGAAAGGTTAGTCGCCAACTACAAACTGCTCTTTCTCTTGCTATGCCAAATTTGGAACATATGTATTGTTCAAATTTTTCAGTGTAAAAACCTCTTAACACCTAAAAAGGTATCAATACTTCAGATGCAATGATGCCTCCATTTACTTTAAGCAATCCCAGATTCTATTAAATATTTTTACAAAAAAATTGTTATATATAAAAAGCATTGCACTTCCAATGGTTAAAATAAAAAATAAAAATATTTGTTGACAATTTTATATATTTTATTTCTTTTAATAATATTTTTTTCAAATATTTTTAATTAATTTATGTATCCTATGATTTTGAGCATTTTTGGCGGATGTGGCTTATAGAGGGTTTTGCATCTGAACTCGCATGCTGTTAAAGAGCAAATATTTCAAAGCACAAAGCCTCTATAAAATAAATCTATAAATAAACATTATGTTAATGCTATAAATCATTTAAATAAACAGGGATAAACTGCAGATTATTGTAGATCAGAATTTAAATCTTATTTAAGATTTCCAAAGGTTTTATATATAATTTGCTAAACATGTGCAATTTGTGTGCCATTTATTCAACTGGTATGGTCAAACAAAAATCTGACAGCTCTGTGCAAAATATTAAGATAAAATCTAAGATAAACGGTTTTAAAAAAGCTCAGGTGAAGTGTTCATAAAACTATTCTTAAATATTAATAAATGTGTATAATAATTAATATTATTTTAAAACATAATTCCATAAACATGTCAAAGTCAATAATGGTGATGAATATTATGCATTAAAGTTTTTATGATAAGGTTCAACACAAACTAATTACAATTATTTTGTGGCACGTGCTAAAAATACAAGACTTTCACACAGCCTTGTTTAAAGTTGGTAGGAGATTGACAGATCACATTATCATCATGTCTGACTCTCTCTCCCAGCATCACCAGCAGTGCCACTGTTACCATGGAGAAAGTCACCACCTGATTCGAGGTCCTCTCAAGAGCACGTGGAAAAGCTCATTCGTTCTCAGATGATAAATGTGGGGAAAAGGTTTATTTCTGAGAACAGCATAAACACTCACACAATAAGAGTCAGTTTGTTATGCAGATCAGGTAGCACAATAACATAATAACAGCACACTGTCATCAATCATAGCTGACGTGCATGCTCAAATATCCATCCCACACATAATTACATACATGTGGTTGTGTGCACAAACACACACACAGAGACGCAGTATGTAAACAAAAGCACCTGGATCAGACAGAGAACTCAATACTCACAACATACTCCATGGTGCCTTTGGGCCTCTGAAAGGAAATCCGCCGAACATCTTTCAGTGTGTTTTTCTTCTGGCCGGTGTCTGAAAGTAAACGAGGGATAGAGTGTGTTACGCTAGTCATGGTCCTGTTCTCTCTCCTCATCCTCTCTGTACTCAACATGGACTGTTCCCCCCCAACCCTTGTGTTTTTTCGTCTGTTATCACCAGACATGGAAGGAGAGAGGGAGAGGGAAGGGGAGAGAGAGAGAGAGAGAGAGAGAGAGAGAGAGAGAGAGAGAGAGAGAGAGAGAGAGAGAGTCTGCAGCCCAGTCGGCTCATGTGGGAGTGGTTTCACCTTCTCCAGCCTGGTCTACAGAGACATCTCCACCAGGTCCAAGTGATTTGATGATGTTGGTTTGATGGTTGTAAATGTAATTGTTATATGCATATATATAAAAGTTCATGGTAGGCATTATTCAGGCTTAAAAAAATACATTTGCAGTACACATGTGTGCTAAAAGTACACATACACAGATACCCTCAGTTTATATAATGAAGCGTCTTTAGATGTTTTGAAGAATGAATTGATGGTGACCAAAAAAATTTTAAAGTTCTGTCTTCAGTTCAAAGCCGATAGCCTATATATTATTTGAAGATGCAAACTCAGACCACATATGAATTTACAAATACAATTTACCTATTTTAGAATAAACTACTTAAGTAAACAACAAAAGTAATTAAACAATAAAGCTTTCAAGCTACCAAAAGTTTCACACAGTTTGTAAATAATAAAAATATCAAAACATGGACTGAATTAGCTTTTGCTTCAAGGCTGCATGACTAAAAAGGTAATATTTTTGTGTTGAGATCATGATCATTTTACAAGATTACACACTAAATTTGGAAAATTAGCTGGTTAATGGATTGATTAGATAATAATATTAAACAGATTTAAAATTAAATTTAAAAATGTAAATAGTATATTAATAATAAAAAGAAATTGCAAAACTGAATGCGGCACAGTAATTGTTTTGACAGGATTATTTTGTTTTCATAACTTTTGGAAGCCGGAATTGAAATTAAAAAATCAATTACGATTAATTGCACAGCCCTAGCTAATACTTCAAGAATCTTGGACCAATTTGACATGAGATCATCCAGACATCCTGTACTATCTGCCCAGTCTCTCATTGTCTTGGCACCTTCGGCCATTACTGGTTATTTTTAGGAGACAGCACCCAGCATTGGCGGAAACGTCCCTCTGACTGATGCCTGTGAGCAGATGTCCTTCACAGACGCTCCCCAACAGGGGTAAAGGGTCTTTTGGTGAGAATAGAAGGCGTTGGATTGATACGGATTTCATGTGGGGTTTTATATCCAATTTAATGGACCAGATAATTTGAGTATTGGGAACAGCACAGAGCAGATTAATGGCACTAAATTTACTTTTACTATTTTAAAATCATTTCAAAATTCTATTGTCTGATAAAATATTTTTTGTATGTTCTTGCTGGGATGCCAGAAGGACAGAGAATAACCTTTAAATAAATAATAATTTACACCAATTAAAAGAAATAAGGCACCAGAATATTAAGCCTTTGTTAACACACTCGTCACCATCTAAAGATACAAGAAATTTAGTGTACCCATTAGCGTCATACTCAATGAAGGTAAACTGATTTAAATACAGAATAAGCACTGTTAAAAATATCAGCTGCACACTTCGACAAAAATTAAACACCAGGGACTAACTGAACACGGAGGCCTAGAGATGCGTCAGATACAACATTCACATTTTATTGTCACACCGAGACCGATTTATACATCACCGCAGCACTCCTGCTATAAATGTGCCATTTTAATGAAACTGCAAATGCCAGCAGAATAAGTATTAAAGCTTTTTAGAAAGAATTTGCTCCTCAGACACATTGAAGAGGGGTTTGAAACACCAACGTTCACACCAGATCATCCAGATGAATCAAGAAAGTACAGATGGTGTAAGTAAACTTGTATTCTGGACTTACTAGAGACAAAACTGTGGTGGGATGAAATGTGTTTGGTCAGCGATGAGAAGCACAAACTCAGCAGTATGTTGTCTTAAGCCATCACCTGTTCTGTCACTTTCAGGGTTGTGAGGAAGTCACTGAAATCATTACTTGGATTTATAATCCTCTGTCAGTCAAAGGTCTGCTACGCTGTTCACACTCAAGGGGCTTTGCAGGGTTTTAAAAAGTAGAGACAAATTTTACAGAAAATACACTATTTTGGGACACTGCGTTATTCAAATATAGTTTAGCCAATATCAATTTTAATAATCTCCTTATAATTATGTTAAAAAAGAAACTATGGAAATTATGTTACTACAAATAAAGAGAAATATATAAATTGAATATGTCTTATCTGGTTCTCTTTAGTTTAGTCACTTTATATAGAATTTTCATAAATGTTTTCTTGTCATTTTATAGTCATTTTTATAAGGAGCTTCATAAGATCTCACCCTGAAATTAATGTCAAAGGGGTCCCAATGTATTCTGAACTCTTGTTGTCTGTTCTTTCTTCAATATTCAGTCCAATAATTCCATTTTACAAATAAATTATTAAATAAAATGCAAGCTTTGTGATGAAAAAATATGTGTTTGCTAAAATATATTTTTTCTATTTAACTCATTTCAGACATTTAGGCATACACCTTCAGACCAAAAGCTTTTAAAATAATGGGAAATATTTGAAAGTGTCGCAAAACGTTTGTGTAAAGTACTGTGTGAATGCAGATTACTACATCAACTCAACTTTTCTGAAATACTGAAGGTTTTGGTACTTGCAGAATGTGACGGAAAACTATGGTAAGCTCTTTTGACCTAAAATTAAAAAAAGTGTAAACATTTTTTTACAGAAGTATATTAATAAAAAGGTGGGTATATTTGAACAATAATTTAACATTAAATTATTTATATGTTTGTTTATTAATGGATTTGAAACAACGATTTAAGACATTAATAAATCAAAACTTTAGTACAGTATTACAGTGGTACATTTTTCGAACTGGAATTAATCTGTCATTTGAAAAAGTAATTTAAAATAATCTACAAATCAAAGTTTAAAGTGTTGAGTTTAAACTGTGGTGATTTATAAACAAGGTTAAATGATCCCGATGAATCTCGTACAGCCTGACATCTTTATTGGGATGAATCTGTGATATATGACACATAATATGCTGAAACTGCAAGATTCAAAAATGTATTGTTCGGTTAGCCTGCCTATGCCCGGCACTTAAAAATTTGCAGCTTCAACATCTGAAATTACTTTATATCTTTGTGCTTTTAATGCAAAATTTACTCGACTCATGCATTAATGTACAGCAGCAGACTCGGCTCCAAAGCTTAACAGGAACTCAAATCAATGCTTGACTAAGTAAACCTTTGTCTACTGGCAAAATGCAAGCCCATTACATATCAAGTAAAAATACTCATAAGACATTACACTACACTAAAGACATTATACTTCATGTCCACAAATGAAATGCAATATAAAGGGAAACTAGGTCTGCTTTAATCAAGCTCTCCTGGAAAAAGTAATGTTTAATGTTTAATGCCTCACATCAGCAGCCATAATGTAAAACAGTATAATGCATTACACCCTCTGCTGGTTCAGCTCAGTTATGTGTACTGTAATCTGCTCTGAGACTTAAGCCTAACCTTATTAATTCTGCAAAGAAATGCATGTAAAAAAAAGCTGCCATGAAAAAACCTCTCCATTATAATCACAGTTACTGTATCATACAGCAAATGAGACAAACTCCAAAGAATTGACTTAGATCCTAATGATTCCGTTTACTGTTCTAGTCTCTTCTCCCATAATGAAATAATTTAAACAGGAATCAATATTTCATGTCCATTTATTTATTTAGTCACTAAGGAGCTATGTAATAATCAAGATAAATGTACATTCAAGCAGTCATTATACCAAAATGAATTCCTTTAGGATGAAACAAGAGCCGGGGTTTTCTCCTGCGTTGATGACCGGACTGACTGTACATTATGCATTATACAACATAAGTTGATTTAGCTTGAGATGGTGGTGTAATTTGCTAACATTTTAAAAATATATTTTCTTTTAAATGTATGAGTAGCATTGTAAATGCATTTGTTTTATACAGCAACAATTCCGCAAAAAATATGGATCACAAAAAATAGAACAGACGGTTTCAATCATGTTAATTGATTATTTATGTATGCAAGCAAGGAAAATAACATGTTTCATTCTGTAAAGTATAAACATGAAAACATCTCTTCTAAAATTTAAATGAAAAGTCTGGATTTTTGTTTTTTCGGAACTCATAAGTAGGAATTTGAAATTAATTCACCAAATGGCAAAATAATGCATGATCTTACATGCTACAAAAAAGTTTTATATTCATGCTAAAGACAATGCACGTCTTTGTTTCCATATATTTCAGCAATAAGATAAAATTAAACATTTAATAACCAAAATCTTTGCTTTCTCTCAGTCTTTCACCTTGCTGTTTGGTACCATCACTCAAAGCAAGGAAATTTGTTTTGTTAGAAATGAACACCTCTCTGAAAATGGATTAGCCACTACTTGTGAGGAAATAGTCTTTGCATTTTTCTGGAGCTGAACATACTAAAGATATATGTGCTGCAAACAGAGTAATGAGCAAAATCACATTCTCTAGCACCCAGTCTGTTTTATTGATTTTCGACAGGATTCCCATGTCAGCTGCACTTGAGAATATTACTCCTGCTTGTGCGTGTCTGGTACCTTTCAATCTCTTATACACAAACACAGCTATATAAGGCGATCCTCCGTTACAGAAGGCTTTAAAAGCAGACAGAGAGCACTTTGGATTTCTTTTAACCCTTAAGCTTCCAATAAAAGCAAGAAAACTGGCCTTAATGGGAGGAGCAACATTTAGGAACATTTACAAACTTTTTCTAACTGGAAATCTTGAAACAAAGATGCAACATTGCTCAAGTCTGCATGCAAACGATAAATTGATCATTTGTAATTATTATCTGCCCAATTAATCTGACTTATGACTACCCCAGAACTGATCTAATCCGAGGGAAATGATGAAAAGATTCTCTCTATGTTGAAAGACTTTCAACCTCTGGGGAACTAATATCGCACTGCCTGATTTATCCACTTCATTTGTCCCACGAGACCGAGCTTCTCGACTGCCGTCAACCAGGTAACACTGAGAAATATTAGCAAGCAAGGAAACAAGGCAGGGATGTCGCAAGTATTTTTCCTCTGGGAAAGCTCTTGCAGAGGTAATTACTGTGTGTGCAAGGTTAACCGAGCCATGAACTACAGGTATAAAACAATGCACACATTTTCTCACCTGAGGACACAAGAACACTGATGCACTTTTTCGTGCTGACCATTTAGAAGCCTGGCGCTTCTTAAATAGCCATTTTGTGGATGTCTTAAAAAAAATCACAGTTAAAAAGCTTTTGATGAAAGACTAGTTGAAAGTTTAAACCTGTTTTTGTTATATATAAATATATGTTATATTGTTATAAGTTATATAAAGTAAACTACATTTCTTAACAATTTCTAAGCCTAATTTTTTACCCTTATCCCTAGAGATAAAAGGAAAAATAACATGATGTTAAAAATATATATCAGTGAATTTCTAAGCATAAACTTTTCAAGTTCTATCAGAAACACCTTCTGTACTTTTTTTTTACCAAACATGGCTAACAAAAGTTACCCAGAGGACCACATTTCATAATTTTAGTTATATTTACACATCTGGAAGATTTTATCTAATAGTTTGTATCTAATATTTCAGTGTTATGGCTGAACACAGCATCTTTGTCTACCGTTATGCACTACCTATTGATCTATAACAGATCGAAAAAGCAGGTGGCCTCCCCCTTTGAATTAGATTTGTCTGGATTCAACAGTGAGAAAGGGAGGGTTACGAGGCTGAATGTGAGTAAGAGTTTGAAAGTGAGAAAACTAGAGCACCTTCTGCGACTCAAAAGTAATTACGGTGTATCTTTCGAGATCCACAGAGAGCTGATTTCTTCTCTTCTCATTCCAGTCTCAAAGGTCTCTTTTTTACAGTCCAATCTTTTTTTAAAGTAGGAGCAGTCACCCAGCTCCTCTGACAAAAACTGGATTAAGTGAAACTAACAGGTCTCACTGGACTTGAACTCGAATGTCCTGCAGAAAAGATCTCACTGGCAGAGCTCATATCAATGCGATAATGATGATATATTGATCATTTTGGTACTGGGCTCTCTTCACTTAAAAAGCCACAGAAAAAGCATCAGTTCAGTGTAAATAGGGGGAAATGTGTTTACCTCATAGACCTACTTTATTTCACTCACCCATTAAATCTATAGTCTCCCCAAAAAATATAAGCCGTGTTGTCATTTATCCATCCCTCATTATAACGACTACTATGATGTTCTTTATACTGTGGAACACAAGATATTTTTAGGAATGTTGTTAGAGTAACACGACATCCTTGACTTAAATTTATACAAAAAATTATAATCAGTTATTTTGCCCAGTGTTGAGATGGTGATTATGTAACACTTGAAAATAAATAATGTATTTATACTTTGGGGTTGAATAAATGACGAAAATTATTTTTGGGTGATCCAGTGTCTTATGTTACCCTACATCATTTAAATTTGGCACACTTGTGTTATACAAAAATATTTTTTAGTGTGGTCTCAAATAACAGGCACACAAGTTATCCTCACATTCAAAATGAAACTCATTTAGTGTCCATGTAACACTATCCCATAATGTTATAAAATAAAAGCTCACACACCTATGGTATATCCCCGTTTGAGTTCTCCACGGCGAGGATTGCGAGCTTTCTGGGTATTGGAGGTGTTGATCTCCTGTTCTTCAGTTATGGGCGTTCTGGCCATCGATGGTATGATGGGTGACGCCAGAGGGTCTTTGAGAAGAGAACCAGTGTAACCTTCATCAGGGATGTCAACAGACTGCGACTTTTTCTTTAACCTGATAAACAAAAAGTTACAGTATATTAACATTGATATGGATCGGGTCAAACCTCTAATAAAATATTTACAACACATAATTTTACTTTACAGTATTGTAACTGTGTATTAATTTTATTATACTGTATTAAAGATAAGTATTATCTTTCCATCACTTTTGCAATAACACACAGAATCAATACTGTACGTATTGCGTTCTTCTTATTTTGCAAAGTAGCCCTGACATAACATTTCCTTTTCATCTCCACCGCAACCACTCTGAAGAAAATGCTGCTGTAATGGACAAGAAAAAAGAACAAAACAAATACAAAACAAGAACTCTAAGAGATAAGGACGAAAAGATAAACTGACCTAGATTCAGACAGATCAGTCCTGCTCATTCAACCGCACATTGAGCTCAGGACACAGAACTAGGACAATAGAAAACCCAACACTACCAAGATGATTTTGCAGTCCCCTCACAAGAATAACCATCTTTGGCAAAGACATCGGCGTTTTCTCGTGACAGCTAAATCACCAGTGTTTACTGCTCCCATAACAAACCATTAAGACTCCATAAATCCTGAACCTATCAGCTAATGGAACCGCTCTCATTTATATCATGCAAATGCCACATTGAATGAGAAACAACACACTACTAAGATTTTACATGTCTCTTTGTTGAAGCATTATCTCATGGTTTATCAACAGCATCCTCGTAAGCGCTGTTTGGTGGGTGACCTAAGCACAAGGGGGAGAAAAAAACAGGCTGACATAAGTGAATTCACCCCTACTGTGGTTAATGTAAGAAAATCCTAAGCTAAATTAATGTAATAAATCTGTAATTACTTTACATGGAAATGTTTTCTGCTTAGATTAGAGAGTGTTAAAACCTTCTGTTGTGTTTTCCAACACAAGCTCTCTGCAGTCAGCTGTCAATACTGACAGGCTAAAAAGTCAAGAATTCCCACATTGCTTGTAAATCAGCCCATTAAAATGTTGGGCATGAAACTGAACTCCTTTTGGGCAGGCTTGAGCATTCTTTTTACAATTTCAAGGACATGAGAGACGCACAGAAACGCAAGCTCAAAGAGATATTTTCAATACTTGCATACAAAGGTTAGGCTATAGAGTATCCGATTTCGATAAAATTAGCATTAAAGTTTTTTACCTATTCATTTCACAATTATTTTAATATCTGACCTGGTCTTACTAAGTAAAAGATACTTACTATATTGTCACAGAATGTGCAGAATGATTTTATGTATAAAAAGTAAATCACAGAAAAATTACTTTTAATAAGGAGGGTAACAAATTCTGTTCCACTTAAGCTATCTTCATTTAAATAAAATATAATCCTAAACATGATAAAAATTCTGTCAACTATATGCATTTAATGATAATTAAATATGAACATTAATATAAGTTTATATTTAACTATATTTAAATATAATAAAACATAATCTTATCATATAATCTTTCATTGAACACTGTGTAGCATAAACACTGTCAACATTTCAGGCTCAAAGCCTTCAGAAACAATTAAATATTTATTATAAAAAAATTGTAATGTGCTTTGACTTTAAATATTAATGTCTTGATCCAAAATATCACAAAACTGTGAAAATAACTACCACCAAAGAAGTTGTCAAGAAAGTAGTAAGAATGATCTATATTCTTACTTGTATGAGACATATTTAATGAGGGCTGTGAGATTATTGACAGAGATTATAATATGCTGGTCATTATGCTGCTGCAACTTCTTAAACATTACGCAAACAGCAGATGTGTGTAGCCTATAGGAACTCCTTATGAAAACATTTAAATAATCTTCATTATAATATAATATGCTAATTTATGTTACATAAATGTAATAACTTTGTAGTATGAAACTACATGAAAAGCACAGTTCTCCTAATTTATATATTTTATTTCACATGTAAATAATAAATAAAGCATTTTATTAGTATATGTTTAAATAATTACCATTCATGAATTTTCAGGAAGCCATAATTAAGTGTTAACACTACAATGAATCATAACTGTACTATTACAAACAAGAGTGATGCTTACACGAATAGTGTCTAACATGCTTTAAAGAAAACTATTGTAATGTGCAAACATCCAAGAATGTTGCAGCTTGCTGAATTTCAGACAGAATTTCAGAGATCTTGTTATTCCACAGGCTGAATAATAAAGGAAATATTAAATATTCACATTCTGCGCCTTTGTTGAAGGGAGATTCCGACATCAAAGTCCAAACTAGGTCACTTTCTGAATTTTTTGAATGAGTACAATCATTAACAAATAAAAGAGACTACATACAGTTTGTAAACAAAACTGAGATGAAGCAAACAGCCTAAAATGCAAAAAATGTTATGCACTCTTTCTAAATAAAGATGTATGTAATAAATGAGAACATTGCTGGGAATAGAGAAATGCAAAAGAATTGTTTATGCAGTTCTCAGATATCTCTGAGTCTGAAGTTTGGAAAACACTAGATGACCTTGAAGTAAACAGTCACACACTCAAATTTTGAATTTCTAGGGCAAACATAAGATATTTTACATGCAATTCTTTTTTAGCTCTGTTAGATATATATGAATTATAAGAATTATTAGTCTAAAAATGTTGTATAATATAACAAATGTGACCCTGCCTGTAAAAACCAGGCTTAAGTCAGAAAATAAAATTTAAGGTAATCAGCATCACATTTTGTTTTTAGCCATCAATATCACTTAATTTCAATCTTTGACAAGGCCTTGCTCATACAATATTAAATATATTAGGAATATCTTTTCCAGAATGATTTTTTACATTTTGTATAATGAGAAAGTAGAAAACACTAAATCACAAAAAGAAAAGGTTTTATAGGCAGGGTCACGTATGTTAATGTATATACCGTGTGTGTATATGAACAAATGTGTGTGTGTCTATCTGTCTTTGAAAAACATGCAACAAACTAAAACATTTTTATGAAATTTAATTTTGACTATGATTCCAGTGTTTAATTTAAAGTCTTTACTCATCCCTGTTCAAACATCACCCAAAGTATATTACGCAAGCACTTCGGTTCAAGTACAGGCTGCATAAATCCAGTCTAGGAAAGTACTCAGTGTTCCACATCACTGTTCCGATCCGGACAAGACAACTAAACAGATTGTCCTTTTCTAAGAAAAGGCCTTTAAGTGCTTCGCAAAAGAGCATTATCATGTTAGTGTAAAAGGTGACAAAGAAACAGAAATATAGTGAATGAGATTTCAGACTTTATAACTAACATTATGAATGTTGTTACATTTGAATACTCAACATTTTTAGACTTTGTAATATGGAATAAACGCAGGAACAAAAAAAAAAAAAAAAATTGTTTTATTATACAAAGGTGAACTCTTTCTGTGATATTTGGGCAATGTACATACCATAATTCTATAGAGGTAGTACTATAGAATATGCACATCAAAAACTTGCCCTACTTCTGCCTCCCTAAAGATTTTCTCTTGTATAATTTAGATGTGCCAACACGTTCCTTTTATCCCCAAGAAATGGCTTTCATCGATTCAATACTACAGCTCATCCCTATGCAAAGCTTTCCTACATAAATATCCAATTAAAATAATGCACCTTTTTATTTGTATTCATTCAGCTTTTGCTTTTTGGAGCAAATAACATCTGGAAATGACCATCCGTATAAATGTCTATCCATCCATTCATCCGTCTATCAGCTGCATTTTACAGAGACTAAATTGTTTAAATCATGTTTCAAACAGCTGGCTTTGCAGGTGACTCATCCCACTTAGAAAATAATTAATAGGAAGATAAAAAAAACATTGGGATTTCCTTTTCCAAGCACGTCGGCGTTGTTCCCAGGAGAGAACAGGCTAGGGCTGTCGCAGCCAAAAATAGCATTAAACCTCAAATGAACCTGCGATTCCAAACATCGCAAAACACTGCTGATGGGCACAAAAAGATGAAACACATAGCAAAACATGATTGAATGAGGGCCAAAAGAGCCACCGTGGGCAAATCCGGAGGGAGCGAACCTGCCCTTAGAACAAGTCTGGAGGAGAATATTTCATCCTCAGAATAGTGAAACGGAGAGTGCAAATGGAGGCATCCAGATTGTAGAGCATCCATCAGAGAGGATGACAGCTGTGTACAGCGGCTGGGGTGGGGGTGAGTTAGAGAGGATTATGCAATCCACTTGAGATTTTTACCGTGAACCTTGTAATGACGCATTACACAGCTGGGGCAAAAATTCAAGAGCCCTACTCGTGTTCTGGCGTCGTCTCGCATTTATTAGAATGGAGGATTAACTTCACCTGGGGCTTGTTCCATTTACATGATAATGCCTGGTTTTCTCTCATCTCCTGTTCTTGAGGGTTCCACCAGGAGTTTCAATCTCAACTCTACAAAGTTCAGCGAAACTCTGGGAAACGTATAGTCCTACTCGGCCTCATTTCACCACCTCTTAGCATCATCTGCTTTGGTATTCATAAGCATGTGGTTTGTGCTTCATTCGCCCCAGGCATTGTGTATTGACATTGAACTCTCAGTTGGATCTTATGAAACTTGATGGGAAATGACCAGTTGATGTTTGAATGATTAAATTCACAAAAATGACAGAATAGACAAATTGCTTTTTTATATATTTGCATTGCCACATAACTTGCCTTTTCATGAGATTAACCAAATTTTCATATTAAAGGCAGATTTACCCTACCCATTTGTAATTTATTAAATCAATCAGTTTATTTTAATGTGGACCAATTTTGATTCTGTAAACGTTCTTATTTTGTCTCCTATAAAAAAATGTAAGGCATACAGGTTTGAAATGACATGGGACTTGAAAAATGAAAAAAAAAAGGTGAACTTCTCTTCTCATGCATTCATAAATTATCCAAACAGATTACAAAATTCCATAAACATTTTCGTGCATTTATGTAGCAAATTGGATGTAATGTGCAAATGTTCCAAAACAACAATAAACTGGAACATCAACACAGATTTTCTATATTAATCCTTGATTCATTCATTAGACAGAAGAACCACCAGATAATGTAAACAAACATCAAACAATAAGTTCACACTGAACTTTTAATGCATGAATAGACATTAGATCCCAATACCTTTAACAAAACCATATACAGATTTGTAAGCCATAGTTTGTCAAAAGTTTCATTAGAAATGCACAACAACACAGTAGTTGAGATCTTAGATACATCAAGACATACCACAGCACTAAAACTGCAGAACAGAGGTGCGTATACAAACCTTTTTGTGCTAAACATTGTGGGTCCTTGTCATGCAGTGTTGGTTGGGTGACACGATGACAGTGATAGGCCAGATCTATGGATCAGACCTGGAGAAAGAATGAGCGGAGGAGAGTTTGGTTACAAGGAGCGGTCCAATCACCATCTCATAGTATCAGGTTTAAAATAAATCCAAGGGCCAATGACATCACCCCTGTGGGGGGTGTGACCTGTAAAGGTAAGCAAATAACAGGTGATATGTACAATCCGACAAGACAAATGAGAGGAAGCTTGTTACATCAATGGTTAGTTTTTGTTTCCTGTATTCTTCTCGCTGTTGACCTGATTATATTTGTCAAGCAATGTGAATCAGTTATCTTAAAAAATCGTATCTTATAAAACTTAATCCAAGCAATGCAGCTGCCATTGCATATATTAAATATATTGTATGTTGTAAACACAATGTTATTTGTATCAATATAGTTTTCTAATCAATGAATTTTGCTTCATAGCCCTATCTCATATTTAAAAAGATGATCTTATGTTTGATAATCAGGGCATAAAAACATCACACATTTGTATTGAAGTCAACTAAATACTTTTCCAGTCATGGATGTGAAAGATCTTAAAAATGTTGTGAAGTAACCATCAAAATCTTTGTTAGCTAATGAGATCAGGGGAGAGATATGTCATGTCAACAAGGGCTGCCAGTTCAAGCTGAGGGCATCAATAATGTATGAATACAGCCTGTGTAAGACACAGGCAATAATAAACCCTCTACTTAAAGTTAGTGTTATTCCACCAGCCCATCTAACATCCCTACTTTACGTCAAGAGCAAAGCTCCGGTAAAGATCCACCTCAACCACAAAACAGGTCAAAAGTGAGTGGTGTTGGACGCAAAAAATTTTTAAGAGGAGATGCAATTCATTTGAGGATCTGAGAGGAGCAGAACCAGCCATTGCACAATCGACATCTCTAATGTGGTCGAACAATAGCATGGTCTCCGATACTCAATAAAAAAGAATAAAAGTATTAAATGAAGACTGTTTCATTACTTCTAACCTGTAATGGGAAACTATGAATAGAAATGGATTTTCTTTAATTGGAAATGACCTTTAGGCCATCTGCTTTCATTAGCCTGAGCCACAGCGCAAAATGACAGCAGTAATTCGTCTGGCTGTGTTTGGAACAGAACCAGCACGGCATAATCCAATTGCCGGAGATCATCACTATACATGGAAGATTTCAGACTAAATAACCTAAACTGAAATTTAAACTGATGATTTATATACTATAAAGTATCAGATGATTGCAGCTTTTTCAACATAATATAGTAACTACCTTAACTGGGTCAATTATATGTTACTAGAAAAAGTAATATTTCCCGTGCTAGTTAAAGGCACTAATACACACATCCCTACAGGGGATCACAACACACTAATGAGTTTCATTAATAATCATACTGCCTAATACATCACACAGTAGCAGAGAAAGGCTACAGTACATCTAACAACATCAGACCCGCCAGGGCCCATGGGAGGAAAGAACAAACACTCATAAGTTAAAGATGCTGGAGGCCAATTAGTCTATAAGCAATGAAAAACAGAAAAGAAACAAAGATTTCCATATCTGAAAAATTATAAACTGCAAATAAAGTAATGATTAAATGATGCTTATTTTTCCAGTAAACTTATAGCAACACAGATTAGTAGATAGCCCTTTATTCATCCTGATCACATTGAAAAGAGACAAAGCTACAGAGCATCATCCTATCACACAATGCACTGGTCAACATTATTCAACAACACAATCTAATATTCCTCAAGTCTGTAAATATGATTAAAGCAGGTAAGGGGTCAACCACAGAGAAGTTGTGAGCTGTGACGAAAAAAAAAGTAAATTGGCTATTGAGTTATGTAAATGATGTATGATCTCACTGCATTCTTGATGTATC
Source organism: Triplophysa yarkandensis (assembly GCA_033220385.1). Classification (NCBI taxonomy): domain Eukaryota; kingdom Metazoa; phylum Chordata; class Actinopteri; order Cypriniformes; family Nemacheilidae; genus Triplophysa; species Triplophysa yarkandensis. The sequence goes on along the minus strand of CM065660.1, from coordinate 16,471,651 downwards.
CTATGGGATGCCTCCAGGTTTGACTTGTCACCAAATAGACTCTGACACCTCATCTATAACAAGACTTTCAATTTAAAGCATAGCAATGAAAACAATGTATTAAAATGACTGATCTGTTCGGCATTGAAAGAGGATAAGAGGCTTTAAATCAGAATTTGACAAATTATACCCCATAGACATAATTCAAATAAATATTACATTTTATGGGAATGTAATTTTAAACATTCATAGAACAAAATGGCAATAATATGCGTTTCATTTCATTTTAAGCAGTATTTTTTATCTCATAATAAATCTGTTTTAACTACTAAAGACTGTAATTTTCTTTCTCTCAAAGTAGTATAATACATTCAATGCACTGAAGTCAGTTATGATTTGACAACAAGGAAGAAAAACAACTGCATAGCTTGCAACCCATTCAAAAAGTGGGAGTGATTTCAGCACCGGACAGCGACCAACAGATCCAATGACTCTTTGTTCACATTATATGCGAAAGCACTAAACAGCCCAAACCCATTTACTAAGACAGCAATTACAGGCATTTACTGCCACATTGTTTTCTTTCACAGTATATTCACATGAAGGAATTTTGCACTGATGTGTGCAAATCACAAATATCCAATTACAATATGCCGTTTCATCCTGCGACATTAGCAACAAACATGAGTCAATAAAAGCCTTAGCTGGAAAACAAGATGGAATTATTGAAGTGCAGCCGCCATGACCATCAGAGAACAATGATCATCTTTATATAATGAGGTTAATTTACACCCGAGCATGAAGATGACATTCATCAATAGATCGACATTGCAGCCCGCTGTCACTGCATGTCCACTACTCTGTATGGATTGCTGTTTAGAGATCTGAAATCCTCTGTTTCCAAGCAAGACAAACAGGTTGTTACCTCTTCCGTGATTTATGGAAGGAGACAATCATGATAATTTGCTGTGTTTTTCCATAAGTGTTTGCTTGGCTGTAAAAGGACCGCTGGCCTCAGATGAATCGATAAAGACGGCCTGACAGTGATACAGCATCTATGAGTTTCACTTACACTGAGTTTGCATGAAAAACTGCTGTTTAATTAAATAAAGATGTCCTCTAAACCAGTCGGATCTCACCTTTGCACATATTCTTTTTTCTAACTCAACTTATTTTACTTCCAGGACCAAGGGCACACTGAGATTTGGTCTGCCTGGAAAACAGTAATATCAAGTTTACAGGGATGCAGGTGCCATAAAATGGCCAACAATTCTCCAAAACCACAGCGACCATGTTTTTACAATAATAACTCCATGGTTCATCTTTGGTGTGCACGGGATATCACACCAGACTATAATAGGGATGCACCGATATGGACATTTTGTCCGATAACGATAGCCGATAACAGATTTATATTTGGAGCCGATATATACCGATATTTTTTAAACTTCAGAAAAGTTTGAACTGATCCCTGAAACATAGTTACTATAAATTAGTATGCCAACTTATTTTACATAAAATCTATTGCTTTACACAAAATAAAACATAAATAAAGCAAGTGTCGATAAACTCTTAATGGCCAGAAGACAGAATGTGAAGTGGTTCAGCCCGCAGAAATAATACCTCATTTATTGGACTAAAGATATCAACTTAATATTATTATTGGACCGAAAACAATAATAATAAAAATAGCATTTATTGGCCGATATCAATTAGGCTGCCGATATATCGCCTGTACCTATTCTTTAATTGATCATACTAAACCCATTCCAATACAGCATAGATTACTATTATTTATCACATTATATCTTTCTGAAATATAGATGATGGGACTTGGTCAAAATAAATTTGTACACATATTTTGGTGTTTAATCAAGATTATTAGTTTAGATCAAAATACCATGGCACTTTACTACACAATGTATTCAATTACATGGATTATATATATGTAGAAACCAGTGTGACTTTGTTATCAAAATTGCTTTATACTTCTATTACAATTTGTGATTAATAATTGTAAAAAAATGTATTAAAAAGATAATAGGTTCATATATGTTATTATATGAGGTAATTCAGACACATTTAACAAATAAATAAAACATTTTACCGTTTTTAAATAAATAATACACAGTTTTATCAATATTATGAGCATTTATAATCCCCATATATCTAATTTCACATAAAGTTGTTGATATTTAAAGTTGACACTGTCAGTTTCCTGTTCTCTGACAACTGACACATTTAAGATATAGTTCTACCATCTCAAAGTTCCATTTAACATTGATACAACTTATAGTTTTAGTCACAATTATTTATAATACATTTAATAAATGCTTACCTTAATTCAAGTAACTCGTCAGCATGTGTTAATATGTGATATTATGGAGCATTAATGTTCAGTGGAATCACCAGAGCTGAACTCCAGGATGAGGAACATGAAGTCTGCTGTTATATAGTCGGACTGAACCATCACGACATGAGCCAGAGGGGTGCGCTGGATCAAACCAACACACTCATCATCAGTGGATGGAGGGGGGGACAAAAACAAGGGTTGCTAAAATAATCTGACCTTTGTAAAAAATTACCTGTGGATTTGGAATAAGAAAACAAGTGCATGAGTTTTATATAATAATTTATGATGTGTATTATTTGGATTGGAATAAATGCTAAAATGCATTGCATAAAAGTTCAAATCTTTCAACACAAATGTGTGTCTATAAATGAATTAAAATACTTGTGTTATTAACGTTGATTTTTTTTAAATAAATGAATACTAATCGTGGGGATTGTATGCATTATATGTAACTATTTATTTATTTATTTATTTATTTAAACTAATCTTTCTGTCGGACTTTTATTTTGAAAAAAGGTTGGAAGTTCACTAACCCGCATATAAGGCGAAGTTTATGCAGTTTAGTTCTGCAAGTGTCATTTCGGTTTAAAACAGTTTTGCATGTTTTATATTTTATACAGAAAAACAAAAAAGATTGAAACTGTTTTATGTACTTTGTTAAGGTTTTGCATGTTTTGCATTTAGCTTAAATACGTAAAACAAACAGGTAACGTCATGTTTCTCCATTTGTTATGTCAACACACACGTGATCTTGTTTAATCTTGGCAATAACAATGAAACAGCATGTTTATTTTCTTCCTTTAAACCATAGTTGGTATTGTTTTAGTTTTATGTGTTTGCAAACTTTTTGCAAAAAGTTGATTTGCATGCCATTCCTTCATATTCCATATAAATAAGCCAGATTAGGACATTGTGTATAATTATAATTTATTATATTGTTTGGCCCAGGTGCAGAAGCCAGGTGAATGTTGGGAGTTCGAGCTCTTGTTGGTATTGGTCTTCTTGTGACGTCACGAGGGGGCTCTGTCCTGTCCCACACTGGAGCATGTACACATATTTCCACTAACATCTACACTAAAGATCTCTCTCACAGACTAGTGTGCACTATGGCTGATACAATCAAATATTTGGGGTAAGTTGATATATTTCATATTTTTAAATGGCATAATCTTACATTTTAAGAGACTCTGTATTCTTATATATATGTATTAATGTCAGTGTATTGTACATGTTTATGTTTATTATAGATCCTTATCTTCATTAAATCTTCCATTATTTTGTCAAGTCACGCTTATTTATATTGTGATTTAACAAAGTACATTGTGTCGAAGCAGCTGAACAACATTGGTTTGTAAAACAGTGTTTCTATAATGCAAAGATGATAGTTAAGGTTAGTTCTTCATTCAATTCTGTGATGTCATCTCTGATCAGTTTAATAGTGTCTGTGCATTCATATTCAATTCTGTGATGTCATCTCTGATCAGTTTTAATAGTGTCTGTGCATTCATATTCAATTCTGTGATGTCATCTCTGATCAGTTTTAAGAGTGTCTGTGCATTCATATTCAATTCTGTGATGTCATCTCTGATCGGTTCAATAGTGTCTGTGCATTCATATTCAATTCTGTGATGTCATCTCTGATCAGTTTAAATAGTGTCTGTGCATTCATATTCAATTCTGTGATGTCATCTCTGATCAGTTTAATAGTGTCTGTGCATTCATGTTCAATTCTGTGATGTCATCTCTGATCAGTTTAATAGTGTCTGTGCATTCATATTCAATTCTGTGATGTCATCTCTGATCAGTTTAATAGTGTCCGTGCATTCATATTCAATTCTGTGATGTCATCTCTGGTCAGTTTAATAGTGTCTGTGCATTCATATTCAATTCTGTGATGTCATCTCTGATCAGTTTTAAGAGTGTCTGTGCATTAATATTCAATTCTGTGATGTCATCTCTGATCGGTTCAATAGTGTCTGTGCATTCATATTCAATTCTGTGATGTCATCTCTGATCAGTTTAAATAGTGTCTGTGCATTCATATTCAATTCTGTGATGTCATCTCTGATCAGTTTAATAGTGTCTGTGCATTCATATTCAATTCTGTGATGTCATCTCTGATCAGTTTAATAGTGTCCGTGCATTCATATTCAATTCTGTGATGTCATCTCTGGTCAGTTTAATAGTGTCTGTGCATTCATATTCAATTCTGTGATGTCATCTCTGATCAGTTTTATAGTGTCCGTGCATTCATATTCAATTCTGTGATGTCATCTCTGGTCAGTTTAATAGTGTCCGTGCATTCATATTCAATTCTGTGATGTCATCTCTGATCAGTTTTATAGTGTCCGTGCATTCATATTCAATTCTGTGATGTCATCTCTGATCAGTTTTATAGTGTCCGTGCATTCATATTCAATTCTGTGATGTCATCTCTGATCAGTTTTATAGTGTCCGTGCATTCATATTCAATTCTGTCATGTCATCTCTGATCAGTTTAAATAGTGTCTGTGCATTCATATTCAATTCTGTGATGTCATCTCTGATCAGTTTAATAGTGTCTGTGCATTCATATTCAATTCTGTGATGTCATCTCTGATCAGTTTAAATAGTGTCTGTGCATTCATATTCAATTCTGTGATGTCATCTCTGATCAGTTTAATAGTGTCTGTGCATTCATGTTCAATTCTGTGATGTCATCTCTGATCAGTTTAATAGTGTCTGTGCATTCATATTCAATTCTGTGATGTCATCTCTGATCAGTTTAATAGTGTCCGTGCATTCATATTCAATTCTGTGATGTCATCTCTGGTCAGTTTAATAGTGTCTGTGCATTCATATTCAATTCTGTGATGTCATCTCTGATCAGTTTTATAGTGTCCGTGCATTCATATTCAATTCTGTGATGTCATCTCTGGTCAGTTTAATAGTGTCCATGCATTCATATTCAATTCTGTGATGTCATCTCTGATCAGTTTTATAGTGTCCGTGCATTCATATTCAATTCTGTGATGTCATCTCTGATCAGTTTAAATAGTGTCTGTGCATTCATGTTCAATTCTGTCATGTCATCTCTGATCAGTTTAAATAGTGTCTGTGCATTCATATTCAATTCTGTGATGTCATCTCTGATCAGTTTAATAGTGTCTGTGCATTCATATTCAATTCTGTGATGTCATCTCTGATCAGTTTAAATAGTGTCTGTGCATTCATGTTCAATTCTGTGATGTCATCTCTGGTCAGTTCAATAGTGTCTGTGCATTCATATTCAATTCTGTGATGTCATCTCTGGTCAGTTTAATAGTGTCTGTGCATTCATATTCAATTCTGTGATGTCATCTCTGATCAGTTTAAATAGTGTCTGTGCATTCATATTCAATTCTGTGATGTCATCTCTGATCAGTTTAAATAGTGTCTGTGCATTCAAATTCAATTCTGTGATGTCATCTCTGATCAGTTTAATAGTGTCTGTGCATTCCTATTCAATTCTGTGATGTCATCTCTGATCAGTTTTAATAGTGTCTGTGCATTCATATTCAATTCTGTGATGTCATCTCTGATCAGTTTTAATAGTGTCTGTGCATTCATATTCAATTCTGTGATGTCATCTCTGATCAGTTTTATAGTGTCCGTGCATTCATGTTCAATTCTGTGATGTCATCTCTGATCAGTTAAATAGTGTCTGTGCATTCATATTCAATTCTGTGATGTCATCTCTGATCAGTTTAAATAGTGTCTGTGCATTCATATTCAATTATGTGATGTCATCTCTGATCAGTTTAATAGTGTCTGTGCATTCCTATTCAATTCTGTGATGTCATCTCTGATCAGTTTAATAGTGTCCGTGCATTCATATTCAATTCTGTGATGTCATCTCTGATCAGTTTAATAGTGTCTGTGTATTCATTTTCAATTCTGTGATGTCATCTCTGATCAGTTTGAATAGTGTCTGTGCATTCATATTCAATTCTGTGATGTCATCTCTGATCAGTTTGAATAGTGTCTATGCATTCATGTTCAATTCTGTGATGTCATCTCTGATCAGTTCAATAGTGTCTGTGCATTCATATTCAATTCTGTGATGTCATCTCTGATCAGTTTAATAGTGTCTGTGCATTCCTATTCAATTCTGTGATGTCATCTCTGATCAGTTTAAATAGTGTCTGTGCATTCATATTCAATTCTGTGATGTCATCTCTGATCAGTTTAATAGTGTCTGTGCAGTCATATTCAATTCTGTGATGTCATCTCTGATCAGTTGAATAGTGTCTGTGCAGTCATATTCAATTCACAAGCACTAATGTAAATGTTGTATTTAGGTTTACTGTTTATTTCTTCTAACAGACAAGAGGAAGCTCAGAATATCGATGAAGAACTGTTTAATGAGTACCGGTTCAGTGTGGATCAGTTAATGGAGCTTGCTGGTCTTAGCTGTGCTACTGCTGTGTCCAAGGTATATCATTCTGTGAAGACGTGTCACCGGGACAGCTTGTCCGGGGTACTCTTTATGTACATCCATTAAAAGCAGTTTTTTGACATATAGGGATATCCTGTACAGTCTCTACCCAAGACCCCACCCAGAGTGTTGGTCATCTGTGGGCCAGGAAATAATGGAGGTGATGGATTGGTCTGTGCAAGACATCTCAAATTGTTTGTGAGTGTCCCCTGCCTGACCTTTTAAATCATGAGTTGAAACCATACGTAATTTATACATATTTTATGAGGATGTATTTGTTTTATTTATGTTGTGTGTGGATCTCCCAGGGGTATGAGCCATCTGTGCTGTACCCGAAGCGACCGAACAAACCACTGTTTCTGAATCTTACCACCCAGTGTGAGAAGATGGGTATCTCCCTTCTGACTGAGATGCCTGAGGTACAATCAATCAATACCACATCATTTATATGAATCCATTTAGTTTTATCCACCCTAGTTCAAGTGAAGTTGACTCATTGTCAACTAGCGGATGCTATTGAAACCATTTCTAATATCCAGCCATCATTTTAACTTTTCCCTTGTTTTACATTTAAAGTTAAAATGAAATGTAAAAATTCTGGATGTGCACAACCACACAGCTTCTCCATCACTTTCTCTTCAGGCTGATGTGATCGATGAAGCCTATGATCTTGTGATAGATGCCATTTTCGGATTTAGTTTTAAGGGGGCCGTGCGAGAGCCATTCGGAGAAATCATCTCCCAACTTAAAAAAATCACAGTGCCCATCGCTAGTGTTGACATACCTTCAGGTGAGAATACACAGTAGTGCAAGCAAGAAATAAATCATTTCAATGAAGTCCAAACATTCAGATGACATGTTCTATTCTCTCTTTCTAGGCTGGGATGTAGAGAACGGCTCTCCTGATGGGATTCAACCAGACATGCTTATCTCCCTCACTGCTCCCAAGAAAGCGGCCCATCACTTCAAAGGACGTTATCACTTTCTGGGAGGACGATTCGTTCCTCCTGCTCTTGGGAAGAAGTATGAGCTGAACCTTCCTCAATATCCAGGCACTGACTGTGTACATCAGCTTAAATGAACAATAAACGATTTATTAATAACTGTATGAGGTTTCACTTAAATCACTTTCCACTTCTCATTGGAACCTGTCTTGCACATGCTGATTTAAAAAACAAATCTCCTAATAAATGAAAAGCAAGTGTTTAATTGTAATTTTGTATTTATTTTTTCATTGGCCATTCCTCGGCGGTAATAAATGTAAACATAAAGCTTTAAAAGGATATTTACAACTGTAACTGAAATATTTTTACACCTAAATAGTTGCAGGTGTTTGGATCTGATTTTCACATATTCATGGCAGGTGGAAGGTCTTACGACTAAAATGTTACTTAAAGCAATGATTTGAATGCAGTAGTATAATCCTTATGGACCTTCCATGTGACTTAGAAATGTCTTAACTATCAAACGGCATTCTCCACTATAAAAAAATGTTTAAACTTCATTTCAATGCTGAATAAATACTTTTGCAACCTCAGAAAGCAGAATACAACGTCAAACATAAAGACATCTTTAGATTTAGCAATAGGATCCTAGACAAATATGTTTCTGTCTAGTAAAATAATTTACATTCTTTAACAGTAAAACAACACATGTTTAGCCAATATCTTGTAGTAGTCAACAAAACAACCCTAACAAAACCTTGGACCACACCCCCATTTCTCTCACCAGAACAGCGTCCAATCAAGATCAAGTGTAAAGACACGCAGCATTGTGAGTGTGACATGTAGGCCATGTCATTGATGAATGTCTCATGGCTTTGTGATGGTGTAGGTGTCCTTTCATGCTTTCAGGAGTTTTTACAACAGCCTCCTCTCTCCTCTTGAAACTCGCTGGTTGGGCCCATCTGACCCAGAGTCACAGCGCTGATGGATCCTCTGGTCACCTCTCTACTTGCGACCTTCTTGTGGATTGCTGATAGACGCAAATCATCAAATATTTTTTGTTTTATCACATTTTATTGTAAACAACAATTAAGATATAAAATATTTATAATTACAGTGAAACCGTAAAACGCACCTGTTAGAACATCAAGAAAGGCAGATTCAACATTAGATGAATCCAATGCAGATGTTTCCATAAAAAGCAAGTCTTTGGATTCTGTTCAGGCAAAATAAGTGAAGAAGAAATTTATAGAATATAAATACTTCTTGCTCAATTCTTCGATCTAAGTTATATTAAAGCATTTATGCATTTTGGTGGCTTGAAATGTAATTTCAAAAATCATAAAAATGTTGTATAAAAGTAATAGAAGGTCTTAACACCTGCAAAGTCTCTGGCCTCTTCTCTTGGTACAGTTCGTAGAGCATCCAGGTCACTTTTATTTCCCACCAGCATGACCACTATATGTGGATCGGCATGATCATAGAGTTCCTTCAGCCATCGTTCAACACTCTCATAGGTCAGATGCTTGGTGATGTCATAAACAAGCAGGGCACCCACAGCACCCCTGTAATACCTACAAGATCATGGCCCATTATTTACATTTCATGTGCATTAAAAGAAAGTTGTTTTTGTGTGATTTAAAATATTTAATTCTGGATTTACATAATTCTTTCCATCCAGCCGTGGACAGCGTAACCATGAATTAAAGTCACGTTTAAACTGTCAACGGGTTGTAAAAGGAGTGGTTCTGGGTGTGATGCTCAGTCAGAACAAATCCCATTGCACAATCCCTCGAATGAATTTGAGAAATAAATAGAACATTTCGAGAATGTGACATGTGGCACTTACGCAGATGTAATGGCCCGGTAGCGCTCTAGACCTGCGGTGTCCCAGATCTGGGCCTTGATGGTAACAGTATCCACATGAACAGAGCGGGTGCTGAATTCCACTCCAATAGTTGTGCGACTGTCGTGATTGAACTCATTTTTGGTAAATCTTGACAGTAGGTTACTTTTGCCAACACCGGATTCACCGATTAAAACCACTTAAAGAAAGAAAATTAGACAATATAGACAGTAGTGTACATTAGAACTTTAGAGAGAAAATTGGACTTTTCTTATCTTATTCAATATGATATTAATCATGACTTGTGGTGTAGTTAAACAATAACATAAGTCATTGAATACAATACAAATAAATTACATCTCATATCACAAGACTTCAAGTCAAGTGACACAACTCACCTTTGAAGACAAAGTTGTAGGCCAAATCTGTTCCCATGTTCACCTTTGACTGTAAGTGTCAGTCTGTTTTCAGCTTACGTGTTACTCTGGCTTAAAATCCACTGGGAGGAGGAAAGCCGACAGTCAGGTTTCTGTATAGGGCAGAAACCGATCAATCCATTCTTCCACCGGGCTCTTCTTTGAGCTGCTCTTCAGAGACAGACAGTTGGGGTGGAGGAACAAGTGGAACAGGTAAAACCACTGGCACACATAAATTGTGGGAGTGACTTTACGGCCTCATACAAAGCCATTAAATCAAAGTTGTTTCTAACCATATTTGTACATGCATCCCAGTCTAAACATTATGAGCCGACCCAAGTCATGACATCCATGTTCATGTGTCACATCTCTCAAAACAATGAAAATGTGTTTCACACTATTTTCAGAGATGCACTTTTACAAGAACGCGTAGTCAACCGATGCAGATTGTACATATTTAATTTACTTACTTTTTTATATACGAAAGATTAACAAAGATCACTTTATTATTTCAATAAATCAACCTTAAACCTAAGATCATTTATTGTTTGGAAAAAAGACACCATAAAACTTATTTAACATTTTAATAGAGAGTTACATATATGTGGGTCTCTACTGATAGTACAATTGATTAAGTATCAAACCTGTATGTCTGTTTTTCCTCTATAGAACACTTAAGATATTTCGAAGAATGTCGGACACCCGACAATATGGCACCGGTTGACTCACATTGTACAGACAGAAAACAGCTACTACATTGTTCAAAATATCTTCTTTTGTGTTCCCATAAAAAAGAGTCATGCATAGGTTTTTATGGTTTGACATCACAATAAGTAACTAATGGAGAGATTTAAATCGTTGGATGAGCTAACACTTTAATACATTATTACATATTATTCCAAATCCAAATTATGAACAGAAATAACGGAAATGAAAACTATATTGATAAAACAGTCAAGACAAAAGAAACATCCTAAAACTTCTTGTGCCTGTAATACCATACAGAACCTGTAGGCGTTCGTTGCTCTGTCCTGTAGATGGCAGCATACGTGCAGCAGGCGCTGTTGTGTTCCTTCGTATCACAAACGAAGAAGAAAATCACTTCCGCTCGTTTACACGCCGTTTTCATCATGGCGGCGGGACCGATTTCAGAACGAAATCAAGGTAAATTTAACAAACGCTTTAGAATTTGTTTAAATATTATTTTATGCATGTTTCCTTTTAAAAATATGCATCTAAAGTAGAACTATAAAAGTTTTGCTCCAATATTTAATCTCTTATATACACTCTATGCTAGTCATTCATTAAGCTAGTTTCACATAAGACATAACAAAGGCTGGTTTTGATCCAGTGTGTTGAAAATCTTCACACTGTGTTCATAAAGCCTTGAATCAAACACAAAAAAAGTAGTTTTGTAAAGTGATCTAACTATTGTAAGTCGCTTAGGATAAAAGCGTCTGCTAAATGCCTAAATGTAAATGTAAATATAAGTATACACTGCTAAAGATTCTGTAAAAGTTGTATATGTAATGTACCAATGTGTACGTTTTTTCTCTAGATGCCACTGTATATGTGGGAGGTCTGGATGAGAAGGTCTCTGAGCCTCTGTTGTGGGAACTTTTCCTACAGGCTGGTCCTGTTGTAAACACACACATGCCTAAAGATCGAGTAACAGGACAACACCAAGGTGAGTGAATCTTTCACACCATCTTATGGATTAATCTGAAGCTTAAATTGTCATTTTAATATGCACTGATATCACATTGTCTTCCATCTTCCAAGGCTATGGGTTTGTGGAGTTTCTCAGCGAAGAGGATGCAGACTACGCCATAAAGATTATGAACATGATCAAGCTTTACGGCAAGCCCATACGAGTCAACAAAGCCTCTGCGCACAACAAGAACCTGGATGTTGGTGCCAACATCTTCATCGGCAACTTGGACCCTGAGATTGATGAGAAGCTCCTGTACGATACTTTCAGCGCTTTCGGCGTTATCCTTCAGACGCCCAAGATCATGCGTGACCCAGACACGGGAAACTCTAAGGGCTACGCTTTCATCAACTTTGCCAGCTTTGATGCCTCTGATGCAGCTATCGAGGCCATGAACGGCCAGTATCTCTGCAATCGGCCAATCACGGTGTCGTATGCATTTAAAAAGGACTCAAAGGGAGAAAGGCACGGTTCGGCCGCAGAGAGACTGCTGGCTGCTCAGAATCCACTTTCACAGGCGGATCGCCCTCACCAGCTTTTCGCAGATGCCCCGCCGCCGCCCTCTATGCCCACACCTGTTATGACCGCACTTGGAGTTCCAATGCCAGGTGAAATACCAGCCTCAACTTTTTGCGGAACACAATATTTGTTCATATAATTTAAACGTCATTGGCTGTATGAATTAATTCCATTTTACTTATTTAATATGATTAGATTGCTACTTACCTTTAAGAAAATTATTTGGTGCATGATTTGTGAGTGTCCCTATTAATCTAAATATTATGTCTTATTAACAATTGTTTTCTTTTTGATCTTTTAGGAATGCCGCCTCCTGGTGGATTCCCGCCCGTTCCTCCTCCTGGTTCAATGCCACCTGGGATGCCTCATGGCATGGGCATGCCCCCTGTTCCAGGTACTGCTGCAGCACAAGTCGCTGGCCAAGGCGGCCACCCACCAGGACCACCACCATTCCCCCCAGCTGGAATGCACCCACCCGGTGAGTCCGGTTTTCTTCGGTTGTGCAAGTGCATATTTATAAAACCTATATTAACCGAAAATATTTCATTTTTAGGAATGCCACCAATGCCAATGCCTCCATCAGGACCTCCGGGTATGGTGCCTCCACCACCTGGATCCAATCAATCGAGAGCACCACCTCCACCTGGAATGCCTCCTCCACCCATGGGTGTCCCTCCAAGAGGACCATTCGGCCCCCCAATGGGTATGTGTTAAATTTCACGAAGATCTTTATATCTTAGTTGCCATAGATTCTTAGATCAGTTAATCATATTGTGTGTCTTCCTCAGGCATGCATCCTGGTATGAGGGGACCCCCACCGATGCCTCCTCCCGGTTACGGCACTGGCCCTCCCAGACCTCCACCTCTTGGCTTTCAGAGAGGTCCTCCCCTACCACCACCAAGGGGTCCAATGAGAGCACCAATGCCACCCTAAACTGTACCATGAAGACCAATTTGAGACCTTGCTTTTATTTACATATTGTGTTTTGTTGAAATAGGTTGATCTCTTGCTTCTTTGTATACAGATTTCTTAATTTTTGGTGATTTACTTGTACAAAATTTGCAAGGAATAAACGTTTTTATAAGATGCTGTGACTTAAAATACAAAAATGGGTTTACTATTATACTAAATTGTAGGATAATGTTAAAAAAGGATGCGTGATCCTAAATATCAAGGTGTAAATGGTGTGATATCTAGAAAAATACAATACAAAACTTTATAATTGCAATGTTTTTATTAAAAATAGGTGAAAAGCTTTATACATTTAAGCACATAATAAACGTGGGATGGAACTACTTTCTTTAAACTATAACATGAATATCTGTGGCCCATTACAACATGGAAAGGACGGTCTTACAATTGTATGGTTGGTAAAACCAGACCTAGAAATACTTCCTACAACAGGGCAAAATTCATACACATTTATGAACATCAGAACTCTCATTTAACCTTTAGACAGGCTAAAATGATATAAACCCCTGATATTGAAATTATACTTCACGTACTTGTGTGAAAGCACTTTACTTGTATTATGCACAAGAACATTCCCATCCTTTTTCTTGAATTACAATTAACAAAAGCCGATATACTGTACATGTTACCTCTAGGAATATAACTTAAATGTGCAGTGAATGGCAATTGCATTGCAAGTCTTTTGTGAAAACTTTGCAGTAGATGAAAACACCTACTGAATCATAATCATTAAAACACAAAGAGAGCAAAGGCACTTTTACAGATCACTTTTGTAAATGGGCCATTGGAAATATAAAAATGTGTCAAATTGGTGACCCTTGGGTTTCGATTTCATTCCTTCATGCCTACAAAATCTTTATTGTACAAGTTTATTTCCAACGCATTGCTTTCAAAAACAAAAACTTAATTCTATGAAAATGTTAAACTGGTCGAATCATGTCGAAAGTGATAACACTGTTTGAATAAGGCAGCAACATTTCTATAGAAGTTAAAGAGGTCCAACCTGAGTGTTTTCTTGAATAACACACTATACGGGAAAATGTTGATGGGCACGCAAGCACGTTGCGGTTGTTCCTTTTTCTTCCAATGGAAAGATTGAGCAAAACAGAAGGAAATAAATTACAAAAGAACATAATACCAAAGAAAGTTAACCAAACCAAAACCGTGCTGCTGCACTCTTTGGTTGTCTGATCGAGTCCGAGTTAGGGATGTCCTCTATGAAATGACTTCAGTGTGACCTGCCGTGGCTTCCACCAGAGTTATCTGCTCATCAGAGGAATCGATCTCTTCTGTTTTAATGACGACGCCATCTTCTGAAAACATGACCACTTCCTCTTCTCCCTCGGTTGCTTCCTCTATGCCCACTTCTTCCTGTACAAACACGACCTGTTCCTGGGTCAGATCAGAAGTGCCGTTGGTCTGTCCGTTTGACATGGCCTCCAGTTTCATGCGGTAACCTTCAGCTTCTTGCTCCTTGCGTAGGAGCTGCTGTCGATACGCTTGAGCTTTCCTGTTGGCTTCTTGTAGCTGCCACTGTAGATGCTCCTAAAGATAAAACCATGAGGGTTAACGAACATTAAAGTAACTATTAATAAAATTGAATTTCAAGTATAAATGTAACTTTTTGAGATGGGCTTACTCAGGCAACATTAAAGCTATCAATGTTATATTATTTTAGGATATTTGTTTAACAATATGTAGGATGCTTTTACGAAGAAAACAGACTTTAGCTGGATCACATAAAGCAGATTTGATCCTTCTCATAATACTCACTGTTTCACCAGCATCGGTGTGATTGGATTCTTCTATTTTCCTTTTACGAGCGGGAGGTTCAGAGTCCTCCACCACTTCCTCTGCAATTTGATTTGTTGAAACTGCTAACACTATGTGAAATAAGGAAAAACAATTTTAAGGAACACAGCACAACACAAAAGTGCTTATACATTCCAGAAAATCCTATTTCTGTAAATTAAGAACAGGAAGTGTTGTTGTTTAACATAATATATTTTGTTACAGGCTCACTTATCTGATCTTTTGGCATTAAATGAGATTGACATGTTTGTCTATAATTCACAACTTCTATTTCATGTCCAAAACATTTTCATGTTTATTTACACGTTAAACATTTTGCATAAATTTTGTCATGGAAAGCATTTCGTTATTTTGCACAAAGAAAAAAATGCTACACAGGGAATAAGATCAAGTAATAAATAATTTTACAAATAATTTATTTTTTATATCTATTGCAATTTTTAATTATTTTAATTATTTTTAAATTGCTTAAAAATAGCTGTACTAGAAACATAAAAATACATCTATAGATCCTTAACTAAACTACATATTTACTCAAGCAGATATAATCCCACCAAAAAGAATCTGTTCTTACCTTGTCGTCCATCTTGCATCGTGACGAAGAAAGGCTGCCCAAGTCCATTGGTTTGTAAGTTTCCGTGCTGATCTGTTAATATGGTTATAACCCTCTGACCAGATTCATTCACCACTTGCTGGATCCCAGAGTCCAATGAGCTTACAGCAATGGCTTCTTCCGTGTCACCTTAATAGAAATCAACTTTTTTCAGTGCATCACTTTTCCATCACTAACTGCCACAATGGCTCACAATATTATGCATGTCTTTTTGTACCTGAGCTTGTTTTGATGAAGTCAGCGAGGTTTACGACTCCCCCTTGTATGTTGGGGACGCCCTGAATGATGAACTGCGGCGCGCTGCCATTGGTTATTGACATTTCGGCATTTCTGTTCACCTGATTCTGCATTCCCTCCTTAAAGACACACATATTAAAGCATCCAATAAGTCTGAACTTGAAAGGAATTTGTCTAAGAGACAAACCTGTAACAGATGTATAAGTTCTCCATGTTGTATGTCAACTGCGATATCAAAAGCTGATTTGTCAAATTTGCTGAGTGCGTGCACATCAGCGCCATGTTTGATCAACAGCTTGGCCACGTTTTGATGACCGTGCTGGGCAGCCCAGTGGAGGGCGGTCATCTTTAACATGTCTTTGGCATTGATATCCGCTCCACTCTGAAACATAATGTCAGATCACTTTATGAAAAACCAAGAGAGGTACTCCTCTAAAACAGGACATGTTAAGATTCGTTAGATCTTCTTACCTTGATTAATAACTCAACAATAATGTCATGGCCTTCTGTGGCCGCCATGTGCAGTGGGGTCCTGTCCACTTTTGTTCGGGCATCTCTGCTGACACCCGCCCTGAGCAACACTTCTGCGGTGGTGTAATGGCCATGCTGAGCTGCTAAATGCAACGGAGAGGTTCCAAGCTATAAACACAGGAGCAGATAAAAAAGGCACTAAATTAGATTATGACATATTTTGATATGTAAATATTACGGATAGCTGCATGATTATACTTGAACATCATATGTATAAGTGTTTTATGTATAGATGATTCTAAGTGGCACTAAAACATTAAAATCTCGATGACACCCACCCAGTCAGTAGTGAATGGAGCCCCGTTGGCCATCAGGGTTCTGACTTCATCATCATGACCATTGCGGGCTGCTTCTAAAAGACGCTTTCCCAAATCCACCAATGACATCTAGACAAACAATGGAAAAAACTGGTGAGTATCATAGAATATGCTCATTAAATAAAAGGCATCCAAGGACCCAAATATGTTCACAACAGAAAAACAACAACATAAACCATCAGACATTCTGATCAATACAACTGATAGAAGAGGAAAACTAGTATTGCATACAGACACTACAATGGTGTCAACTTGTAATGTACAGGTGTGTAATCTAATGTACAGGGTAACAATATTATTAATATTGTTATCGCAATAGTACAAAGGTCTCAATCCGGTATATCTGTAAGATGTCTGCTGAAGATCTGGAAAACATCTGCTGTCTTAAAACACCTTAAGATCTTTTGTACATACATACATACTAAATCAAATGCATCTTACTGACATCTTATAGATGTCTATATGACATCTGACAGCAGACATCTCAGAGACGTATTGTGCATTTGCTATCGGGGAATATTATTGTGGTCACATAACTATTTGAAACAAAGTGTTATTTCCCTGTCATTAATAATGTACATAAAATACAGCAATAAATACTTTATAGCGATATATTATCATACAGTAAGATTTTAATATTGTTAAGTCTCTTTAACCTGATCATGGGAACAAATTTATATTATAAATTAAAGCACACAAGAATAAGACCCAACCTACACTAAGTAACAGAATTTTGGTATTGTTTTAATGATAAACTTCAGGGCAAATTCACCTTATAGACATTACATGAAAATCTTGAATGTTATTTTAACTGGTAAATTATTTATATAATACAAAACCCTTGATGATAATGGTCAAACAATAGAAAATAACAGTCTATGTAAAAGTTTTCAATTTATAAAATAAGATGTGACAAAAGATGGACACCAATATTGGAAGACAAAACTCTTCTGAAAATTATTGTGAATTTTAATCTAAAAAACTGAATCAAAAATATCCAACAAATGTATTTATAAAACATATCATATTATAATATTATTACTATATTTTAACATTCCTGTGTCTGTTTATGAGCATAATTTAATTATGGATGTGACAATCCTGAAAATATTCCTTACTTTACTATGAAAACATGCACTAAAAATTAAAATAATTCTTTAAAAATTAAAAAAAGACCTCACATGTGTATTTAAACAACAAATGTTGACATCTATCCTTTAGTAAACCTCCATACTTTCACCATAGGGTTGCCATTTCCACAGAATTACTCATCTTATAATAAATCAAAGAATTTCTAATGGACACCTGTGCATTAATGTCGTCATCGGGAGGGATTTTTCAGTGTACACTTGGCAACAAAAAGTATTTACTTCGTATGTCGTATCTTGATAGCGAATAAGTGACATTTAAGCATGATTAGTACAAATATAAATTAAAGTTTAAACACCAAAGTTTAAAATAAAGCTCGACGTGCAGAAAAAAACAAACAATGATGTTTAAAAACCAAAGTTTAATAGTGTTAAAGATTTAGTGCCATGTGCAGATGCATGTCGAGCTGATCGCATACTTCGCGTACTTCACATCCGGCGCACACTAACGGGATCACTGCGCTTAGTACTCACCTTTAAACTGTGCGTTCGAGGTCTTTAGGGTGGAAATCAGATCGCTATTTAATAATCCAGAGTGTTTTTCTCAACTGGCTAAACATAAACATGTCTCTGCGTTTAAAGCGCATTCAGATATGGCGGCTGATTTAACCCCGGAAATGAAACCAAAGCTCACTTGGGTATCGCTCACTGCGGTCCTGTCGTAAAACTCCCTGAGATCGATGTCGACCGGAACACTTTCCGTTACAGACGGTTGACTTTGTGTCGGATTCAAACGTTACAAACTCAATAAATGCTTTAAAAAGCGTCAACAATTAAAAAATGCTGATTTGGTTCGATTCTGATGCACTCGGTCTAGTATGCATACTTCATCTACTGCATAAGAGTCCTTTAATTTTTTTTAAAATTAGATTAAAAAATGCACAATATAAACCAAACAGTAATTAAGAAAATATCTATATATTAAAATTAACAGTTATACCAAGTATGACGTGTTCTCGATGGGGCTGTCAAAATGATTAATCGCGAATAATCGAATACAAAATAAAAGTCTTTTTGTGTAGACTTGTTTGTCTGTGTATGTGCAAAATAATTGAGTATATATAAATACATACACATACATGTTTAATTTTTAATTTAAATTTAATCATGTATCATGCCTATATAGAATTTAAAAATGCATGTTATTATTATATTTTATGTAGTATATAACTATATAAACTGAACCATTGTACGTATAAATTTAACCAATGTATATATATATATATATATATATATATATATATATATATATATATATATATATATATATATATATATATATATGCATTATATATTTCAATCAATAACAATTTCAAATTAGAATCAAATCAATTTAGAATTGATGACATGTGTTTTGTTGCTGATCAAGAGTTTTTATTATTATTGACTGTAATTTTTAAAGCTGTTTTTAATAGAAAAATAGTAAAAAAAAAAGAATCAGATATCAAGAAAATATCTATATATATAAATTAACAATTATACCAAGTATGACGTGTTCTCGATGGGGCTGTCAAACGATTAATCGCGAATAATCGAATACAAAATAAAAGTCTTTTTGTGGACGTGTGTCTGTGTATTGTGCAAAATAATTGAGTATATATAAATACATACACATACATGTTAATTTATGATATACAAAATGTACGATGTAAAAAAATATAAATTATAATTCAATGTTTAATTTAAATTTAATCATGTATCATGCAAATATAGAATTTAAAAAAGCATGTTGTTATTATAATTTATGTAATATATAACTATATAAACTGAACCATTGTACGTATAAATTTAACCAATGCATATATACATATACATACATACATATATATATATATATATAAACTATATACTTATCAATAACAATTTAAAATTTGAATCAAATCAATTTAGAATTGATGACATGTGTTTTGTTGCTGATCATGATTTTTTATTATTATTGACTCAAGGGTGTTTTTAAGATGCTTAAAGCTGTTTTTAATAGGCAACTTAAATACATAGATGAAAAATATGTATTGTACTAACATAGCATATTTGTGAGATTTATGTTTTTACATTAAATACAATTTCATTTTTGAAAGGGTTTATTTAGTTATAATGAATGTTTGAAGTAAAGGAAATTATTTTGCTGTAGTCTTGTTTTCTAAACTTTAAAGCTTTACACCCAAACACCTGTTAAGCAGTAAACCACAGGAATAACTGTACAGTAACATTAAGCGTCACGGGTCTTAAAAACTGGTGCATTTGAAGGAAATTATACATGCATTTGTAGTTTTGATTTAAAATGGTGTTATCTCTTTATCTCAATGCGCAAAATAACACTTCATGTTTAAAAATGTTGTTTGATAGATAATAGACACTTAACTCTAAATGTTTTTTTATATTTATTTAGCAGCAATCTTAAATGAATTGGCATCTGACATAATTGGGAAAAAAACACCAAAAGCATTTGTTTTGGATTTCATGTGGACATTCATTTAGTACAAAACCATTTAGTGAGACTCCAGCTCCAAAACAGCAAGATTACACTTTAACATTGGTTAATTTGGCAGACAATGGCTTTACACATAAAGTATCTTTAGATTTATGCCATGCCTTTAACATGCACAGTAGTGTGGCCTTCATCATTAAGCAACTAGAGGTCTTAGGTGTATGTCCGGTGAAAAAGACACAGAACTAACATAAGATTAGTCACTAAACACTAGTAAAGTCCCTTGCCTTTTGTTATCTGCAGTAAATACATCAGTAATGCCATAAGAACAAAGTACCGACATTGCACAACAAGTGAGGCGAAATAAAGATAAATAAATATCATAATTCATAAATATCAGATCAGAAGAGAGGATCTTGTGAGACTGAACAAGTGCTTTATAACAGCAGATTGAAATCCAAAGAATCAATGCTAGCAATGGGCGCCTTCCAGTAGTTGAACGTGGAGAACTTCAGTAACTCCATATCTTCTTCCTCCTCCCGTGCCGGACGTTTTGAGGCGTTCTTCCCGTCCTTGGACTTGGGTGCAGAAATGCCAAGGTCTTCCAACTCCGACAGGTCCAGCGATGGGATGGGCTGCCTCCAGAACACGAAGGAGTTGAACTGGCTGCTTGATTTGTCCAACATTGTGATCTGTACATTAAATATAGGTTTAGGAATCAGCTTGACAGTACTGATCAGCACGCATATAAAAATCAATATACTCAATGTTAAAGTGAATTCACCAAATATTCATTGATGTCATTCTTGACACCCCTATTTAAGCCCTGTTTACATGTCCTACAGACATCCCCATGTGCTATTTTCAGATAACTGCTATGTTAAGAGAAACCTGAGCGACATCTGCAAAACAACTTTCATATGTGGGTCAGAGCCAAATAATGTCAATAATAATGCAAATGTTGTCATCCTTGCTCAATTTTAATCTTTATTGTTTAAAAAAAGAACAGTTTGATTGTGATTTGTGTTATATATATATATATATATATATATATATATATATATATATATATATATATATATATATATATATATATGTATGTATATGTATGTATATGTATGTATATATATATGTATATATAATATATGTATATGTATGTATATGTATATATAATATATGTATATATAATAGTTAGTTCTGTGTCTATATATATATATATATATATATATATATATATATATATATATATATTGCACATATGTCAAACATAAATAATAAATTAAAAATTTATTTATAAAATAAAATATATATTTTATTAAAAAATATATATTTACAACATTAAGTGATAAGATATAAGAGTAAGAAACCAAGATCTTCATCTTGCAAAAATGAGAAAAGACGTTGGAGTTTCATTCTAAACAGAAAGTAATCTTCAATTATATTATGATATTATTAATAATAATTAACATATTGATCAATTATTCTTCTAACACGTCATACCATGGCATGATTTATTGCTAAATATACAATGCAAAGGCAGAATACTCCCTACATGTAAATGCAATAGATGTTGACCATGACATCCCTTCATGTTTTAGACATGCACATCTATTAAAAGAGACCCCCACCCAAAAATAGTGATGGCGCATCTCGTGACAAAGCATTTCAGAGATGCATTTGTGTCGGCAAACATTAAAATCATTAAAATTATAAAAGAGCCTTAAGAAAATAATTCCAATCATCTATTATTTGCACATTTCTAGAGACATTACGTCTGTTTGGCAACCAATTATAAATCAATATTGAATACACAGAGACCAAATTAACTTTGATCAATGTAATTTATATTTAAAATTAATAAACATACCTTCAGTATGCGACAAGATGTGTGACACTTTAGGAGAAATTCAGATTGTGAGAATAAAAGCTGTCAGATCTCTCTCTCTCTCTCTCTCTCTCTCTCTCTCTCTCTCTCTCTCTCTCTCTCTCTCTCTCTCTCAGCATGATCCAGCCGCACCCTACATCACTACATGACGCACACTGGCCCCGCCCACTCCCAGTTCTGCTCCCTGATTGGAGGATGCTGCGGTAACAGGTGCATAATTAGCCTCGAGTGGGCGTGGCTTTCTTTTGTTCTGCCGGGAAATGTTAAGCATGTTATCTTTATCCTGTGATCATCCCTAATAAGAGATTTAAGTGTGGATGGGCTGGGTTTCATGTCATTCTTAATGAAAGACCTTTAAAGGTCCTTTTGTTTACAAAATAAAAGTGTGCATGTTTTTGCACAATGTAATGTAGAAAATAATCTTTACAGTTTGGATATTTATTTCTAATATGTAAATGTTTTAAATATTAAAGGAAATGTAAGTACAAAAAATTAAATCTTAACAATGTGTAAAAAAGTAAAAGGCATGATTTATGAATGTAAGTGTAGTACTTTTTTACAAATAATTTATTAAATCTTTTTTCTTAAAATAAACTAATACAACAAAATACAAAGAAAAATTAAGTGCAACAAACTAGCACAAATTAGAATATATTAGACATGTATGTATATTGTATATGTAGAGCTCTTTTCAAAATGAGATAAGTGCCAAATTTATAAAATATGGGTTTTTCAAGCAATTTTGTTTTGTAGTAAACCTATTCTGTACAACATCAATGTTTCATGCCATATATTTATATTTTCTTGTTTAAAATGTACAGCAAGATGCAATTTTTGCAAAATTATATAATTGCCGAAGCAAAATGTCCTCTCACCAAACATCATTTATTCAATACAAT
Source organism: Triplophysa yarkandensis (assembly GCA_033220385.1). Classification (NCBI taxonomy): domain Eukaryota; kingdom Metazoa; phylum Chordata; class Actinopteri; order Cypriniformes; family Nemacheilidae; genus Triplophysa; species Triplophysa yarkandensis. Next base: position 16,448,584 of record CM065660.1, on the reverse strand, counting down.
CCAACATGATGATGCTTTAAAGTGTTTTACTTGTGTTCAATCTTTAAAAATGAGTGTTTTAAACTATTAATGATAATGATGGTCTCAATGAGCCAGTTAGATCTGGCAGACTGGACATTTGCATTTATTTGATTTATAATCATTTATAGAAAGAGTCCCCGATGACATACATTTCATGTTATTTTGTTTGTTGTAAGACATAAATCAACATTTTTGTTAAATAATAGGATGAATTTGTAGCATTTTAGAAAAAACCCCACTTTTTATTATCTACAATATTGTTCAGACTAAGCCATAAGACAATTTCCACAGGATAACTTGAATATTAACAAACTGTAAGGTTCAAGGTTAGAAAACATAGTTTTCAGAAAACTATTAAAATGGACTTATATTATTTTATTTTGAATATGATCTATAAGGTTTAATATTTAATAACACTATTCATTTAAATTTGGATAAAAGCGTCTGCTAAATGACTAAATGTAAATGTAAATGTAAATTGTATTTTTCTTTGTAAGATAACATGCACATTTTCCTATAGTGTGATGCAAACATACAACTAACAATGCATATAAATATATTGCATTACACATTTACAAAGTGCATACATACATTGTATTTGCCAAAATAATTTTTTTTTGTTAACTAAATGACCTTTGAGTTTGATTGACACTTTTAATATAAGCAACACCGTTGTTGAGAAATAAATACAAATAAATAAAACTATAATTAGATAATGACAGTAAAGTTGAATTAAATCTATACCAATTCTATGTTGTGCATAGCAACAGATTATGTTGCATAATTAATATTATTAAAGTGTGTGTTTAAAATATGAAATAGCATACTTATTACATATTTTCATTATTAAGATATTTATTTATTAGTCAACTAAACTCATATTTAATAAACAAAATGTGTCAAACGTTTTCATTTGGTTAACATAAAAACTTATTATAATTATTATAAATAAATAATTGCTATTTCTATAATCACGTGCATTTCTGTCCTCCAACCACCAGATGTCACGTGAGGGAAGAAAATCTTTAAAATCAGACGAATTTTAAAAAACATCAAATTTACATCAGTTTGTTTAAATCTAGAAATGTTAAACATACAATCGTAACACAAACAATTCTTAAAAGCATCTAAAACTCTAAAAGCGTCACTATGTGCAAACCTAGACTTCGCTTACGTCACTGTTTACAAACAACAGCACCGGAAGTGAGACAGGCAAAAACAAGATTACGGAAAGAGTGAAAAGAGAGAGAGTGAGAGAGTGAGAGAGAGACATTGTGCTGCATCAGCAAGACGAGAGGAGACCAAAACCAGCTGAAACTCATTTATTTATTACACGATGTGTGTCTGAAGGAGTAAAGATAAGATTGTTTTGTTTAAATCTGCAGAATATACAATAGTGAGTATTGTTGTTTTATGTAATGCATGTCAAACTGTTGTTTACAAATGCTTAAAACTTGTTTTAAAATGACAACAGATACTCAGCTGCACTTTTAATTTGTAATTGACTCATTTTATTGTTGGAGTTTTGCATGTGTGTTTATGTCTAACACAACATACATAAGGCTGTGGTTGGATTGTGTTGACCATACATTTGATTTATTGTCTAAATATTCATTCTGTTTGTGTCTAAACAGGATTTTGAGGATTCAAAGGTGTTCAGAAAACCTCATCAGCCTCCAGTTGAGAGCTACAACACACACACATATGTTGTGTGTATGTTCCCATACTTCCTCTATAGGGGAACAAGAGATCCTATGTTTATATAGCTGCCTTTCAACCTGCCGCTTGTATACAAAGTGTTTGTAAATGCTGACGTGTGTCTCAAACTAAGAGTCTGCCACTCAGCTGTTCCCAGAATTTGGCAGGTCAAAACAACGCAATTAGACAAAGGTGTGCTTATAACCGCCACTTTTTGTCATTCCAGACATGGATGAGGCATGAACGGAAGATTGATACGTTTATCACATCCGAAGAACTATCAGAGCAAGTGCACTTTTAGATGAGGCAGAACTAAACCGCAAAGAGTCTCACTGCCAACTTTCAATTGCTTAACCTCAGGGGTATGATTTAAACAAATTTGCGGAGAACAGGCACTGCCGGGATTTTGTAATTTTATCAGTAAAGGTTTTTTAACCAGCCATAAGCACACACAAGAGCAGGTCATGGCAGATTTGTGTCCAGTGGACGGTGAGATATTAAAGGCACAAAAGTTAAACAAGACCAGAAATGAAGACTTTGACCCCGCCGGATCGGAAGACAAGGAGGTCGGCTCAGATTTAAATGGGTCGGCTGAGCAATCCTCTTCACACCGCATGAAAGATGACATCACACCGTGCAAGGATCCTCCCACGGCCACAGCTTCTCTTGATGATGATGCAAACACAGCCGAAATGCTTTCTGTGACCGCTCAAAGCCAAGACAAAACAGATGATTCTGAGATCATCAATAGCCAATCGCACACGCCCAGCCAGTCAGAGGTGACACCCACGTTCTCCATGGCCAGCCTGGAATTCTCAGAGGAGGCTAGTGGGATACCACCAGATGGACCTTTGACTTCGACTGAATCTGCTCGGGATGTCGAATACCAGTCGCTGGACAAAGAGCGAGCTCAAGGAGCCGTTGCTGGGACTTCTAGGGTTGTGGCATCAGAGCCGACCATGCCGGCATATTATTTTGTCAAGTGGATCACGTGGAAGGAGAAGAAGACAGCTATTATCACACAGAGCGAGAATGGACCCTGCCCGCTCATAGCCATCATGAACATACTGTTGCTGCGGTGGAAGGTAAGCTCAGCATTGTCAAAGCCAAGAACAACGGATGGTTATGAAATTATAACTTTGCTGAAAAGCATGCATGAATACTTTTGCAATATTAACTCATTGTAACTTTTTAAATAAAGCAAAACGACAATAAAAGGGCAATCAGAAGCTGAATTTTTGTCTAATTTTCAGGTTAAGTTGCCGGCTCAGACAGAAGTGGTCACCACAGAAGAGCTTATGGCTCATCTTGGTAAGATAAAGAATCTTAATAACAAAATTTCTTTTGTGCATGAATTCTCTACTAATCTTATCCCTATGATGGGATAGTTTCTCGCAGTTTTCTTTACTTATCTTCATGTGATTTCAAATGTGACATTTCTTTTACAGAACACAAAAAATTAGATTTTAAAGAATGTTAGTAACCAGACAACACTGACTCTGATTGACTTCCATTCTTTAGACTCAAAAATTCTTTTTTAAAATATCTGCTTTTGTGTTCCACTTAAAGAAAGTGGTAATGAAAAAACAATATCATTTCAGTTTATTGGTAAACGGACCATGTTTCTTGTGTCATATTTTACTTACTCTCTTGTCATTCAAACCTGTATGACTTTCTTTCCTATGTAGAAGACAAAAGGAAGATCATTTGAAGAAAGTTGGATATACCCATTTACTTCTCTTTTTGCCAGTTAACGGCATTCTTCAAAATAATAATAAATAATGCATGAGATCTATCCTTTTAATTAATTTAATAATTGTTAATATGCATGTCAACATAACAGTTGAAAACAGACATCAGGAGTGACTTGAGAGGTGTGGTCAGTGTGTTTTAACACCACTATCATATCATATCATAGCAACAATCATGATTTGAAACCAGTATGTTAGTGCTGGCAAACATAGCTTGTGTTGGTAGAAGTAATAATTTGGTTGATGCTTTCACCTTGGATACATTACACACTAATGTATTCCATTATTGCATAGGCAATACCCCAGGGTGAGCTTAAATAGCATTGCTCAGGGACACAAGCAGATCGTGTATAGATCTTCCCTCGCTGGGTTCATGCCTTCCAGAAGTGCTTTTTAAACACTTATCCCTGGTTTTGTTGTTGTAGGGGAGTGTGTGCTGTCCATCAAACCGCGAGAGACAGCTGAGGGGATGGAACTCAATTTCCAGCAGGTAAATGAGAGGAAAACAAGTGTCACTAGCTTAGCTTGGCACAGATGTTAAACAAGATGTTTAGAGAATTGAATTATCGTGTTAAGCAGAGAAGCTGTGCTGAAAATCTCAGAAGCTGCCAGCGCAAATATACAGACAGACATTGTGATGGAAGTCGGGCAACTCGTGAATGAACGTTTGTGATTCATTCATTAACAATTCTAACAGTTACAGTGTGTGTTTGTGTCTGCGTGTGTTTAAAGAAACACAAAGCATCTTTTGTTTATAGCAGATCTTTGCTGTTTATTCATATTGATGGTGGCAAAGATGATAATAAGGATTCGATGCATCACATTAATTGTGTTTTACTGTCCTTTGAACATTTCAGGATTTCACCAAAATACTTGATTCATCATTTTTTATTTTTTATTTGGATCAAAGCTTAACTTTAAAGTCTCGATTACATCCGCTTGTCTCTTTTTAGAACATGAGCGACGCAATGGCCGTGCTGCCGAAACTGTCGACAGGCCTCGATGTTAACGTGAGATTTACGGGCGTATCTGATTTCGAGTACACTCCCGAGTGCATCGTCTTTGATCTGCTCGACATCCTGCTCTATCACGGCTGGCTTGTGGACCCGCAGGTATGTCAAGAGCTTCTCGAAATGCATAAGTTGTTTTAAAGCCTCCCCTGTGGTGAGTTTTTAATGTTGTAGATGTCGTTTTAATATGATTTAAGACAAACCATGCGCATATTTAATAAAGATGAGTGTTTCATTGCATTGAAGTTATATTAAGGCAGAAAATATTAAAAAATATTAAAGAAAATAAATGTTTTAGAATTATATTAATTAGTAAAATGTTATGCTAAAATATTTGTAAGGAATACAATTATTGACCACATGGGGACTGAAAATCAAGATTTCTCTGCGTTGTAATGTCACAGAAGATGAAGTGCGAAATGTTTTGGTCTTTAGAGTCCAGAAACTGTGTCTGCTGTGGGAAAGCTCAGCTATAACCAGCTGGTTGAGAAGATCATAGAGTTCAAGCACTCGACGGACAGCAGTAAAGTCAGTGAAGGTACGTGTGTTTCTAAAAACAGGATGGGACATCCTCCCTCCATCTGTCCTCATGGTGCTGACAGGAAATAATTTAGATCTTCATCAATGTACCATTATAGAGATAAGATAGAACATCTTGTCATCAATAAAGTGATGTTATCAACAAATCTTTTTATCTCAACAGGTTTGATAGCCGAGCAGTTTTTGGAGTCCACGGCAACCCAGCTTTCATATCACGGCCTGTGTGAGCTAAACACAACAGCCAAGGATGAAGAACTCTCTGTGTTCTTCAGAAACAACCACTTTAGCACAATGATAAAGCACAAGGTGTTTACCCACCTTCCCACAACATCCATTCTAAGAACTCAAGTGACTCAAGTGCTTTAAACCCAGCACATAAAAGAGAATGTTTCGTAAGAAGATGATTTTTGTGCTAAGATCAGTGATCAGTATTTTGCATGTGTAATTTGCAGGGTCATCTCTATTTGCTGGTTACCGATCAGGGATTCCTGCAGGAGGAGAATGTGGTGTGGGAGAGCCTCCATAATGTAGAGGGTGATGGAAATTTCTGCGACTCGAACTTTAGGTTGTGTCATCCGTCCCAGAAACCCCAGGCCGCTAGCCAGCCCACCGCAGAGCAACAGCAGATGCAGATCGACCAGGTGACTCAAAGATTTCTGTTTTTAATAAGTAATGTTTTGTAAAGAATTTGACAGACATGAGAAATTTGGAAATACAGACCTAAAGTCCTAAAATGTTCTCTCTTCTGGTCACTAGTTTCTTAGTTTCAGTATCACTAACCAAGTTAAAAGAGTAGTTGACTTAAAAATATACATTCCTAAACAAAAAAGTCAACATTCTCCAATGTCACTTAAAACCTGTAAATGACTTAATTTTTGTGGAACACAAATGGAGATTTTGATATATTTTTTACGTTTCTGTGGCTTTTTGTCCGTACACCGTCCAATTTTCAACATTCTGGAAAATATCTACTTTTATGTTCTGCAGAGGAAGGTCGTACAGGTTTAAAATTACAGGAGGGTAGGGAAATAATAAGAGAATTTTCATTTTGGGAAGAACTATCCCTTCAAGAAAATTGAACAAGTACATTTTGAAACCACAACGACAATTTAAGTTTTAAAATCTTTTTCAACACAAGTCCCACCCAACATTCTTTCTCACTTATGAAGCCTGTTTACGGTAAAAATGTTGAGATTGCGTTATGTTGTGTTTTCAGGACTATTTGGTGGCGATGTCTCTACAGCAAGAGCAGGGCGAAGCTCCCGGACCCTTGAGTGACCTGGAGCTGGCCAGACAACTTCAGCAGGAGGAATACCAACAACCCCAAACGCAACAACAGCAACAACAACAACCACAACAACAACTTGCATCAGCAGGACAGGTACTGTGAATTCATTTGAAGATGAACCAAAATGATTCTGCTTGTGTCTGTTATAACTCCAAATCTCATCTCAATATCCCTGCAGACAAGAGGTCAAGCTGCGGCTCAGCACGGCGGACAGAGGCGGCGAGAAAAGAAGGAAGACTCTGATTGTTGTATTCTTTAAACCTGCCAATAAGCAGACCAGTTTCAGTTAACATCTTTCTTCTGTACCATTGTTGAAACACAGGACTTTAACCCCAGTCAACCTTTCTGCCAAACCTGCCTTCACATCACAGTCAAACCCTTGGTTTTGCCTTTTTGTTAGTCTCATAGTTGAAACTGTTGCTCTTCATTGTCTGTTGGACCAAATAACGGTAGCAATTGTTTTTAAGCTCTGAGCATTTTTACAGTGCCAGGAAGGGACTCTTAATATTGTAGGGTATTCAGTTGAAGGATTGCAATGGTAAATAATCAGGTATTGTAATACGACTACTACCCTCTAAGTTAATCTGTACATAGGCTCAAAAAGAGTTTTGTGTAGTACTCTATGTACGTAATACTATCTTCTATGATTCGCTCAGCCAACTTGCCCTAAGCTGAGCCAATAAAAGCTACTTCTGTGTTAAGAGCAAAGTGTGGTCTTTGATGACATCATTGTTAGTTGTGGGTCAACTATAACTCTAAAGAAAAATAAAATGAACATGAGATGCTAGATATTAAGAAACACATCATACATATTGTTTATTAGTGCTGATTTATGAAAATGTGCTCACAGTTGGATTGTTATTTTCTTATATGGAAGATGTCAAATTTTACAGTTTTAACATGGAAAACATAAAATACAAAAGATACAATATGATTGCAGGTACAAAACCCAACAACATTGCTGCATGTTTCTTTTTCCCTGTGTGCTTTCCGTTAAGAAAATTAAAGTGCAAACAAACACCAGGGATTGAGTATTATTTTTTTAAATGGCATAACTTTAAATGAGACATTTGTATGTATTGGCTTTGTAACAACTATAAAAAATGTACTCAAAACACAAACCATGCATGGATTGAGCAGAAAACAGATGGTAATCTGAATATAACATTAGACATCAGATTTCTACGTTAAAAATGACAGATCAACTCAAGGCATATTACTGACACTCACAACCTATGAACGAATATTTCCACTGGGTTGATATAAAACTCATGAATCTCAAAGCAAGGTTGATGCTATTTAACAGTTCAAGTCTGTGAAATGGTAATGTGCAAGACATGTTTGCCATTTTTGGATGCTTTTGATGTTGTCACAACATAAGAACTACCAACACTGATGGGTAACCACACACAATCGTCCAGTTGACACGCTCCAGATCAGCGTGTTGTTTTGGTTTTCTTTTGGGGGGGGCAACAGTTTTAACAAAAATGTTAACACAAAACCAATCACGTGCGTCAGAGCTAAAACATGACTTTAAAAACAACACATAGAAGAATGGGTATTTACAGAGCACAGTGGTTTGTATGAGGCACTATGTTGTACTGAACATTTTACATATCTGTGGTGTCATGTACTTGCATGAAAAAATGGACATGAACTTTCATTCGCTTGACGGTTCTGAAGGTTATTCCCAGAGAAACATCTGCTTTTCACAGTTTATAATATTTCTCATTTACTTTCAATTTTAACTGATGATATTAATATTCACATCCTAACCTTTGTTATGTTTTGCAAGCAAACTGTGCATTGTTTCTAAATGGAAAATAAATCAGAAAATAACAAATAAAACTAAATGGAGATGTTTTTTTCCCCCTTTTTTTGTGTGTCCAGAATTGTAGATTTTGTCTCTTATACAGTACATTTATTAAACGCGTCAAAATGTAATTGACAGTGATGCAGAAGACTATATGTCAGCGTTCTGCCACTGATGTAAAGACTGTAAGTACCTTTCAATACAAATTCAACGCAAAATCAGCACCATCAACCAGCGGACATTTAACCCGTTTCGCTTTTTAAAGCACCATTTCTCAATAGTAAAATGCTCCTCGTTTACCATCTCACATATTTACTACAGCATTTTATAAATATTAGCATCTGACCTTAAATTTCTTCATACATAATTGGAGTGGCTTCCTTTCATAAGTGCCTTTTAAACATATTTAACCATCAACAACCTTTGAAAACTAAAGCAAAAAAAAGTTGCATCAAAAGAACGTTTCCTCTATAATATTGTTTGTTAACTAATAACTGTAAATAATTTTTTTTCCTCAAATTTTTTAACTTTAGGTCCAAAGCAGTTCTAAGTAACATAGAATTTGCCACAATGTGCAAAACAAATGAATAATTAACAGTTACTGAACTATATTTATTAAAAAACATTTCTCCTTTAAATCACTCAAAACAGGTTGTTGAGGCTCGATCTCTTTAAATTTTGTTTAAATAAATATTTAGCACACAGCTTAAATTAAACTCATCAGATTTCATAAATTCATCTTAACTTCTAATAATTTTGCACATGCTTTAAAGGTGCCAGTGCACACTTTACTAATAACTAGTAAGAATAATATTTCATAGTAGCGAAACTGTTACGATGGCTGTACATTTGCAACATTTGGAAAATAAAACATTTAAAATTCGTTCTGGTACGCTTCACCTTTGCTGATGTCCTTTCAGGCTTACGGATAAACTATATACATCTGTTAAGTGCTTATTTTTGTTGCTTTGACTGGTCAGAGACAAGGGCTTTTAAATAAAACCTAAAACCACTTATTTGCATATTTTAAAGGGAATCAAAGGTTTGTCAAGTGTTTTCTTGACCTCCACGTTGTAGAACATTAGAACTTAAATATATCTGTCATTTGCAACATAAATGAAAAACTGAACGTGTAAATATTACCCCATAATTGGGTAAGGGAGGGGATGGTGGTCGTAAGCTATTAAAACCCTGAAGTTACAAACCCGTAATACCATTCTTTGTCATCTGAACAGCTAGAAACACTTGAATGTCTCGATTCATGTTTACAAACACGAACATGCAAAGATGGGTAGAGCAATAAAAGACTGACTGCCTTCATATGGCACTGGCACGAACGGCGTCAACAGATGGTAAGCAGTTCCTTGTTAACTTGGATTAATGACGTCACTCCTATTTTACTTTTACATCGGAGATTTATCAGACTGAACTTTTTTTAATGAAAATATAACTCGGTTTCATTTTAAACTATACGCAAAACAAAGTTCCATTCCCATATTATAAACTTTCAAATCTTTTGTTCTTTTAGTTTAGGTCACTTGAATATACAATACATAATCTCTTAAAGGTGAAGTTTGTCATTTCCGCACCAGCAGGACTTCCTGTCGTCCAACTAATTTGAGATAGAGGGTGTGTTTGACACTTGTTTAAAAACAATCATTGCCTTTGAATTTCTGTTTGGTGGCACAAACACGTTTTTTAACTACGTTACTTAAATGTTTTTATGCTAATATATTAAAATATCGAGAGTGTAGTTGCGGTTTAAAGGCGTTTTGTTGAAGCACAACTGCCGACTGCAACAATGACAGATTGTACTCAACATGTTTTAGACACCCTATGTATAGCAGATCGATCTCAGCCCAAATGGTAAACCTCAAGCTAGTTTGCAATTCACAGAAGCTCTGGAAAGGCAATCTTGATTAAGAGTCTCAGATGAGAAAAAGGTGGCTTGTGTGCTGCTGCTACGGGGCGTCCGGTTTTAGGGTTTCTCCATAAGAGGGGCTGAATGAGCTGGAGATACTCGTTGAGTTTGGCATGGAATCAACCTGTGGCTCCACAGGAGTCAGAGTTATTTCCACTTCCCCTCTGTCCTCTAATAATGTTGGTGGCGGGAGGTACGAGATGGGGTCTTGAGGCCTTCCTTCTCTGGACAGCGGTGCTCGCTGGATGACTACGCCTCGGCTCAACTCGTAACTGGGCTGGTTGGTTCTAGGCAGGAACATTACAGACTGCTGGGTCTCTGGTTCCGGGGTGGACTGACAGTGGACCACCACACCCCTTCGCTCAGCATCTGTCACTTCCTGTACAGCAGGAAGTTGGCTGAGCACTAGGCTTTGCTGATCCTGGATCACGATTTCCAGTAACTGCGAAGAAGTTGCGGGTGCACAAGAAGGCATGGCCTTTTGGATCACTCCTCTCGTGATTAAAGCTGGATTTGGATTTGGCGGTTGGGGTGGTTGCGGAGTAAAAAATTCTGGTCTTTCCTTTCTGGGTCGTCCTCTTTTACGTTTCGCGGGAGTACTGCCTGGAACTGGGGCTGACGCTGAGGTGGAGGGATCAGGGCCTCTTTTAGGAGCTGACGGTCGGGCTCTCTGGACGACTGGGGTCGGAGCAGCGGAGGTTGCGACGGTTACTGACGTCTTCTCGCGCTCAGGGTAGGACAGACTTACGCCTGATGGCAGAATCATGAACGGGACTGTGCCGCCTGGTTGAGATGGGATAGTTGCTACAGTGATGGGCAAAGTCACTTGGACTGAGTCAGACGGAGCGATACACGTGGGAGAAGTTTTCTCTGGGATAGAGCCTCTGGGGAGGAGCTGAGGGAGCTTTTTCATATAGGCTTCCATACGAGCAGATTCCACCTTGTTGGCATGTTTATCACTGACCTGCTGTTTATTAGCTGGAGGTTGCTCAACACCATCTTTCTCCTTTTGCTGCCAAAAGCACAAAGCAATTTCATGTTCAATTTCACTGTATGAAACTAATGTGATTTGTGTCTGGTTTTATAATACCTTATTTTCCGCGATGATGCTTTCTTCCTCTGCTCCTGTTCGAGATGTTGCTGGTGTCTTTTTTGTCATTTTATGAGGTTTAGAAGATCCTCCTATGAAAAACAAAAGACATACACATGTAATTTATAACAAACACATGATATTTCATCTTTAAAATGTCTTGCAAGTACCTGCGAGTGCGGCTGAGGTGACAAGCTCGGCTTGGCTGCAGCGTGGGTTAACAATGTGCTCCTGTACGAGGAAGCGTGCAATCTCAACCACTGTGTCGAAGGAACGCTTGAGAATCTTTTGTGCCCAATCACAGATGAGCTCACAGGCAGCTTCAGTGACCTCTTGCTTGTAGGTCTGCACCAGTTCTGTCAGCTCAGACTGAAGGTGGCATATCGGACACATTATAACGGATACTACACATTGATGTGGGATAGAAGAATGTTCAGATTTAAAAGCAAAATGATAGAATAATCATACCGGGTCATTCTTGAGGTCCAGGTTGGGCAGTAAGGGCATGTTTAGCACTGTTTTTCTACGGATTCCACTATAGCAGTATGTGCTGGCAAATACGTTAAGGGACAAAACACATTATGCTCTCAAAAATGTAAACTAATGGCATAGAACTTTTTGTCTGACCCAGAGAAAAGGAATAATTCAGGAAGGTTTCCTTGTGCTCTACAAAAAAAAAGACAGAAGGATATTTGGACTGTCCTCGTCCGCCAAGCCTCCGTGCTTTAATGTTAGGAAAGATGTCACGGATGATTTTGCCAAAGTTTGCTGCACTCAGAGGCCGATGCTGTAGGTTGTCACAGTGCTTTCTGTTTCAACCCAGAAAAAAAACAACACACAGTTATTTTATTTGGAGAAAAATAGCAAGTATAGAGTTCTAAAACTGGGAAAAGAAATAGATATAGCGTGCTCAAGTTACAACCAATAAGGCTGGTATTGATATTCTGCCACTTTTTACCGGTATGTCTCGTAAACATCTTGTTTAGGCAGGCAAGTGTCAGGATGTTCTTCCAAGTGGCTTCGGATCCAGTTGCAGGTGTGAAGCTGGTCTGCCGTGTTGACAGAGTTTGAATCCCCACTATAGTAAAGTTTGTAAATGTTACACGCTATACACTGATATTCTTGCTAATGTTATAATATTACATACTAAGTAACTTGTAGAATAAGATATATGGAGTTCAATAAAACAGATGCATGCGCGTATGAGTGTGATTTAATATACCTCTTCTCTCCTGCATTTGGACCAGAGGGTAGTTGTAGATAAAGGTAGAGCTTATCGTTATCAGAGAACCGCTGCACATCTTCCTGAAAAGAGACATCATAGAGACAAAACAATGAGGAACACAAGGTTAACTCCCAGAAGAGCTTAGAATGTTAATATGTAATCTGCATGAATGTAAATATTAAACTTTAAAGAGAGGATTATACATAGATGTGTGCTTTAGGATTTAGATATTAATTTTATATTTAACTCTTTAATATTATACTTCAAAACTTACCAGAATTTTGTCAACTTTACCCTGCACACTTTTACTGCAAAAAAAAAAAGAAAAGAGATTCAATAGAAATGATAAAAACATGAAAAATATCAACTTATCATTTGCAATTTCAGACGATCTTTTCTCAAGACCACACAGGAAATATTAACACGAACAAATTTGTATTTATCACGGTGATAGCAGCGATATGTTCTTACGAAATGTTGCTCTTGAGTTTCTGCAGAAGCATGCTGGGCTCGGTGTCGCCATCCCCAGCCGTGGCATCGTTCTTCAATGGATCTTCTGCCATGTCTCAACCACGCTGGAGCGTCAAACCTCATCCAGAACCCCCTGGACCTAAAGTTCTGTAATACATAAAAAATGTTAGTATACATCTGTATGTGTTTATCTTGACTTCACCGTTCTGGATCAGACACTGGTCATGATTTCAATTCAATCATGAGGGTGTAGGATGGGATAGGGCAAAATCATCTCCGTCTGTAAATGTTATTTTACAGTGCAAGCATTTGTCAGTCGATTTTACAACAGACGTCTCAACCGGGTCCGAAACTTTTTAAAAAGTATGATTTTGTCGTATGAAAGTAAAATGAAGGCCATATTTAGAAGTGAAGATGTGATTTTGAAATACAGCCACTCATGAAACTGTTGTCAGGTCAATCAGATGGCCACCATGCCCAAATACTGCAGGGATGTTTTTTCCTGTCCCAGTGCCCACTTTTCCTGCTGTTCAGCACACAAACAACCAATGAAGATCATCTGTGTGTGCATGACCCCAGACAAAACCTCTGGATTCAACATGATCACTTATAACCAGTTAGTTACATGCATGATTATGTACCAAAGCTCTATGGTGGTCGATTACAAGCATTTGCATCCCATAATATGGGCGTATTAAACGCTAACCAACCAGAAACGAGGCCAATCATTGGTTATTTATGAAAAAGTTTGATCTTGTTAAGCAAAACCAACTTCAAGCTGCCTTTGATAACTAGCAATACAGATTTAGCTCATAGCGGCTAAGCTGCTATGAGCATGAGTTAGCAGCTAACATGCTAACGTGAGCTAAAGGCCAAGTGACGCCGATTTAACGTTACAGCCATCCAATAAAGTTCAAATTCGTCATAATTAATAATTATTCAATATTATTTATAAAAAACACTCTGGTTTTAGAATATATGAGCTATGTGCGAGCTGGCTAACGTTACTATCGTTAGCAACGCATGTTGTGGAACTAGCCAGCCACATTTGCACGCCTCGAAAACCTTGAAATGTTACATGAAAACGCCCAATTCTTCACACGAACGACTTCCGTAATCTTTGTATAAAGTTTACCTAGGGCAACATCTGTTGTGCGTTCAAAACAATTGTAGCGTTTATTTTATAAACGAAAAAGAAAGTACCTGAGACAAATATAGAGCAAAAATCCCCTTTCGGCTTATTTTGTGATTGGACGACTGTGTTATGTCTGCCTGACTACAAAGCAAAGCTCGACGCTCATTGGACGCTCCGAGTCATCTTACTTGGATACGGAACGAAAATGCGATGTGATTGGTTGGTGGTTTTATTTGAGGAAAAAAAGGAACTTTTTAATATTCAGACAGGCAAATAAAAATTATGTGTACATTTAATTAAAGTTAAATTTTAAATAAAGTTATAAAGGCTTTATAATAATGTGTCTTTTTTAAAATATGTACATATATTTAGTATAAGGATCATGTTTTGGACTTATCATACTATAATGGTTTGTTTATATACATTATATACACACATTATTTATATATATATATATATATATATATATATATATATATATATATATATATATAACTTAAATGTCAGAAGACTTTAAGTTATACAAGTATGGCCATAAATGTAATGTATATATTGAACTTGCATTAAATAATAACATTTAATATGTAATACAACAAAACAGTATTAAATCCAGTTTTTGTGTGTCTGTTGCTGTCTCACTAGGCCTATAAATAAAATCATTAAATCAGAATATCAGTTATAAACTAATTTATCCCGGATAAACTTGTGTATTAAAATTGTAATGGTATATTCAATAATGAAAAAAAAACTTTAACCCACAGCCTTTCTAGTAGACGAATAAATGTCTCAGGTTTAACAAATCTCATTTAAACAAAATAAATATAAATTATACTTGGAATAATAATAGGTTCTGATTGGTGCATACAGTCAGATACTTTTATTTTGACATGTAGTTCTCATTTACAGGAACCGGAAGCAGTGAACCTCACGTTAGGGATTAAGGTAACTTCCAGGCTCTGTCCAGGATTTTTAAAACAAAAGTCCTGTATTTTAGGCCATGGTTTACATTAATTTAAGTAAGTTTATTGATGCTATGTGGGTCAATATATTTCATATATTAAATAAAAAATATTTGTAAATCAGATATGTTGAATTAAAGCAAGTAATATGCTCCATTCACCAAAAGTCCTTATTTAATCTCCCCAAATACAGAATAAATTTAAATAAATAAATTAGTATAATATTCTGATTGCTATCATGAATTTTGAAAATATTTTCACAACCTGTGATTTTTTAAAATAAAATGTTGCATTTCAAATTGAAATGTTTTGGTATATCATACACATTTAATTATGTGAATACAGGCTTGAATGATGATCTTAAGTTGTAATCTTTTCCGGCTACACCTAACTCACTAACTCACTTCTTTTCTAACTACTCACTCTATAAAAAAAAAAAACAAATCTTTTGTAACTTCTCTCTCTGTGTAACTCGGTAGCATTGTTGTAGCACTTGTTCACCTATTGTTGTATCGGCTATTTACCGCTTCATTGTCTCCTCGACTATTGTAAGTCGCTTTGGATAAAAGCGTCTGCTAAATGACTAAATGTAAATGTAATGTGTCCAAAGGTTTCACCAGTATTGTAAGGGGATTAAAAGTTAAAAGAACACGGGATAAACAGTGGACTTCCCATGTTCCAGTTGTGATGAATAAAACCAACGAGTCTGGAATAGAAGAAAATTGATTCAAGAGAATGTTTGTAGTTTTGTTTGTAGTCAGCGCTCCACAGGCCGACCTGCCTTACATTAGAAATGCAGTAAAATCTATCCCAACTAGTCAGATAATAACCAATGTCATTATGGTTAAACATGCTTGTGTGATTGACAAGACTGAAAGGTGATCTTTGCAGAAGGACAAAACTTCCAGAACAAATTTAGAATGTGTGATGTAGAACATATGGTTCCATAGATTGTCAGGTGCCATGTCATGGGTCATCCCTTATGCATTCTCACACACACACACACACACACACACACACACACACACACACACACACACACACGGAACTGACACCATTCTACTACCACATCAGTCAGTTTTACAAAATAACTCCTCTTTCACTTGTCACTTTAATCGATCTGGAATAAGATATTTTTATGCACTAAAACTCTTTTTAATCTGCACTGTTTGTTCACTGGTTTGCACTCTATCTCCCATGTGCCTTGCGCTGCTTTTTTTATTAAACCTTATTTTTATATCATTCTTTTCTATTATGTCTTTCTTCACATTCCCTTATTGTATAGTTGCATAGTTTTTTTTATTCTTTTTATCTTATTTACTGTAAGTGTTATCTGTATGCACCGGGGGACTGAGAGTAACGCAATTTGGATTCTCTGTATGTATGTACTGTACATGTGGAAGAATCGACAATAAAGCAGACTTGAACTTGAACACACAGAAATCAACGCAACCATGCACAACTACATATTATAAGAAAGATTGCAAGTTTAGACTACAAAACCAGTGTCGATATTCTGCACTTTTTACCGGTATGTCTCGTTAACATCTTGCTTAGGCAGGCCGGTGCCAACTCTTGGACCAGAGGGTAGTTGTAGATAAAGATAGAGCTTACCGTTATCAGAGAACTCTGCCTGAAAGAGACATCATAGAGACTAAACAATAATGAACACAAGGTTAACTCCCAGGAGAGCTTTAAATGTTAAGATGTTATCTGCATGAGTGTGATTAAACTGGTGTCATCTAACAAAACATGTGCTTTAAGATTTAAACTTAACATAATACTCGTGTATCAGTTTGTTATTTTTTTATCTATAGATAACTTACCAAAATCATGTCCATCCTGTACATTTTTACCGTCAAAAGAATAACAGACAGCAAAGAGATTAGAATAAAAAACATAAAACTAACATAAACTCATCCTCAAACTCATCTCCATTTCGGTAGCAAGTTTGAACAGTTCAGATTTATTGACCACGCCGGAGTGTCAAACCTAAAGTTCTATCACATATGAAAAAGCTGTTAATATATATTTTCATTATGTTTATCTTGAGCTCAACATTCTGGATCTGACTTTAATATTTCAATATGATTTCAATATAATCATGAGGGTCTAGGATGGGTGTTAGTACAAACTTATCTCCAGCTGTAAATGTTATGATCTTTTGGATTTAGTGCAAACATTCAGTCCAAATTTGAATGGATTTCTATTTCTGGTCTCAACGTGGTCCTTAACTTCTATTAAAAAGTGGAATATTGTTGTATGACAGAGAGTAATTTACATTTACATTTACATTTAGTCATTTAGCAGACGCTTTTATCCAAATGTTTGTCACATTTACTGGTTTACATGAAAAATAAAAGCTCAAGGTGTTTTCCCCATTTGAAATATACAGTCGCTCTTGAAACTGATGTCTGCTTAATGACTAAATGTAAATGTAATTTATAAATATATTTACAGAACAGATTAGATTCTGGTCGCTATCGGCATTTGCATCCCATTATACATTAACATTTATTCATTTTGCAGACACTTTTATCCAAAGAAAAGAGTATTATGCAATAGTCAATGATCACTGCAGAGTAAACAGGGGTGAGATGTCTTCAAGGACACTTCAGTCTTCATCTGCTGTCTGGGATTCAAACCCACAACCTTCTGCTATCAAGTCCAACTCTCTAACTACCGGACACGACTGACCCCGTTCGGACTTATTATCCCATTATTTATTAATAAAAGCTTTGGTCAATCTTAGCGAAACCCATTTAAAGCTGCATTTGACAACTAAAAGGTCAAATTCAACCTTATTTAAAATGAATCAATATTATTTATTAAAACGAGTCTAGGTTTAGTTTTTGAATTGATTAAATAAATTTATCAAACCAAAAAATATAAATATCTGATACAAATACAAAGCCAAAAATCTCCTTTCCACTTATGGGCTTCTGTATACATTATGTGAGAACAATCTGTCAAATCTTTATTGTAATTTCCTGCATTTATAAAAAAAAACAAAGCTTTAAATATATAAACACTTGTTTACCAAAATGCATTATAAAAATTGGTAAATAAATAGTATTTTTGCAGCTTTGGAGTTGTTGACTTTATACTAAAACCATATACAATATGAAAGCAAGTTTATGCATGTCTGAATATTTCTCACTAACTATATTATTAAAACATCAAATACATCCCATTCAATCCTAGAATATTTCTTTTAGATTTGTATGAAAATCTGAATGAAAACTGGCATCAAAGATGGGAAAATAGCAGCACTTGTAGTGAAATCAGAATAGTTATGGACTTTTATTTTGACATCTTCGTAAATGTAGTCAACAGGAAACGGAAGTAGGAAACGGAAGCTGTGCACCAGTTTGACCCTTGTGGATGTAATTTCTTCTTCAGTCTGATACGACAGCATTTCATTTAGGAAGGTATGAAGTTATTTTGTAAAAAAATCTTGCTTTTATAAATTTGTACAATAAATCACAATGAATGTTTGTTTTAACTTAAATTAAAATATGTGAAAACAGACATAGAGAGTTTAGAGTTCAGAGATGAATAAAACTCATAATTTTGTACAGATGTTGTAGAATGGAGACTGATGTGAATTAAGCTTTTCAAGTGTAGACAAATAATTTGCATGTTTCAAACTTGATGTTGTGCATTATTAAGATTGGGGGTCAGTGGTCTGATGGTCAGGGTTGGATTTGTAAACAGAAGGTTGTGGGTTCGAATCCCAGCCGACAAAACTGAAGTGTCCTTAAGCAAAACATCTCACGCCCCATTTGTGTAATAATGTGATTAATTGGCCAATGCACTATACCTGTAAGCCTATTTGGATAAAGGGGTCTGTCAATGAATAAATGTAAATGTAAATTGATAAATATATTTGTTGTAATGTGATAACTTTTTATCATAATCATCTTTTCTGTTTTCAGTGCTTGCACACACGGAGCCATGCGACTCACAGCATTGCTTTCAATGGCAGCAAAAGCTGCTATTCCACACGGTTATCGTTATGGAACGAGCAGGCCGTGGACAGTCGCCGCACGCCGTCTCAACCCACCCGGGAAGAAAAGAAGAAAGGTGTTCGTTGAACCTATCGCAAACGAGGACTGGCAGGTCCTGAGAGGCGATACAGTAAGTCCACACTGCCTTAAAAGTTCCTTAAATACATTTATACATTCTACTGGATCTTTGCATCATTTATACCACCACCTATTTTTTATAGCATTACGTTATTTGTTTTTCTGTTCAACCAGGTTGAAATTTTGTCTGGCAAGGACAAAGGAAAGCAGGGGAAGGTTGCTCAGGTGTTTAGACGACGAAATTGGGTCATAATCGAAGGCTTGAACACGGTGGGTTAAAAAACTTGCATCCTGTCCATGAATTATACATCAACTTTACGTTTTTTAAATAAATGAAAGAACTGAATGTAGGTGTTCTGCAGCATTACAGGTATATTGGCAGGTCTGGAGATTATAAAGGCACATACATCGCTAGTGAAGCCCCTTTGTTGCTGAAGGATATAACACTTATTGACCCTACTGACAGGTGAGCTTTAAAACTGTCTTTATTCAACATTAAAACAGCACTCTGAAGCCATGTCGTTTAATACATGTGTTACATTTTGAAGCTGCATGGTTTTGTAAATAATGTTTTTAGAAAGCCTACTGATATTGAATGGAGGTTCACCGAAGAGGGTGAGAGGGTACGTGTATCTCTCAGGACAGGACGTATTATTCCCAGACCTGTGTATCAGAGGAAAGATGGCATCATTCCCCAGCAGTGGAAAGGTGAGAATTTAGATGAACTGATACTTTAGTACTGTTTAGTACAGCGGATTACCTGTGGATCATACAGTAGAATGAAGTGGGTCGTTGAAAGTTTTTAAAAATCTCTTTATTCTTGTTAATGTCTGACAATGACAATAGGATTGATAATTTACCATTAGAAAGTTCGGCATTGCAGCTTCAATTTGATTAATTCTATTTAGGGAAAATATAAACTACTTGTTTTCTCCCCATATTTCTACTGAAAAATATTTTGGTTGGTCTCAATATAGATTAAACATGTCTAGTTGGGTCCTGGAATTAAATAATTGCTGGTTTAGTACACAGGTGTAAAATGAACAATAGCTTAATGCTTAAATCTCGGATTTTTTTTATGTCACAGATGGACCTAAAGACACATCGCCTGATGACGCTCTTCAGAAGACATACATACCTATGTTGAAAACACTTGAGGAAGAAGTGATGGAGAAAATGAACATACAGGATGATAGAAGGCCCCGTAAGAGCTATTGGTATTGAGATGTCATAGAGACTGTGTTCGATGTACGAGCCTGAAAACAGAATGACCTGTTCATCAAGTTCTAAGAGTATTTATAATAGAAAAGTTATGTATGTTCTTCATCCTTTGTTAATAAAACAACCAAATAATGTACATTTTCGCATTCAGATGTGAGTTATTGAATGTTGTGAATCGTTCAATCTTTGTCTAAACATTAACTCATTAAATAAAACTAGAGGTCTGCTATACGAAAACCCAAGGAACTAATTAACATTAAGATCTTTCTTATTCTCTCTAACAAATGTTGAAGTTGTGTAAATTATACGACTGAAATCTCTACCTTATTTGGGAGCACGTTATTTTTTTTAACTAAAGTCACGTTTTTATTAGTTTGTAAATGGGCAATTCCAGCATTATGGACGTGACATTTTGCATTATGGAAGTAGTATAAAAACACTCTTAGAAAATAATTGTGATCAGTAAACTGAACCAACTGTTAATATTATACAAAATCATTGTTAATCGTGTTTAAACATCAGAAAAATAACAGTCTATGCACCAGTTATATTAAAAAGGTAAATAAGCCTGTGTTATGGACGTGATAAAAAATGGACACCAATTGTGGGAGACAACAAACTTCTTAAGATTTATGTGAATTAAAATCTACAATCCAGAATAAAAATACCCAACAAATGTCCAAGGGATTACTCTTTATAGAACATAAAACAAACTATATTTTGCGTGGAAATGTCAAGCTTACCCATAAAATATTGTGCTATACGTATACTCAAAACCAATAAAGGCTTTGAATAAACGTATAGCACAGATGTCACAGATTCGTGTGGCCATTAATGTAAAATGTGGAGTTATGGATATGAAGATCCTGAAAATATCCCAAACTTTACCAAGTACTACTAAAAATAAATATAATTCTCATAACTTTTTAAGAGGGACCTCACATCGATATCTGAACAACTAAATGATGACATCTGTTCTATAAGAATACTAAAAACCTTAACATTGATTGACATTTCCATTGAATTGCTCAGTTGTTAAAAGTGATTATTTTAAATGTATAATTGGACATTTTCTCTCATTACACAGGGTGTGTAAAACATATAATTCTAATTCACAATTTATACTATAATGAGAATTTCACTAAATATATAAAGTGTTGTAAAAACAATGCTTTAATATTAACCACAAAATAAGTGTTTAATAATTAAATAAGTGTATATGCAATATCAGTGTTTCGACACGTGGTGGCAGCACTGCCCAAATCCAGCACACTTCACCGGAAGTGGAAGAGATCGGATCGAGGAAGAACTGATGTTTACGGTGTGAACGCATACGAGTATAAACGCGTTAATCTCTCCGCGTTTTCTTAATAAAAAAGTGCGTTCACTAATCCATGTTTCCCTCATTTCCATCTACAAGCAAACGTCATCCTCTAACCGTCATTCATGTTTCAAACAGAGATTTATAATCATCATTATCGGCAGAATTAAAGGGATGCGAACATCGTTCGTGTATTTTCCGAACACGTCTGAACGAATCTAAACGCCGGAAATGTCTTTGGTGGCGTACGACAGCAGCGACGACAGCGACCGCGACGACGCGACGAAGACCGGGGGATTGTTCCCGGTGCTGCCCGCCCCGAGGAGAGCCGCGGTCGGATCGAACAGAAGTCAGACATCGGTGCCCCAGAGGACGAGCGCGGATCTACCCAGAGCCAAGAAGCGAACAGAACCGGTCAAAATCACAGCGCCTGAAATCAGACCTGCAGATGTGAGTTCTGCTCCTTTAACAGTCAACCAAAGTGATTCATTTTATATATAGTATATATGTTTATTTATATATGTTTGTGTTTATGTGTTTGTGTATATATGTTTGTGTTTATATATATATATATATATATATATATATATATAGTTTATATGTTTGTGTTTATGTGTTTGTGTTTATATGTTTGTGTATATATATATATATATAGTTTATATGTTTGTGTTTATGTGTTTGTGTATATATGTTTATATATATATATATATATATATATATATATATATATATAGTTTATATGTTTGTGTTTATATGTTTGTATATATATATATATATATATATATATATATATATATATATATATATATATATATATATATATATATATATATATATATAGTTTATATGTTTGTGTTTATATGTTTGTATATATTTATATATATAGTATATATGTTTGTGTATATATGTTTGTGTTTATGTGTTTGTGTATATATGTTTGTGTTTATATATATATATATATATATATATATATATATATATAGTTTATATGTTTGTGTGTATATATATATATATATATATATATATATATATATATATATAGTTTATATGTTTGTGTTTATATGTTTGTATATATATATATATATATATATATATATATATATATATATATATATATATATAGTTTATATGTTTGTGTTTATATGTTTGTATATATTTATATATATAGTATATATGTTTGTGTATATATGTTTGTGTTTATGTGTTTGTGTATATATGTTTGTGTTTATATATATATATATATATATATATAGTTTATATGTTTGTGTTTATGTGTTTGTGTATATATATATATATATATATATATATATATATATATATATATATATATATATATATATAGTTTATATGTTTGTGTTTATATGTTTATATATATATATATATAGTTTATATGTTTGTGTTTATGTGTTTGTGTGTATATATATATATATATATATATATATATATATATATATATATATATATATATATATAGTTTATATGTTTGTGTTTATGTGTTTGTGTTTATGTGTTTGTGTATATATGTTTGTGTATATATATATATATATATATATATATATATATATATATATATATATATATATATATAGTTTATATGTTTGTGTTTATATGTTTGTATATATTTATATATATAGTATATATGTTTGTGTATATATGTTTGTATATATATATATATATATATATATATATATATAGTATATGTGTTTGTGCATATGTGTTTGTGTATATATGTTTGTATATATATATATATATATATATATATATAGTTTATATGTTTGTGTTTATGTGTTTGTGTATATATGTTTGTGTTTATATGTTTGTATATATATATATATATATATATATATATATATATATATATATATATATATATATATATATATATATATATATATATATACATACAAACATATAAACACAAACATATATACACAAACACATAAACACAAACATATAAACTATATATATATATATATATATATATATATATACAAACATATATACACAAACACATATGCACAAACACATATACTATATATATATATATATATATATATATATATATACAAACATATATACACAAACATATATACTATATATATAAATATATACAAACATATAAACACAAACATATAAACTATATATATATATATATATATATATGTGTTTGTGCATATGTGTTTGTGCATATGTGTTTGTTTATATGTTTCTGTTTATATGTTTGTTTATATATGTTTGTTTATATATGCTTGTGTTTATATGTTTGTTTATATATGTTTGTTTTTATGTGTTTATGTGTTTGTGTATATATATGTTTGTGTACATATGTTTGCGTACAAATGTTTGCGTACAAATGTTTGCGTACATATGTTTGCGTATATATGTTTGCTTATATATGTTTGTCTATATATATTTCAGTCTGACTCTGATGATGAAGAGCCTGTGAGAAAGAAATCCTCCAAGGTTGGTTTGTAAACTTTATGTTCGATGATTTACATCTGTTGCAAAATACAATGCTTAGAAGTAACCCATTATAAACATGACAATGTTATTTCTAGGGCACTGGCGGTCTGTCCTCTTTGCTGCCCCAGCCTAAAAATCTTATGGTGAAGGAAACTCAGCGGCATCTGGTGCCCCACACCCTGACCAAACGTCCTGGATCGGTGCCGTCAAAGGGAAGTGCTAGCAAACCCCAAATCGTGTCTGGGACCAGCCCATCTCCGTCGGCCATCAAAGCCGCCGCCAAGTCCGCCGCCTTGCAGTTGGCTCGCCAGAAGATGGCAACTGAAGATGACGGCAGCGACGACGATCTCGCTCCGGAAAACTACTTTTCCCTTCCCGAAAGCTCCGCGCAGCCTGTCGTGTTACAAACCCCCGTTTGCCAGGATTTCCTTTCCCCTATTCTGCACACTCCAACCGGTGTGGAGAACGCCCCGCTGGACTTTGATCCTAGTGCAGAAAGTCACCGTGTGTCAGCCGGCGGCATGCAGGACTATCCGAGGAAAGATTACCAATATCAGTATCCAGAACAGCCAGAGGTTTCTTCAGAGGTGCTTGTGATGTATGAATAAAAAGCACGGGTGAAAAAGCTGATGTTTAATGTGTGTGTGTGTTTTACAGAATTACTATGGGCAGGGTTACTACCAAGATCCAAACCCTGAAGCACCTGAGAAGGATGAATCTGCATCATCTTCAATGTTTGAGGATGAAGCGGTACGTTGGTTTACAGTTGGTGTAAAAGACATGTGCTTGCTGTAGGATTTGTCATGGTTGTCATTGAACATAATCAGATTTTGATTGCTTTTTTTAAAATGATATGACCGAGTAGTTTTTATTTCCAATATCGATGTTGTGATTTCAGTTTCGGCGGCTGCTGGGGAAACAGAGCCGGGGAAAAGAAGAAATTAAGTTCTTGGAGATCAAAGGAGATGATCAGCTGAGTGGAAACAAGCAGTGGATGACAAAGAATGTGACCGCAGACCTGGAGCCACGCAAGTCCTTTAGCAAGGTATGTAAACATCCACACAAACTGTCTAGCTCGACAAGAACAGTTAGATTGAACACACCATGCAGTTTGGATAAAAGCATCTGCTTATTGTACATTGCATAAGATGTTAGAGTTCTTACTAGAGAACAAATAAAAAATCTGCATCAAAAATTCCTCGTTTTCAGAAAAAAGGAGAACAGCCAACGGGACAACAGAGGCGCAAACACCAAATCACGTATCTGATTCATCAAGCTAAGGAACGCGAGATGGAGCTCAAGAATAGCTGGGCTGAAAACAAGATGACCCGCCGACAGACGCAAGCCAAGTACGGATTCTAGCTGACATCACAGAATATCGAGACGTGGCACACTCCACATATACTGGATTTGTTAAAAGACTGCGGTCGATAAAGAAATGTTGTATCTTGTAGAAATTCCAGCTTACATTGTGTCAGAAAGGAGCTGAAGGTAGCAATTCTTTGTCGGCTTTAAGTACAACATTATAGTCAAAAATGTTGTTTCATTTTCGCCATTTGGTTTTTGTTACAAAGGTTTAGATCTTTCATAAATAGTCATCCGTGTGTTAAAATAACATGGTGAACATGATATGAATGATTATTATGATTAAGAACATTTAATTACTTCTTTGGTCCAAGATCATCGTCTTCCACACTGTTCATCGTGCATCCAGAAAACAGACATTAAATAAATGATCAAATGAATTGAAATAAATGTGAATCCTCCCATTCTAGTGTGATTTAAAGTGTTTGTTGACATTTGAACATAGATTCTTAAAAAATGTAATGTAAAACCCAAAATAAAGTTAAAAAAAATACGTTTTATTGCGTTATTGAAGAAAAAACGTGTAACTTTGTTAGAAATATGAGAAGGAACACATAAATCTGAGCAAAATAAAGTATACAACAATGTGAAATGTACTGGGTTTTTAGTCTCACAGAAGATAAATCAAATAAGTTGAACCTATTTGCATGCTGTGAAACGGCATCTCTATGAAATGAGAATTACAGTTACGATTTCCATCAACCTTGATTTAGACAGAACTCTTAAGAAATGCTATGAAAATGAAAAGAGAAAAGATAGCAGATAACAGGAGGAAATAAAAAAAACATTTATTTGTACACATTCCTCACATCTTCAAAGCAACAAACACATGATCTTTATTAAAGAAACACTATTCAGAATCTGACTGTTCTTTTAGCTTCTTCATAAGCTTCCGTTGTCTCGGCTCAACAAATGGCACCACTGACATCGGTACTCTGACTGTGTCCAACCCATTTACCTTAAATAAAACATCTCAGAGTTTATATGTTTATAAATGGACTGCAGTAATTTATGATTTTTATAAAATATAGTAAAAAAAATATATAAATACTTACCGTCACATCACACCAGTACTCTCCCAGGTCTGTAATTGGCTCTTCAGGAAGAGTTAAAGCATGTGTAGGTACAACTACACCCAACTATGAGATAATGTAACAAAACAAGACCAGTGAACTATATTTTTTATTGTGTCTGTGAAATACAAAAATTTTGATTTAAACTCTCATCTTACCTGTCTAAGAAACTGTCGGCTAACAATCTCTTTTGTGAGCGAGTAATGAATGGAAGTGTGGAAGCCGACTTCAAGCGTTGCTTGTTTCAGAAACTCAACAGTCTACAGAAACACAAAGACAAACGTGTATAAAACCTTTACACAGTTTATCTTATGTTATTTAAGTCAACCTATGATGGTACACAAGCATATAAATGTCCTGAGAGATAAGACTTGTTTGTTGTAAATTTGTGTATCTTTGTCAACAAATAAAGGATAACTCACAAGCTGTCCGGTGCGTGTCTGGATTCTGTCTTCTGGCCTCCCTTCTCGCAGCAGCTACAGAGAAAAACAGTGTCACATTTGAATGTGTCGTTGAATGCACTAACTTGTAAATGCACTGATTTGAAAATAGATAACTGACCCTTCTTTCCTCTGTGAACATATCTTTGTTATCCTGTGAGGGGTAGACAGCCAGGCCCTGGGGTAGCAAGGTGTTGCGGCCTATTGATTTTTTCACGAAAACCGTGTCTCCTCGTCCACCAAGTTCTGTAAAAGGAACGTCAACTATTTATGGCCGTTATAAACGATATGCAATATAAATGATACAAAATTGGCCTACAATAGAGATATCAAGTCTCTCTTTTATAATTACTACTGGAAAGATTTTCAATAGCAGATTTTCTGTTCTCTGCAACTTGGATGGCATTTAAGAACCAAGGACTTAAACTACATACAATGCCTTTTAAAAGAAAAGACTTTCCTTTTATTTATCTGCAACATATATTCTGTTGTATGGATAAAGTTTCGCTTTTGAAGGATAAATGTTTTGAAAACTACATACAATGTTTTTCTTTATTTCTTAAAGTAGTATGGCGTTCCTAAGGTTCTATGTAACGTGTTCTGAAATTGTTCTATTGTAATGTATGTATCGCACTATATAACGTAATGGCAAGAGGCTTCAAAGTAAATTGCAATATGAATATTATGCCATATCGCCCATCTCTAAGGTCAACACTTTGATCATCTATCTGAGCAGAAGTCGGTTCCTACGGTAACATATTTTGGCCAAGGGCACATACTGGGCACGGTCTGTGTGAGAATGAGCTCCATTTTTCCTTTGTCCTGATGTTTGGTGTCCTCGACCAGCCGGTAAACTTTGTGTCTCCTTGCATAAAGTCTCGGTGGCCTTCCCTCCTTGGACAAAGGAACTGTCCAACAACGCTCCACCACAACTGTGTTCTGTAAGAAATCAGAAAGAATGTATTTTTATATCTGATGTGTTAATAATCACATCTTCATTTTTGCAGCATTACAAGTTGAATCTGATCATTACTCACATGTTGCATATGAATGCATGCACATTATTTGGAAATATTGAAATACTGCAACTTAATTTTGAACATATAACACATTTTTAACTGATTTATACATTATTGAGTTGGTTTTAACAGAAAATGTGCAGATCTCTGTTTGCTTACCTTACATGCTGTTTGTGACAAGTTCTGTATTCGATTTAAGCAATGTTGTAGATTCCAGCAGCTTTGAAGGACAAACCTTGATGTTGTGATTGCCCACATAATTTACACTTTACAACTAAAACAAAAGGTTGTTAGTTGAAAATAAGCATTATAAGATATTTAAATATGACAAATACTTTTTAATGAAAGATAGATTGATAGATATCTGATCTCATATACTGTCATTGCAGTCACAGAGCCACATGAACTGCCCTGTGCTGACGAAGGACCCCTAAACCATTAGGCAGCCACTTATGTGCCTGAACAAAAATATTAACACTATTGTTTGTTTAACAAGCTGTGTTTATGTAATATTATTGCAACTATAATTTATTTAGGGTTATAGCAATATATTATGCATTTTAAAAGAACTAAGCAATTATTTAAAATGTTGAAAACGTTTATTTATTTAAAAAAATACACCGCGCATTTTTTGTGATTTTAACTATTTGTAATAAACCATTTTCATATATGAAATATTTTGTTTTTCATAAATGAAAAAAATGAACATGCAGCACAAATAAGGCATTTTGTAAACGTACGCACTCGCTAGTAAATTTCAATATAAAAGTCCCCAAGGGAAAAAGCGAATAAAAGTCATCCATTCTTGTTGATGTGTTAACCTCAAAAGTGGGAAAAAATAAATATGTAAGAAAAAGCTCTTTATTGACTGTAAAGAATATAAATCAACAACAAAACATTTAAACTGGTTATGCATTGACATCTTACAAAACAGGTAAAATGGCACTACTCATACAAAATACATGTATAAAAATTTATAAAATGTTTCACATGCACTGATTTAATTTTACTACATTTAGTTTTAATAAAACATTATTTTGGTAAACAATAATGTAGAAAAATAAAACTAAAAACACAGCAAGGAAAGAACAAACAATTTGTATAAAACTGTATGCAATGTATAGGGAATTTACATACATGAATAGGAGTCTTTGAAGTGTCAAAATGTATACTGAGTCACATTAATGTCATTCATAAGAAGAACACATAAAAATTGTTTGAAATGATCTGGCTTTCACAGAATTTGCCATAACCAAATTTACGGTGTTTACAAAGTCCCTATACCATGAAATCTGCACTGAAATAAACAGTAATGCACAGAATAATGTTTGATTCTGATTGCCCATCTTTATACAAAACCCCCGTCTGCCGGTGTATGTAATAATTGTCCGAAAGGATTCAGCAAGGAGGTAGAAATGAAATGTTACCTTGAGATGAGCAGTGATGCTCTACAATCACAAATGTAAAGAAAGGCAAACAGATATTCTTGCCCTGTCAAATCGGGATAATTTTAAAGAACTAAATGACCTAAAAAACAAATGCTGGTATATTTATATTATAAATAAATGGCAAATTAATGAGCTATGATGAGTTAAGTTTAAAAAATGCTTACAAATCTGCAGTGAGCACACTCCTGTATAAAACGGGCAAAGCAGTGCCCATGCATTACAGAAACTACAATGCAAAGTAATTCACAAAAGGCCTCTTAAGTGAGGTTATGTTTAGAATAGAATTCTACCTTACTATTGACTATATGATTGTATATTTCCATATTTATTACAAATATTGAGTACAATGTAGTATTATTCGCAAACATTGTAATAGAAAGCTATTCTGTTCTCGTAAGACCTCATGCAGACCAATCCAAAATCGATTTTTTGGGAAGAACAGGTATTAATAGTAAGAATAATATGGTAGTATGTTATTCCAAACACAGCCTCCTCCAACTCAAGACACAACGGGTCCGAAGCCAGTGAAGTCAATCAATGATGGTTAAGCTGGAAGATAATACTGATATAGTAATAATATCGCAATATAGTGCTTGATTTCAAGTTAAAAATGTTCCTTCCATATCATGAAAAAATCCTTACAATGTTCTTTCATCACAAAATGCAGATTCTTAGCCTCCTCGCTCACGAACACACATAGAAGTTTTGGAATGCTGAGACTCCTTGGCTGCGGTCACGATCATACGCCCCATCGCACATCTTCATCGACTTCAGCACGTGCAAGGCAAAGTTGTAGTATTTGAACCCCCTAACTGCCCCACTGCCATTAGTAGAATGTCCTTCTTTTCCTTGTAGAAGCGTAGTTCTCGTCCGGCCAGACGAGCCTCCTCTAGCTCACGCTCCGTAGCGGCAATCTCTCGGGTTATGGTGCCGGAAAAAGTGTGTTCTCGGCTGACCCAGTCAGCGGCCATTTGTGTGCGCATGTCATCATCCAGCGCTCGGTGAGAGTAATGAGCAAGCACTTCCTGTTTTAATGAAGTCAAAGTGGGATTTATATTTATGTCATATAATTCATTATAACAAATATATAATCCCAGGGATTGAAACATATGTTCTCTGCTATGGTTAACATCTTATAGGCATGAAAATGTAATATAAAACGAAAGCATTTAATATATCAATTAATAGTTGACATTATGACAACCTGACGTGAGCACTGTCTTTCTCTCATGGCTTTGAGACTTCCATTCCAGTGAAGGAGCTGGAAAACCGTCATCAGTTCCTGAGAAACATAAAGCCATTTAAAGTCACATGTACAATATCACACAATATGTCTTGTTGACTGACAGGAAGAATTCCAACCATTTACATTCATGCATTTGATTGATACTTGTATTTAGGCAAACTACACCTTTAAAAGCCTTTAAACTGCTATGTTCTTTTACCTGAAATTCTAGCATTGACTTTCCCTTGTTCGACTCTAACATGAACCGAAAAGCACCAATGCCTGTGTTCGGGTTATCTGCTTCTTCTCGGTTCCCCTGTATTAAAAAAGACAGTGTAAACGATCTATAAAGCAATTGTATTATTTATAAAATACGTGGTTGGCTATTCATATGTCAGCTATCGGTAATGTTTCAAAAAGTGAACCTAAAAATGTTTATTCTGTCATCACTTATCCTCTCGACATTTTATGTTTATGACTTACTTTCTTCTGCAAACTCAAAGGAAGGTATTTTGAAGAATGTTTGTTACTGGCACCCATTCACCTGCATTGATTGTTTCCATACAACAGATACACATGGGTTTCATAGGTGGTCAATTACAAACTTTTCTCTAAATACCTTCTCTGTGCTCTGCGAAAGAAAGAAACTCATACAAAAGTATTAGTACGTGATGACAGAATTTTCATATTTGGTTGAAACCTAAAGCAATTATTAAATCTTTGTCTGTATCTAAATCTGCCTTTTGTACCAAACTCACATTAAAAGAAGCCAAAGCCTCACAGACGCTCTTCTCAATGAATTCATCTGTGATGCGACGAGACGGATGTTCATTGAAAACAGAATTCATCAGGGCGATCTTGGCTGCGCTCCGTCTGGCTTCGGCTTTGGTTGGGCAAAACTGAGATCAAAGAGACTATTTAACCACACTGTAATAAAATCCTGAAGATGCTCTAAGAATTCTTTTAAAACAACTTCAGGCAGATCCTCCAGAGAACACATCAAATATTTAGACATAGACGGCAAGCAAAGACAATTATTTATTTTGTGAAGATCTGAGAGTAAATTAAGAGGGAATTTTGCATGAGAGGCTTGCCTGAAAACTCCCGAAGCAACTGCCCCCAGGAAGGCTGACGTAGCAGATGTAAGGGGGGTTATTAGACGGGACCATCTCATAAACAACCAGTGCTCCATTTCTCAGATCAGCGCCCCGTGACTGCTTCATCTGCCAGAACTCCTGTAACGCCTCCACAACGTTCACTGCAAGGTTCAGAATACATCATGTCAGAAGTTTCCATGCAAGTTGGTTTGGCACGTACTTTTTAAGACAGAGTCACCCAAAAGTAAAATATTAAATTCGGGCCTTCCTTTCACAATCACCGTCTCAGCACACATGACTTATGAATGGCTTATGCCTGGGATGCTTATTATTGTGGAATTGCATAGCTACAAGTTCAAACAGGAAATCAGCGTGGTGTGTTTGGACAGAACATCATCTATGCATTTAACACACATCCACAATCAGCCATCCACAAAACCAAACTAGACCTGTGTGATGTTCTGAGATGTCTGGGAGGTAGATTAAACACTTAACCTGCCTGTTAAGAACACAAGCTGCTGAACGTATCAGACATTAATCCCTTTAATGTAATTAGGTCAACATGTCGGGAGTTTGGTCTGCAACTTTCAGAATGCTTGAATCGCACGTTCAGCATCCAAAGTGATGTGTTGATTGACAGCTCAATGATTGAACCTCAGCAAGATTTTTTGCATTGCGACGTTATTTAAATGACAATAGATTTTTTTTATGAATCACCAGGTTTGATTTTAAGTCGAACAAAAGTGGCAAATTTTTATTACCATGGTTTTTGCACAAATGTCATAAAAATGTTTTTAAAGTACAGTAAAACGATGCCAGGTTTGTGTACAGGATAGTTTATACATAGTTCAGTATAGTCAGTATATTTATAATTATTACTTTTATTTTTCTCTCATATTTTAGAGGATAAAGTATTGTAAGGATGGGGTTTTTGGAATGTCAACCTAAATTTAAATATGCACATTTTCATATTAAATATTTTTATTTTACTGCTTTACAAAATGAAAACAAAAAGATTTTATTAAAGTAACTTTGTTTTTTGTAGCAAACCTTTACTAAGCACAAGGGCTGTGCAATATATCGAAATATCGCAATGGTTTGCAATAAATTAGCTAATTATTTCTTTGAAAAGTTTTATATAATTATAATATGTAAATGAATACATATACAAATGTGTATAATATGAATAAATAAAGTTGCGGATTTGTAGAGATGTCAAACATGACTGAAGAAATGGGATTAAGCATGCAAGTCATGTCAAGAAAGCAATGACTTTCAAAAGTTGTACTGATGCTTCCTTTTTCCTAAAAAAAAAAGTGTGAAACATATATAGGCCATATAATTAAAAACATATAGTTTAATAAAACTTTAATTCATTTTAGAAAAACTAATATTAAATCCAAATCGAATATCGCATTGTTTAGCATGTTATGGTATATTGCATTTTTACTCAATATCACAAAGCACAAATTTACTGTGAGCATATCCCATTACATCAACAGCAATATTTACCAAAAATATTGTTTTTTAAGGCTGTCCAATGATTAATTGTGATAAGTTGCATCCAGAATTAACGTTTAAGTGAACATAAAACAGGACTTGTGTATGTATGTGTGTGTATAAGGGATGGGGATATATCGGCGGCCTTTTCGATATCGGCCAATAAATGCTAGTTTTAATATAATTTTTGGTTTTATCATTATCAGTCCAATAATAATTTAGGTTGATATCTTTAAGCCGATAAATAACCTCTAACCACTTCACATCCTGGCTACTGGCCACTAATAATACTTGCTTTATTTATGTTTTACTTTTTGTAAAGCAATAGATTTTATGTAAAAAAAAAGTTTGCCATGCAAATGTATAGTTTATTGTTGTTCACCGTTATGTGTATATATCGGCTCTTGGCCTTCAAATATAAGAGTAAAAACGAGATTTTCCATATCGGTGAATCCCTAGAGTTTATATATATAAATATTGGTACATTGTTTATATTTTTTACACATATAAACACACACACACTGTCTTATGTTGAAGTCTGTATTATATGTTACATGTTAGATGTTAACTATTCTGCAATTTTTCTGGAGCAAGCTCCCAGGAACTTCACTCACCAGGGCACATGTGCTGTTGTGATGTGGCAATAAAAGTGACTTAGACACATATAAACATACATACACATGTATATGTATGCGATATATATCAGAAAAAAAATATACACACACACACACACGATTAAGTATGTGTTATACATTAGAAGAGTATATATAATTTATATAAGAAGAATTATATAAAAATTCATATCAAATGCATTATTATTTTACCTTGTATACACATGCACTTACACACACACACACACACACACACACACACACACACACACACACACACACACACACACACACACACACACACACACACACACACACACGAGTTATATATATATGAGTTTATAAATCAGAAGTATATATATATTATAATTTAAATAATGAGAATTATATAGAACTTTATATCACATATATTATTACAATTATTATTTTCCCTAATATAGATATGTATCTATATATTTTAATAATAAGAATTACATATAAATGTATCAAATGTATTATAACAATAACTATTGTCCCATATATATGCATGTATGTGTATTAAAAACACAACATAATTTTGCACAATCCACAGACATACATTATACTAACACAAATCTTTATTCTAAATCTGATTAATCAATTATGTAATCAATTATTTAATCAATTATGTAATCAATTATTTAATCAATTATGTAATCAATTATTTAATCAATGAATCTTTAGTAAACTATATTAACTGTTATAGTTTGGTAGATCATACCCCGTCCGTATCCCTGCGTGTGTTTCGCGAAGCTCCGGACCACCGCGTCCACGGCTTCTCGCAGCACCGCGGGGTTCGCGGGATTGGAGAGACCCAGACCCGGCGGGATGTCCATCGATCCGAACCCGCCGCCCAGCAGACTGTGGAGCTGCAGAGGCGGCGGAGGCGGCGGCGGCCCCGGGGAAGCGGACACCGACACGTGTGAGGGTTGCGCGGGGGGAAGAGTGCCCGTTACACCGGGCCGCAGGGACCGAAGAGTCCCGGTGCCGCTCGATCCGAATCCGATACCGGGCTGTAGGCGCTGATGGCGAAGTGACTCCATTGTTTCCAAAAGTGACGCCAAACGATTCGCTTATACGTCTAAAAATGCATCGGACCTAAATGGAAACAGTTGTTGTTGCTGTGGGCTTTGTTTGGAGGACGGGTCCAAATGTTATCTGATGTTTAGGGGCAAAACCGAGCCATAGGGAGGAAAGGGAGCAGTGATCTCGGGATTGACCAATGGGTGAAGTCCTACTGTGTGACGTAGCATGGACGACCATCCTCCTATAGATCCACTGATATGTATAGCAATATTTAATGTTTTGTGTACATTATTTTTATTGCAAATACATTTATAGGTTGAAAAGCATCATAAACATTAAATGCTTTACACATCAATAAAAATATTGATTTTGAAAGTACAAATATAAAATATAGAAAGTATAAAATATTGAATGTATTGATTCGCCTTCATGGCATTAGAACCTTTCTCGCATTATTGTTTCTATAAAATGTAATCGTATACTTAACTGACAAAGTATTCGTTCAATAATGAAAATCAGGTGATCGGTCTGAACTCTTCAAGACATTTTGGACAATTCCGTGCTCCCAACTTTATGGGAACAGTTTGGGTCTGACCCGTTCCTCTACATAACATCAGCACACAAAGTAAGATCCATAAAGACATGATGACAGAGTCTGGTGTGGAGGAATTGATCTGAGTCCCGACCTCGACCCGATAAAACTCCTTTGGGATGGAGACTGAGAGTCGGGCCTTCTCATCCAACATCTGTGACATCACAAATGCTCTTCTGGAAGAATGTTCAAAACATCCCATAATCACACTCCTAAACCTTGTGGACAGCCTTCCCAGAAGGGTAAAGCTGTTATAGGGTGGACCGACATCGTATTGAACCCTATGGATTAGAATAGGATGTCACTTAAGTGCACAAATACTTTTGGCAATCTCTTGGTAATTGTTTCTGAGGTCAAAACATGAGAGTCAATTGTTTGCAGCATTCTTCAAAATATATTTTCTTATGTTCTGCAAGTTTGCAATGACAAGTGTAGTATCCATTTAAATGGTTTGTGGATATGATTGTACTTTGTGGTTTGATTAAATTATTTTGTAACATGCGTTACATTATACAGTTGGTTTTTACAAAGCATCATAGTCATACTTTGTTGTATGGCGGTGTGTGGTTTACAGTCTGAATAATACAAGCATGTTTGGATCAGATATAGATAATATATATATATATATAGATAATATCTATATCTGTATTGATGTGGAGTCAGTCGAATGCCAGTCTAAGCAGACAAAGACTGAAGTGTCCTTGAAGACATCTTACCCCTGTTTACTCTGCAGTGATGATTGACTACGTCATGAACTTTAAGTCATTTTGGATAAAATCATCTGCCAAATGAATAAATGTAAACATAACATATAATGATCATCATCTTATGACCGTAACTCACTACATCTATGTTTTAATACATCAGTGTGTGCGTTTTGCCAGTTTACATCTCCGGTCCTTGGAGTGTTGATGATGATAGGAGGTCTACAATCTGCTTTTAACAAAGATGACATGGAATGCAATTATAAAATTAAATTAATCTTCAAAATGTGTTAGGTTAAAGAAATGTTTTTTTAAAAATGCCGCTTTAAAAATAAAAGGTGCAAAAGTTCTTCAAAGTCATGGTATAGAAGAACCATTTTAAAGAACGATTCCTTTCTTGACTTTTTACGGTCTTCAGAACCTTTTCTTACCAGATAATATACCTTTAGGTTCTTCAGATGCTCAGAAGTTCTTTATGAAACCAGAAACATCCTAAAGTTCACTCTTTCTATGTTTTTTTCCTATTTTACTTTGGAGCCCACGGTTGGCCACATTGCAATAAATACATTATTAATGAATTAATACTTATTGTAATTAATACTTCTTGAGCATTTTTGTTTTGTTTTTAGTACAACTACTTAAATCAAGACACATTTACTTTGCAAGGAAAGTGATCCAAGAAATGTTGTCTTGTTTTGGGAGAGAAGTACTAAGTAAATTCATGTTTAAAACAAACAAAATATTGTGCCAATGGGGTGAGAAAAGTAAACTTGAATCCGGTAACTTAAGAAAAAGTCTAACTAAATTGAAGGATATTTCTTTTCTCCCTATTGGCATATTATTTTGTTTGTTTTAAACATGAATTTACTTGAAACTTATATTTTCGCAGCTGTAAAAAAATGTTTGTAAATTTAACAGTGAAATACCGTATAAATGCTGTAAAATTAAACGGTATTCCACAAAACATGCGGTAACTGTAAAATATACATATATTCTCAAAGGTTAAATCCGAATGTTTAGCAATGTGCCTTCATCTCATCTTTTAATATGATAAAATGTTGCTTTCACAGAATTGCTGTTTTAACAAAAATTATTACAAAGTAAACCTTCAAATTCCACAATTCCGAACTGTAAATATTACGATGTAAACCCTGGAATTTCCCAGGTATGAACTGTTTATATAAGAACATAAATAAAAACCTGTTAAATATACAGTAAAGTGTGTGAAATCCTGTCAACCCAAAAACATCGCTACCGTATTTTTGACAGTAAAAAAACTCCGGCCGTTTTTTTACCGTAAAGTTTACAGACCGTTTTTCACAGCATTGTTTAACGACGAATTTCCTAATTTTACATGTTCTTTCCCAAACCTCCTGGGTCACCATGTCTTCCAAGTTAACGTGTCCTGACTTAAGACTCCTTGTATTTGTCCTGAAGACAAGTCCAAAATGCTTCAAAAGAAATGCATCATCCTGCAGCGTAACACGTACGCCACCGACATACGGTTCACCCTATAGAACCCTAGAGAAAAAGAATTACCCTTTAACCCCTGCTCTTCACCCCAATGCATAGAGGGAACCTTTGGTTCTCCGAAGAACCACAAGTTCTCAAACACAACATCAAACTCCTGATCTCAAAGGGTGAAGCATGGGTTAACAACCACAACCCAGTGGCAGCACACACACTTTATTTAAGGGTGTCCATCTGTAGTGGACAGGATTTGGGGATTTTGGGAAGCCCCTACAGATTTAGCTCTGCTTGTGCAGACGTGTCTCCAAACTGCTGGAGGAGAACAAGCCTCGTCACTATATATAGGGCGTCCATGCATGAAGTTGGGACACCACAAGTCTTCTCTCAAGTCCACGACGGCAGCGTCCGGAGAGCCCTGCGACCGTCACGCTCACCTGCGTCTGTCAATCACAGCTGCGCTGACACGACGCTGTCTTCCCATTGGCTGATCGACCGGATCGGTGTCCTGTTGGGGAGCAACGCGTCGCACTGGGAGCCGAAGTTACTTGCGCGTGGATAGCAACGCGTTAAATACGTTGTGTAGAGACACGTAGAACAGGGTAAGGTGTGTGTTGTGACTCGGTTGTGTGTGTGTGTGTGTGTGTGTGTGTGTGTGTGTGTGTGTGTGTGTGTGTGTGTGTGTGTGTGTGTGTGTGTGTGTGT
The DNA here is from genome assembly GCA_033220385.1 of Triplophysa yarkandensis. NCBI lineage: Eukaryota > Metazoa > Chordata > Actinopteri > Cypriniformes > Nemacheilidae > Triplophysa > Triplophysa yarkandensis. The sequence goes on along the minus strand of CM065660.1, from coordinate 16,410,279 downwards.
GTGTGTGAGTGAGTGTGTGTGTGTGTGTGTGTGTGTGTGTGTGTGTGTGTGTGTGTTGTTTTGGGTGTGATTGACAGGCGGAAGAATGCTGGGATTCGATTGCGCAATGTAAATACGCATCGCGTCATTGGGATGGGAACACGACTGAATGTAAACAATAGGCCGAGGAACGCTTGGCCATTTTTGGGCCTCCGGAGGGACATCTTGAGCCTCTCGCGCATCGTTTGTTGTGTTGAAGGGCACATTTTGGGGTTAAACTCACAACTTTGGGGCACTGTCATTGGGAATACGTGAGCATGTGTTTACGTGCTGTTATATAAGGGAGGAAATGGCTTGCATTGGCACTATTAATGTGTCATACATTTACATTCACATTTATTCATTTGGCGGACGCTTTTATTCAAGTATGATGCATTGGCCACTTGTCACTGCAGACAAGACAAGAACACTTCAGTTATTGTCTGCTGACACTGGGCTTTGAACCCACAACCTTCTGATTACAATTGCACAGCGATTGAACCCACAACCTTCTGATTACAAGTGCACAGCGATTGAACCCACAACCTTCTGATTACAAGTGCACAGAGATTGAACCCACAACCTTCTGATTACAAGTGCACAGAGATTGAACCCACAACCTTCTGATTACAAGTGCACAGAGATTGAATCCACAACCTTCTGATTACAAGTGCACAGAGATTGAACCCACAACCTTCTGATTACAAGTGCACAGAGATTGAATCCACAACCTCCCGCTTACAAGTGCACAGAGATTGAATCCACAACCTTCTGATTACAAGTACACAGAGATTGAACCCACAACCTTCTGATTACAAGTGCACAGAGATTGAATCCACAACCTCCCGCTTACAAGTGCACAGAGATTGAACCCACAACCTCCCGCTTACAAGTGCACAGCGATTGAACCCACAACCTTCTGATTTCAAGTGCACAGAGATTGAACCCACAACCTTCTGATTACAAGTGCACAGAGATTGAATCCACAACCTCCCGCTTACAAGTGCACAGAGTTTGAACCCACAACCTCCCGCTTACAAGTGCACAGCGATTGAACCCACAACCTTCTGATTTCAAGTGCACAGAGATTGAATCCACAACCTTCTGATTACAAGTACACAGAGATTGAACCCAGAACCTTCTGATTACAAGTGCACAGAGATTGAATCCACAACCTCCCGCTTACAAGTACACAGAGATTGAACCCACAACCTTCTGATTACCACCAGGCTACGACTGAATACATTAGCATGTATTCATTTGGCAGGCGCTTTTATTTAAAGCGACTCACAATGGCCAATTTTCACTGCAGAGCAAGCTAGGGTCAAGATCACTTCAGTCATTGTCTGCTGACACTGGGATTCGAACCCACAACCTTCTGCTTACAAGTCCATCTCTCTTACCACCAGACCAGGACTGACACCTAGATTTACATTTACATTTATACGTTTGGCAGACGCTTTTATCCAAAGCGACTTACAAGTATGATGCAGTGGTTCAAGGACAGCAAACAAGGTTCAAGGACACTTCAGTCATTGTCTGCGGACACAGGGATTTGAACCCACAACCTTCTGCTTACAAGTCCAACTCTCTAACTACCAGACCACAACTCTCCCCTTGGATTTACATTAAAATTTACATTTGCATTTACTCATTTGGAAGATGCTTTTATCCAAAGTGACTTACAGTATTATGCAGTAGTCAATCATCTCAAACAGGGGTAAGATGTCGTTCTCAAGGACACTTCAGTCATTGTCTGCCGGCACTGGGTCTCGAACCCACAACCTTGTGCTTACTTGTTCAACTCTCTAACCACCAGACCACAACTGACCCTACTGTAAACCACACTGTATTGGTTGACACATGCTTGCATTATGGAAAACTGTATTCTGGTGTATGTTTCATTTTCATTTAGATTTAATAAAATGCGACGTGCAATACATTTTTGTATGCTTGTGGTTATGATTTAGGTGCTGTGCAGAGCTACAAGAGGGTCATGTCCGATAACAGCACCGGCAGCACAGGGTCCTCTAGCAACAGCTGGACTCTGCTGTCTCCTGAGGTGAGTGTAATATAGGGCTTACGTCAGTGTATTGTTATGAACGGATCTGTGAGTCATCTGTGATTTTATTTTTGTTTCAGGAGGTTGCTGCCGACCCCGCGTCCCCTGTGGATGATGGGACAGAGAGTCTCGGAGATGCGCCCAGTCTTTCAGAAGAGCTAGCAGGTTATAAATCAGTTAATCCGTCGCTGTATTGTGATGAGGGATAGTTCATTTAGAAATTGCATCTATTATTCACCCTTATGTCAAACCGCATGACTTGGAACACTTTAGAACTCAAAAGAAGATTTTTCTGAAGTGTCTCAGTGGGAAATTCGGTATTGTGGTTACCATCAGTCTTCAAATATTTTTCTTTTGTGTTCTGCAAATGGAAAGAAATTCATACAGGTTTTGAGAATGAGTTGAGCTGACACATAATGATGATACATATCGTATGTTAAAAGAGAATAGAGAGGCCTTTGCGACCTATACAATTTATCCAGACATATCTCAACATCAATGACATTAAGCCATCATTGCAAATTTTACAACTTTTCACTTTTCTGAAAATGTTTCTGAATATGTTTCTGTTAATATTTAACCATTAATCTGTTCTTATTTTAGGAAGTTCTTTGGAGATGAGGACACATGATCCTGAAACTTCAGTGGTGGAGACCATCTTGTCAGAGGAGGGTCACCAGGTCAGTGAATCGACACCGGTATGTACATTGGTATTTTTAGCTATCATTCTTCCAAAATCTCTTTTCAACCACCAACATTATGGTGAAACTATCCGCAAGTTATGACTATTTTAAACTAACACGCTGTCGACTTAAATAAAACATTTTCCAACATCCAGATCTGCCAGGAAACATCTCCAGAATGCTTCGAGGAAATGGCTGCATCCGGCCAGGCTTCCGAACTCGATCCAGAGATCCATGCTCCCGTCATCCACGACACCATCACCAGTTCTCCTCCTGACAGTGACCTTCTGGGTGCCGTGCCTTTCAGCATCGCCACCGAATCGACCTTCCAGTTTTCAGAGGAGTCAGCCCTTGATGAACCTCCTGAAGATGATGTTACCGATATCTTCACTAGCCAGCATGTCCCTGTTCAGGAAAGCCCCATTCCTGAACTGGAGCCCAAAATCATTTCCACTCCTGAAACATTTAGAGAGATAATCCCCTCCCATGATGCTTCCGAAATTTCCATAAGCCCCGTCCACGAGTCTTTGGAAGTTTCCATAAGCCCCACCCACGAGTCTTCTGCAATTCCTGTGGTTGATATTCAAGCTGATTTGCATCCTGCTCCTGAAACCCTGCCTCTGGCTTCTCCCTCTGAGGATGATACAGGCTTTGGATCTATGGTTGAAAGTCCCGCCCCAGTTAGTCCACATCCGGAAACAATTGGATCGGTTGAAACCGAGGAGGAGGATCCTACTATTGGCAAAGAGGAATCTGAGCAGCTGGAGAAAACCCCAGATGTGTTTAGAGAACCAGGTGATGTTTTGCAAAAAAAATTACAGGACGGCTTAAAAAGAAAAATATGTTTACGTATATACTTTATTATTTAGAAGATCTACATGCGTTCGACTCAGAAGAAGGTGACGGTCTAAGACTCCGACATGTGCAGCCAACCATAGTACTAAAGCGGAGCTCTGATGACGAAGATGAAGAAGAGGAGGAGTTTAACCTGCCTGAAAGGAAGGAGGAGAAACAAGGCTTCTCTTTGAATCAGCTGATAGTCGGAGCACTGGTGCTGCTCTGCGTCGGCTCTTTCTTTCTCACGGGTGAGATATGAATGAGTCTTAAAATAATGTTACAGGGCTAAAGCTCATTTTGTATTTTCCACTGAACATCAATCATTTCAGATGATGTGATGCATAACATCGATCATGCACCGATGCGTGACGCTTGCTTATGATTACATGCCACAATTTGTGATAAAATAAGAGAATTCTTTTGACATTTTCAGTGGTTGCATTAATGTTGTTATGCCTCTAGGTTCTGTGGTGGACCAGTCTGGTGGTAGGTACAGCGTGGGAGCTGGGTGGGAGCATATGCTTGTGCTTATGTCGTGGATAGACGTTGCCCACTGATGCTCATTTTGGATATCTTTCCAGACTTGAAATAGTTAAAAGTGAAATGTACACTTGACAGCTGCAGAGGGCAGCCTCGATCCTGACCTTTGTTCATTACCCACAATGCACTGCTTACCCAAGGGGGTCAAAGGTGAAGTGTGTCATTTGTGTGCCTTGAACAGCAACAAGCTGAAATGCAAAGTCTTTTCCTATCGGTTCTATTATATTAAATGGGTTGACTCAAAGTTGGTATGTTGAAGCAGGTCTACTCAAACATCAGATTGCAGTTTCATTTGGTTCCACGAGTGGTGCTACGATCACACACTTCATCTTAAAAGGAAAAGTTCACCCAAATATAACAATTCTGTCATTATTTACTCACTGTCCATTTGTTCCGAAACTGTATACATTTTATGTTTTGATGAGCACAGAGAAAGATTTATGGATTTATGTAAAAAATATATATTTTGTACTGTTATACACAAAATAAGGTATTTCAAAGAATAAAGAACTTAAAAAAAACTCTAGGGTACTGTTAACTATGTTTATCGAAACCAAAAAGAGTTTGGTAACAAGCATTCTTCCAAATATCTTTTCCAATATCATAAATGTTTGAAACAAATAGATAGAAAGAGTAGTTCATGACAGAGTATTTATTTTTGAGTTAACTATTCCTTTTATTCTTACTGTTTCTATGTCTCACCCTGAAAAAGCTTAATGCTGAGAATGTGCTAAAATAAAATGAACTCGAGTGGTGGTGTCAAGCTGTCAAAGCAAGCTGGTATTTAAAAGTGTCACCTAGATACAATATTACTGGACTGTGTCGTCATACCCTACTAGTTAAAACTTTGACACAACATGCCTGTGAAAAATTCTAATACCAAAGTTGTAAAAGATTGCAATAACTGCACTGAGTCTAACATAAAAATGTACAAACATTAGTAAAGCTTCTTTTCCTCCCGTAGATGATTTTGACGGTACTGATCTAAGTGACCAGGTCAGTGTTTTTGTTTGGTTTTCCTTCATTCAGGAGGCGTTGATTTCACTTGAAGCTTTTTCTCATGAACTTCATCTCTCTTTACAGGAGCTGCTTGAAAAACTCGCCCAAGAGAATAAACAAATTAATATTTTGGAAGCCCAGATAGAGGTAAGCTTGTTTTTTTTTTAACTTCATATATAGGATCTCTTTGAAATGGATAGTTCGACCCAAACATCATATCAGAATTTACAAACCCTCTTGACATTTGAAACTATAGAATTATAGAGAACTAATGGTCCCTATACACATCTTTTATATGGTTAACAACATTTTGAATAATCTTTTTTTGTGGTCTGCTGAAAAGTATGTACATGAAAAATTGTAGGTTAGAAATATAAAATGAATTTGAATTTATGATAACTTAAACTTGACTTCATGTATATGCTTTAAAGGAAAGTTCACCTAAAATAAAATGTATATTTCAATCATATATTCATATATTTCATGTAAAACCTGTATGTGACTCATTTTTATGTGAAACCTATACAAAGGTATTTTGAGAAATTCCCATGGGTTTTGTGTTCATAAAATGGAAGTCAAAAGGGGTCAATGTTGTTTTGCTATCAACATCCTTATGTTAATCTTTATATTGAATACCTTAAGACTTTATATGAAACCTAAATGTGATCTATATTTCAGTCACAGAAAGAAGAGTTGGATAAAGCTTTGAAAAAGGCTGCAGAGATGATCAGTACTGAAAAAGGTGCACTCGAGAAGGAAAACACTCGGTTACAGGAACAGCTCTCTAATCTTCCTGGTTTGAAAGAAGAACTTCAGATGCTGAGAGCTCGAGTTGCAGAACTCACTCAGCTTACAGGTACAAAGAAAAAAGATTCTTATGTTTTTAGAGATAGAACGTGCACACATTGCAGGGTTGCTAATATATTTTTTCTCCAAGTGTTATCTGTTTTTTCCTTCAGTTAAAGAAGATCTCCAACAGCAAACCCCCAGCACAGACCTACCATCCACTGGCGAGTCCGATCCCGAAGAATCCGAAAAACGATGGAATAGGAAAGATGAACTCAAGAGGCAGAAATTTCTGTTGGAGGAGAGCGGGAAGAGACTGGAAGGGATGAAGAAAGGGATGAAGAAAGGGAACAAACATGATTTGAGGGACAGCCTGGTGGAGGTGCAGAAGAGGCTCTCAAATCAGGTGGACCAGCTTGGAAAGAGAGAAGAATGGAAGAAGAAACACCAAGATCACAAAGGAGAGAAGAAAGAGTGGGGCAGAAAGAAAGAAGACCACAGCTGGAAGAAGGAAGAGACTGAGACAGGTAAAGAACGCAAACATGGCAAGAACAAACGCAACGGTGACGATAAACACAAAGATCATTTCAAAAAGTACAAAGAAGAGTGGGACCACAAGAAGAACGAGAGGAGGATGGAGAGAGAGAAGAGGCAAAAGGATAAACCGTGGCAGGGCAAACCATCTAAGCATCGCCACCACCACCATCATCATCACCATGAGCAGATGGACTTTTGGAAACACCAGGAAGAGAAGCTCAGGAAGAATCGTCGTCCGGTTGAGGGTTGCCACAGCGTAGACAACTGCGCTGACGCAGAAGGTATTGTTGCTGTCAAACTGGTTGAGTTTCAGGACCTCCTCGAGGTCTACCTTGGTAAACTGAAGGAGGTTCCTGAAGGAAACAAGGAAGCTCTCCGTCACCTCACTTCTCAGTTCTTCAGTGGTGGGGTTTTCAACCATGACAGAATGCGCTTCGGCGAGTTTGCAGAGGATGTGGCAGATATCTTGGAGGATTTGGCAGACGTTCTTGAAGATGGGCCGGATGGGCAGGACAATGATTCGCTGGAGGAGCAGATGGAAGATTTCGAGAAGGATGCACTGTTGAAGTTTGCAACGCTGGCGGCATAATGTTGATCATGCTCAAAACAAAAACTTGAAAGAAAATACAAATGGTGAACGTAAACGTAGGATGGTTGAAACGGACTGTAGATGTACTTTAATACCTTGTTTGTGAGGAGTGTTTCAATATTTAGTTTTGTCAGTAGTGACGTCCCACTTGTGCTTTGGGTGTTTTGCTGTAAGCTACCTCTGTCTTGTTCTTCAACGCCACATCTTTGGCTCCTGCTTGCTGTGTAAAGTGTCAGTCACCATCAGCATTGCTTTACATACACATGGATCAATCATTTAATACTTACGATGAAGTTGTGAACAAGGTTAATGTAAAGCTGGGTGCGTGCAATAAAGCTTAGGGATCCCCTTTCTCTTTAAAGTTCAATTTGAAGGGATTGTCCACCCAAAAATGAAAATTCTGTCTTGAATTTTTCCAAACCTTTATTTGAGAAAACTCAGTTGCAAATTTTTTTTTAAATTTATTTATATTTTATTCAATTGTTGTTCTTTTTGTTCAGTAGGACAAAAAAAAATAACAGCTTCAGAAAAACTTGATGTTGAGTTTGTATGGAGAATTATGCCTTTAAGTATCAAAAAGTCAAAACTGAGAATTTGTGGTTAGAATTTTTTTCTATTAGCTTTTATATTTTGAGCTCTCATATCAAAAAGCTCTCTTTAAAAGGAAAATCTTTTATTTGAAAACCGGTTTGCTTGTAGTTTTGCTTGCTAAGCAGATCTCAAATCTGTTTCTTTTAAAGTTTAGAATGCGCCTCTAAGGTATTAGAGGTCATTGTTAGATTTCTACCCCACTTCTATACTCTTAATGTAATGACAAATGTTTTTTTTCTTAATAGAAGTTTAAAAATGTTTGCTTATGTGCCTTTATTAGTGAAAACACCACAAGAATGAAAGTGGAGAAATAATTGATTTTTTGACGTGGACATGTATTTTTGTTTTCTCTGTCTGGAAAACAGACATTGTCATAACTCATTGAGATTTGATGTAGATGTGATTTTGTTTCAGTCTTTTGAATGAATACAATTTGAATTTTGGCTTTTCTTGTCCAATTTGTAAATAAGAAGAAAATGTTCAATGGAACTGATAATTTAAAGTAAAGGTGATCATACGACACAATGTCCTCTGATATTTAATTTGAAGAACGATGTAAAACTTTATTACAAAGTTTCAAAGGGGTAATTAAAGACCAAATGTCACAATTTAACAATGTGTGCCATTTTTGATTCTTTTTTAAACATACAGACTTTCATGCATTTGGTGTAAATACTCTTTATTCGGAAACTTTATAGTTATAGTAAATTAGTTCAGAACATATAACTGTGTTTTATAGATTCGAAATAAAGGCAAATCCTATTATTGACCTCTAAAAGCAATGTGGTTTAAAAGGTCATTATAAAATTCCAGTATGTCAGTTGATGCTGAGTAGGTTTTGACAGAGTTATCAGATTAAATTTCCCTGATGATAGATGTTTGCATTAATAACATTGAGAAAACCCGATATCAGGTTGTAAGGGATCCAACCCATACGTGAAAGGCTTAACTTTATGAAATAGGTGCATTTACAAAATAAATGCCATAAAAACCATTCCTTTGTCATATACAGTGTGTGATATTATGCATGTTATGTTTGTATTCTCATCTATATGTATGTGAAAGAGTCTAAGCTTCACTATGGAAACAATGTAGATAAGAACAGTCCAACAGGTTGTGAAAAGAAGCAGTGGGTGTGATTTTGGGGTTTTCCGCTGAGCTTGACAATATAATGAAGGATATAAAGGCCGAGATGTGGTCATTTACACAGCACATCACTTCCAACATCACTCCTCAGGTCTGGTGAGTCGTGGCTCTTATATCCATCATTAAGTCTTTTTATTTTATTTCTTTGTTCCTTTGAAAGGTTATTCAAAATGCGTAGTATATTTTCTATACTATACACATTTCTATATTTTCTCATTTTGCTTTTTGTACCGGTGAACTTGATTTTCCAGCTATCTAAGCATCCTGCTCTTAAAATCATGGAATCTGCCATTAACGTGCTGGTGTCCCAGTTCAAGACGTACGCCGGGAACGATGGCTCATCCGCCACATTGAGCAAAGAAGAGTTTAAAAGTCTGCTCACATCCCAGCTCCCAAATCTTGTTAAGGTAAGCACGCTTGAACATTACAATTACATTTACAATCAATAATGTAAAAATCCCTTTTAAATTGCCATAGCTTGATATCCATTTTCCAAGTCTAGAACCATATATCCTGTTTTTGTAAAAACAAACAGACCCTCTGAGCTAACACACTTGATCTGATAAAATGTAACATAATGTTACATCAAGAACATTTTTAATCTCTACAGACCTATATAACCAGCTCTAAATGGTTGTTGGTAAGAAGAGGCGTCTCTGCTGATCCTGAGGTGCAGCATAGAACCATCGAAGAACCTTTAGACTTCACATCAATAATGTTTCTGTGCATTATTTGAGCAACATATTTCACTTTATATCAATGTGTTGCATTTTACGGCCCTTTTGTAAGTCATATGTTATCTGTCAGCCAATTTATTGTTGTTTGTATTGTTGTTTAAAACCGGGCCTAAACCACCACGCAACGAAACCCCAGCTCTCACGCAAGTGAGCGTACCGAACATCAATGCTTAAAGATCCGAAGATTAAAGACCTAAACGGATCCAAACTCTGGTCTCAACATGTTCACAACCCAACTAGATCGGCAAGGCCTGAGACAAAGGAGAAAATGCCACATCAGTGCATATTCTGTTTTGGGTCATCCAAAACAGGAACTCCTCCTCTGTTCATAGCTCAGCAGAAAAGAATGCGCAGTATAAGTAAGAGCCACTAGATAGCGACACCGTTATTCCTGTAAGTGTTAACACATGCCTGTCCATGTGTCTCTCCCACAGAATGCTTCTGACCCAGCGGTGGTTGACCAGCTCATGAGCTCATTGGACGCCAACAATGACGGAGAGCTGACATTCCTGGAATTCTGGCAGCTGATTGGCAACCTGGCAAACAAACACGGCGGTTTCGGCCAATGAGCTGCAATGTCGTTTGTTGAATTATGGAATAATACTTTTAATTGTGATACATCTGTGACTTTCTGATGTAGTTCAAACACAGATGACGTCAAATAAAAGAAGCCATTGGAAAACTGCTTTGCATCTGTTGACCTTTTGATCTTTCTCTTATTCACGGGATAGGGTTTAATAATAACCTTTAAGAGTAGCGCAGCACACCCTTAGGCCTCACCTGTCACCTGTGTGCTTGACTTACATCCTGCAGCAGTTTGAAGTTCAGAGAGAAGCGTCTATACACCTCAGTTCCCTTTGTTCCTATTAACATATTTGATCTCCCACACAATGAAAAGCAGAACATGGCTTTCAGGTGTTTCTTGGGGGAAGGGTGTGGGTTTTTAATAGATTATAAAGAAGATTTAGATCTCATTTCCAAGTAGTATTAAGTCGAGGCAAATCGAGTCAAATAAAAAACATGCATTGTGAAAGGTTTGAGGGATGAAACCGATTTGACACACTTGAAATGAGCGCATGCAAATGTGCTTTTGAAGTCGATATAAATGATTGGTTTGACATTATTTTAACGTACAACAAAACACACACTCTGATTTATGTGGAAAGCGCAAACCAACAGGTCTCGGTTAGGCCAGATGTGTGACCGCAGCTGTCAAATTTGAGAAGAGATTAAAAATCATCATGTATTTGTTTAAAACCTGTATGACTTTCTTCCTTCTGCAGAACACAAAAGATATTTTGATGAAAGTCGGTGACAGTGCACCAGTGGCACACATTCACTTCTATTGTGTGCACACAAAACCAATATAAGTGAGTAGGTGCAACCAACATTCTGCAAAATATCTCCTTTTGTGTAACACCATAGAGGTTTGAAATGATCGTCAGTACACAATCACATAATTTCACTTTTGGATGAACTATGAACGTGTGCACTTTTTAAAGAATACTACAAAAAGTCAAATTTGAAGTCCAGGTTGAACTTTGATACTTGCGCGTAATTAAATAAGTGTGACTCATGGCCATAGTCCACACAATTGACACCAGTCCGTAAGAACACAATTTATAAAGGCGGTGGCTTTGTTAAACACACAATCAAAAGCACACACACAGAATCTGCATGGACCATGATTCATAAGTCTGGTCATTTGTATGAAGCATAATCATATTTTTCCCTATGTATAGTATAGTAAAATAAACTATAATGAGTGGTGGGATGTATTAATGCATGAGTGTAAACATGACAGGTAAGGGTTAACACTTCCATAAACTTCACAAAACTCCTATGAAACTTTATTCCCACGTGATCACATCAAGCTTCAGAAACTTTATTCCCAAAGCTATCACTTAGTTTGTAGGTGCCCTACCAAGGTCTACTTGTTCCCCTCCTCCAGGTGCACGCCCATGCCAGTCAGGGGCATGAGAAATCACGGAAGAGATTCGGTTCGAGTCTGACCAGTTTTTTTTTTTTTTTTTTTTTTTTTTTTGACGTAGGGAGGAAAAAAGAGAAAGGAAAAGAGGCTTCACTGCACCAACTGCGAAGTGTCAATCCGAGCTCTCCCCGTTTCAGGGTAAGTGCTCCTTAAAGCTTTTATTTATGACCGACTCGCATCAAAATCTCAACTTTGTTCGCAACTCCGAAAAGTTTTTGTGGCGCGTGAACGCCACGTTTAAGCAACACCCTTCGAGGAGCCTCCGCCGTCCGATCTCAGGTCTGCGCGTCTGGCGCACCGCCGCCGTTGCGTTCATCCGAATGTGTTGTACGGCTTTACACCGAAACTGCGCATTCTTGGATTTTGGAGTTGTTTCTTTTGCATGTGTTTGACTTCCATTTAACGACATAAATAATGCAAAAGTACTTTGAGAAGTTACTCAATTCCATACTGTTTAAAAATGATATAAAAACGCTCGTTCAAACTAGAAAAAGCATGCCAGGATATAAAGTGTGTGCCAACTTTATGGCCTCAAGTCACGCACATTTTATTAGTTAACACCCTGGCTCCTTTTCTCCTTCCCAACTTGAGATTGTTCCCCACGTCTTTTAAACTCGTTCCTGTGTGCATTTTTCATAAGGAACGCAAACGGATAGGGGTATCGCGTTCACCCTTGTCGAAACGCAAACCTCTCAATCTCTTTTGCGCATTGAGAAGTTGAGTGTCACCCATTTTCCTTTCCAGGCTTGTTTGCACGGATTTCCCATCTGGGAATAACCCAGCAGTCAAATCTGATTTGATTGTGGATCTGGGAATACTTTGTGTGTGGGTTACCATGCTTGCTGGTGCCCACCACGTCTTAGGCACCAGACAGATCTGTAAAAGTGATCTTGATGTATGTCTAGATGTCTCCATAAGATGTGGAGTCGAACTTGTGCGCTTAGATGCATCCGTGAAGATCTTAGAGTCGTCTACTAGAGGTCTCCGAGATGTTTATGGAGGCCTCCGTGACATCTGGCGTCTCGGAGATGCATCGATGAGCGACTAGACGTCTGTGGGATGTATGTTTGCCGTCAGGGTTCGTCGAGCCGATGATTTATGCATCACTCCGAGAAACGTAAACGCTCATGTCTGTTATGGAGAGACACTTAAGTAATGGAAGATCCAGCTTCATCACTTATCATGAGCGGACAGGCCACGTGCCGTCTGTCTGAAGGAGTTTTGGGTTAAACCTCGACACTGTCTTGGGTAGCGCCTGCGGAATTGCCAGGTCAGGGGCCGAAGGCATCAATAATTAACTTGACTCGACACCGGCACTGGATAGGGTTGAGACCGAGGGTTGAGAAAGTCAACGGGATCAATGAAGGGTGCCTAGGAATATGACTGTAAAGACAAGACGTAGGATTGGGACAACAACACGGTATTGACTCAAACAAAGCGACGGGCCTTTGCTCCGGGGCACATGTGAGCGGTTCTGACCTAACAGTAGGGTGGCATCTCCAATCCTCAGCTCATGCGTGAGACAGTGAGTTGTCGGGGTGTCTAATGATCCAGACACTTTTCATCTTGCGTGTTCGACCGCTTTTTTTTGAAGTTTGTTTAGAAATCACACAACGCAAACCAGCAATTTGTCTTCATTGTTGTCATGATGGAAACATGTCTGTAAGGCCTTAAAGTGCCGTCTAGCTTACATTCTGTCGTTCACGGTTTTACCTAAGGCATACAATGGGAAAGACACTGTTAGCGTAAGTGTCTCTGTCCAAAAGCGATTTACTGCACCATTCCACTCATGCTTTATGGTACTCGTGTAAGGAACCCCGTCTCACTCTCTTAGCCTATGAAACCAGAACCGTAATTATGCCTTTCCTGCGTCATCTCTGTATCTCATTCTGTCCCATTAAATTAAGGTAATGGCCATGTTTCTAAATAGCGTTCTACCTGTGGATTCGGTTATTGCTCCCGATAAGAGGAAGCTCGACGCGTATGTGTGTCAGCTAATTTGGCGGCATTAAAAGCCGTGTCAGGTGACGAACACACCCACACAGATTTGATCCTACAATAACTACCGGCAGGTCTAGGTTGGGTGTCTCGTTTGTTCTACATTTGGTAGTTCTAACATTCCATGAGAAAAATGACTGTAATTCAAAGGATTTCAAGTGTGTGTTATCTTTATGGGACGCTACGCGTTATTGCGCAAGGTTTTGTCAATGAAATGTTTTGTTTGTGTGTGTTCTCATGTATAAAAACTACACAAGAGCACATTGTTCGCCTGCTTCCTACTCTCTGAAACAGGGTGTGTAGAACATTTGGCATTAATGCAAACACAATTTGTTTTTGACCTATATGGAAAAAAATATGATTGACACATTTTCATGCCATCAACAAAGAATTCAAATAATGCCGTATGGTCTCCACGCAAGCTGATTGGCTGCCGGCATTTCCTCCTTCATTCAGACCTATCCGATGTGATGCAAGAGAGAGTCACCGTGGGTAGAATCCACCGAGAGTCAGTGAAGAAAGACAAAGTGAGATAAAGATTGAGATGTCTTGAAGCTGTTGGTAATCCCGTGTGAAACGTGAAGCCGCTCTCTGTGGTTTGTTCACCGGGGATCAGGTGACCTATCAAAGATTAGGATAGCCGCTGGCACTCGACCTTTCCTTCTTTCTTTCCTTATCTGCAATCGACTGTCAGTTCTTACCCTCAAGATTTCCATGCACGTTCAGGCACGGTATACTCATTAAATGGACTCGATAAGGCGTTGGGTTTATCTCGCCGAGCGCGTCACAAACCATCTAATGAAGCCTTCCATAAACTTCATTAGTGGCACCTGCTAGAGCACACATCATGGATACTGTTGATAAGGATTAGAACAAACCCCTGATGCTAAAAGCCATATCAAATCCAGTGTAACTGTTTTTCTTTATTAATGTTGAATGTATGCTGTCAGCCGTCAATCAATATTCTTTCTGTTATCAGAGTGAAAATAAAGATGGAGGAAGCCATTAAAACAGTGGTGGGGGTCTTCCTGAAGTCATCCAAGGGAAAAGAAAACCTTGCATCGAAAGACTTTCAGGGTCTTGTGAAGGGTCAACTGAAAAACATTTTGACGGTTAGAAATATTTATTTATTCAAGATTCATGTTTTAGATTATTATATTTATTATTATTTTGTAAGCAGGCGCTATATTATCATTTATTTATTTACTACTTAAAAGTATGTTTTAGGTAGAATTATTCATTTTATTATTGATTGTTTAAAAAGTGTTTTGTTATATTTTTGTCAACAGTATTTTTTAGACCTTAAATACTGCAAGGAATACAAATGTATGTTAACTTTTGTACATTTATTATCTAAAAAATAATTATGACAGTTTTCACACGCTGTCAGTCTTTCACATTTTCATTGACGACTTTTTGTCTCTCCGCTCAACCTCATGTCATTTTAAACCGTATGACTTTCTTTCTTCAGCATAACATACAAGAAGATAATTTGAGAAATGTTGTTAACTGCTGGAACCCATTAACCATTGGATGGACGCTAAACCATTTACATTTAAGCGTTTGGCACACTCTATAATCCAAAGCAACTAACATTGCATAATACATTTACATTTGATTAAGAGTATTTGCAATCCAGGGATCGATCCCATGTATTTGGCATTGCTAGCACCATGGTCTAACCACTGAGCTGCGGAAAAGCAATGCAAGGGCACCAACAGTTTTGTATTTCCCAACATTTTTCAAAATACCTTCTTTTGTGTTTGGCACAAGAAAGAAACATATACTAAAAATCTGAACCCCTTTCTTTAGAACACAGAAGACAATGACGCATTAAAGACCATGCGTCAAGAACTCGACAGCAACCAGGATGGGAAAGTGGGCTTCCAAGAGTATATGACTCTCATCGGCTATTTGGCACAGGCAGTCAGTGAAACGCGCTGTTTGGAAAAGGAATCTCAAGGTGGGAGTTCAGCACAAGCATCGGCCGCAGCAAGCGCAGAATCACAGCCGGCAGAACCGAAGGCAGAACCCAAGGCAGAACCCAAGGCAGAACCCAAGGCAGAACCCAAGGCAGAACCCAAGGCAGAACCCAAGGAAGAACCGAAGGCAGAACCGAAGGAAGAACCGAAGGTAGAACCGAAGACAGAACCACAAGTAGAACCACAGGTGGTAAAGGAGGAACCGCTGGCAGAAGTGGCAGCCGCCAAAGAAGAGAAGAAGCCGGAGGAGGAGAAGGTTGAGTCGGAGGTGAAGCAACCGGAAGAGAAAAAAGTCGAAGAGCAGAATAAAACTGAAGAGGCCTCATAGGAGCTTGAGATTTGCTAATCTTGTGCTTTTGTGTTTGTTTTACTTTTTGTCGTTTTTGTCATTTTTGTGATAGTTTAAAACACACACGAAAACCCGGCCAATACACCACCATAGAGGCATAGCCTTCGTTATAATCCTTTTTGTGAACCTGTTGTTGATTTTTGAATGATTGTGAGTAAATGGGCCCAGGTCTGGGCAAGCCGGAGGTCTGTAATATGAGCCAGAGCTGTTGTAAGGGTACTGCAACCACTGTCTTCCCTATTTTATATTTCCACAACGCCATCGTGAATGAAAAAAAGGGAATTTATTTAGCAGAGATGTCGAGAGTATTTTCTTCTGCTACTGTTTACTGCTTGTTTGTGCCACGACAGGGTCACTCGGTGCTAGACGTACATTTATTTGTCAGTGTTGCGGCAATTTTACGATCCCTATGAGCCTGTTTTTCTAGACTTTGAATATCATCAAATGTAGAATTTGTGCTGTGATGTACATCCCTTGTGAAATGTAACCACGGTCGATTACGTTAGTTTTCCTGCAAGTGAATGATGAACACTGCGGTGAGACAATGGTAAATTCGGAGCTACTTGGTCATAAAATTACAAATACCACAAAGCTACGGTTACCATACTTAAACGTGGTTAGCTTTCAAAACGGATGGGAACATCATGTGCTTTGTTGTTCACATTTCTGCCAAGGCCTTAATTGCATGAGAATAAAGTAATGTTGTTTGAAATAAATGTAGTTTTATTGCATGCTTTATCATTCTGTTTCCACTTCTCTGTCACATACTTCATTGGCTGTCTTATATACGGTTTGTCTTATTTATCACCCAAAAATGCAATATTGTTCATTTTTAACTGGCCCTCCTGTCATTTCAAACATGGCTGAGTTTCTTTTTTGCAGGACATAAAAAAAGATATTTTGAAGGCTGTTCAAAACCAAATTTCCTTCTTATTGAATTAGTGACAGGCAAAATATCATCTTGTGTTCCGCAAGACTAACACATAGATTTTGAAAGACATGAGCGTGAATAATATTAACAAAAGTTGTTTTTTTGGGTGAACTGTCTCTTCAATGTTGTTTGGCTTCAAGAACCGCATTTCAGATGCGTCGTGTCCTTATGATAGTGACCGCTCAATAATTAAAACCTTAGGGATGGAATCCACACCAGAGGACCCTCATGGCCCTTTGGGAGCTAAAGAAGTCCCAAGGTATCATCTCACAGATGTAGGGAGGCACGAGAGGGCTCTTAAGAAAAACAAAGTTGAGGACTTATTTAAACCGACAACATTTTAACCACATATATAATATTTCATTTCATTGCTTCTGATCTACCAGATTATTTCAAAATCTAATCCTAGGGAAGGACTAAATGAATGGAAAATACGTGGCACGAGAATGTTAAAGACCACAAATTTTTTATTATTTTGTAAGAAGCTCTAAATTTAAAGCTACATTACGAACATGACATGTTTCAATGTTGTATTCTATCATTTATGGCTTCTTCCTTCAAGACTTGTGCAACAGTGTAACACAGACTTAAAGAGGAACCTTATCTTAGTGTTTGCTGAATTTTTCACTGATAATCAATGATTCAATGAATTTTGATATAGCAGTTCACAGCAGACGTACCTTCTTCCGATCTAACTATAAATAACATGGAAGAATGGGTTTAACGCCAGACTAAACACCACACGTATCACAATGCCATGCGTACTTTCGCCATTTAGCCATTATCTCTATACGGTCTAGCAGTTTACATAATACATTATAGATAATACATTATGCATTATGGAGATATGTATAGGCCACATCAGTGTGAAATCCTACGCTGTGTAAAACGCACTCATACAGATCATGCTAATGAGATCTGGTTTAGCTCGTGCTGTCATGTATATCCCGGCCACGTAAAGCTGACGCCGTTACGGCCTTGTTTGCTTTGGTGTGTTTGACTCTGCAAACGTTGCATCTTGTTCTGCAAGGCCACAATGACCATTATAACATCATCCATTAGTCTTATAAACATACTAACATGTTTGCACCTTGCTACAGTTTAACATGCAGATTACATATATCCTATATCTTTTACCCGCATGTAGGCTTTAAGAAAGAGCATGCTAATTATGCAAGTGTGGATTTAGAACATGGACTTCTAATCTTAAATTGAAACATCTTTGGAACTGGGGTTAACATTTCCACGTTTTTTTTTATTAATTTGCTTTGCCTTTGTCTTTGTAATTATTTTTTAAATACTTTATATTACGAATTTATATTCTGAATATATATATATATATATATATATATATATATATATATTAACAGTCAATATTTGTTATATTCCATATATATTCATTATATAAACTTGAATTATACATTGTTACTGTGTTGCAATATATTGAATAACACATAAGGAATTGTTACTTATATATAGAAATAAAAACACTTTGTTTCAATCTATAGAAATGTAATATTTAATATATATGTTCAGTGTATTCAGATATATTTTGTTTCGAACCGTTGGTTAGCCGTGGGTTTAATTCTTTTATTTTAATGTACAATCATAAGATATATTGTTTTTTAAAAGACAAAAATAAGACCCAAAAAATTACGATGAACTTTTGCAATGGTTTGCAGTAGCAACCAGGGTATAATTTTTAATGAACCTATGGTTATACAAATGGTTACCAATTTGCCAGAAACTGGTTACTACACTTTGAATTTAACAAAAATGATCTTCCTAAATTCCATTTTTATTGAGGAATTCTCTTCATTGTGTTTATTACGTTCTTGTAAACACATTAAAAATGTATATAGCCATGATTGTTTTTTAATATACACATACATATAGCTTTAACCCAACATGTTGGAAACGTCTAGCCAATCCACAACTAAAAACCATCAAATCAAATAAATCTGGCAAAGGTGTCAGTCTAACAACAGTACACTTTACGGCCCAGTCAAGGTAACATACAACCATCTGTCCGTTATGCAAATGCATGCGTTTCATTAAGTGTACATATCTGAAGTAACCGCTCAAAGTGAGCGCTTTATTTCCAATGATGTATGATTGACCATCTCTAACTGCTCAACAATAAAGGACTGTAATGCAAACTCCATTGGCCCATAGAGTCTTGTTGTCTTGAGTCAACTGGCATGACGGGGTCAAATGGCCCTTATGAGCTTAAGGAGGTGGGTACAGTAAAGGGTGAAGGAGGCGGGTGGACAACAGAAACTGAAGATGTTCTTGTGAAAGGAGGGGGGAGTGAGTGATATTTAAACCCCAGAGGTTCTCTCTCCTCATATGTTCCTCGGCTCCCTGGCTGTCTATCACCATCTCCAGCTCTTCATCACAAACAAAGGAAACTCTCCATAGGCATTCAGGTAAGATGGACAGTTCCGATGGGATCTTTTATGAAGTATGAAGCTTGTTAATGCTCCTCTGGATTGTATTGTACCTCCTCATTCAGTCTTCTTTAACTGTATTCTGCTTCATTCTGGAAAGATCGGTTTCTGACATATAAAGCAAACCAATTTCGTCGGTTTTACTTGGAAATCTTTAGAATAATATGCAAATTCCAAAACATATTTGTTTATCCTTATTTTTTTCATGACATAAACATAAAAGATTATTTTAACATTTTAAAGAAAGTAACTGTTTGATTTTAATTATTTCCCACTGAAAAAATCTACTGAATGTATTTAATTTATTTTATTAAGTTCATATAAGAGTTTATTTTTGTGATATTTACCAAGTATTATGATTTTTTTACAGGGAACCTACACTCTCAAAAAAGTCTTCTTATTATGGAAATTTTATAAAAAAAAATATTTCTCACTTTTTCTGAAGTATAAAGTACACACCATAACCTTTGCGAAACGGAAGGTGATTTGAACGTTATAAGATCTTTACAGAACCATTCAGCCCCAAACAGATCTTCTATATCATCATATAGCACTCTTATCTTTTAGGCCATAATTCAGGATGGTGGTGGACCTAAAGCGATTTTTAACAGATTGCTTTGTCAATTTTGGTTCCCACCAATCTTGAATGATGATGTTTGACAGCAATGCCCTTATTTGGCAAACACTAAAAACATCTCTCGTTTTAAACTAATTCATCTCTGCTTGTGTGTCAAAGACCGGTCAGCTTTCTCCCTGTCATCTGGTCACTCGGTATTACATTACCGTTCTCGTCTTAGTTGTCATAGCGTCAGAGAATTTCCAGAATGTCTGAAGTCTATTGATTTCTCCTGCTACTTCAAAAATGTGCCATCATTTCACCTCTTGACTTTTTTGTACCTATATTTTGCATTTCATGTTGGTCCAGATTATCCGCAGACTGCAATTGCGTTTCAAAACATGCAGTTGATGTTATACATTACACCTCTTGTTTTCTAGTTAGTGATTCAGTGGTTTTGGGTTTTAGGGTATGGGTATTTGTAGACCTTCTCTTGGGTTAACAAATTAGTTAAATTAGATGGTGTAGTACTACAAATAAGTAGGTAAAGCGAAGCAGCCTAGTTATATTGTTAGGCCTCTAAACTAATGAACTATTTTTCTTTGGCAAAATGACAGCTTTGTGTCATCACGTCAGTTTCGAATTACTTGTATGAAGTTCCTTAGTAGTACTTGCCTGTAGTTTTATCTTCAATTTGACAGTTTAATGTTTCACGTGTTGTTTCCTGTGAGATGCAGCCCATGTTACATGATCGACAGGTGTGAGCAGGGAAGCGTTCACAATCTACTAATAAACTACACTTCTGAAATTGACTTCAAAAGAATTAATATAGCTCCTAAAATTATAAATAATATCATAAAATAGAACCTTTGTTTTTCCCAGATGTGCCAAATATACTGTATTTACCGATCAACAATATTCACAGGTCCTTTTGTATCTTAATCATTTAAAATTGCCGTCCAGAAAAACGACACAAGACAAGTTGCTTGTACTTTTTACCGTTCCGGCAGTTTTTCTTTCCATGCAATGACTTTGTCTGTTTCTATACATGCGCAGTAGCTTGCTGAACCTGGAGAGAAGATCCAAGATGCCACGGTCAAAGTGTGATGTGTAAGAATGTTGCTTTTTGAGTGAAACCCCCTTAAACAAACCCGTAATCTCCCTTTGAGTAAAGATCAATATTTAAGAAAATATATGACACGGATCAAATCTTAAGCAATTTTATTCCCCCTTCGCCCAAATTTGTTTGTGCCAGAATTAATTGAGCCAAAGCTCTGCCCATGCTAGCCATGTGACCATACATGCAGCTGGGTCTAGCCAGGGGCGCGCCACCTCACTGTATCTAACCTTTGACCTCTCTGGGCCACCTTACAGCATGTCCAAAGAGCCCAGCTCCAACTTGGAAAGCGCGATGCAGATGCTCATCAAGACCTTTCATAAATATTCTGGGAAGGAAGGAGACAAATACACGCTCAGTCGAGGAGAACTGAGGGAACTGCTAACGGAGGAGCTGGGAAATTATCTAGGGGTAAGAGAGAGAAATAATACAATTGTTTAATATAAAGAATTGTCTACATGTATTTCCACAGCGGAATATAATACGGAAAAAACCTGGAATAGTTATTAACTATAATATTTTTAATGAAAATATTTGTGAAAAATTGCATGTAAGGTATTTATAAAATAATGTTATATGCAATATGTATAATATATGAAATATTTTATTTCTATATTTCTGGCTTACGTACAATTTGATTGCAACCATCCCAAACCAACCCCGTCATTGAGCTAAGATATGCCTATGTTTTGGTGAATATAATGAGATAGGTACACCGCAAAAAACACTTTTATACCCTCTTGACATTGAAAAGCTTTTTGAAGAATGCTGGTAAACAACAGGTCTCAATTGATACGCATAGTTTTTAGTCTGTACAATATAAGTCAAAGGGGACCTATGGTTTTCTGATACCAACGAATTCCAAAAATCTTTGTTAGTATGGCGCACTTGCAAAGATTCCACTTGTGACTTTTTTAATGTTCTGTCTGCATATACTTGCCATCTGTCATCACAGCTAATGTAAAAAAACCTGTAAGACAAGTTTAGATTTGCATTACATAAACACTCTCATAATAACAGATCGTTTTCACATTCACAGTGATCCTGCATGTGCAAATCACATGCGATCAGATCCAGGGCTTCTTTATCTAAATGCACAGACGTTGGCAACACTTTGTTTTAAGGAGACACAAAGAAAAGTGACATCATTATGTACTCACGCTCATGTCATATTAACTCTATATGACTTTCTATTGCAAAACACAAAAGAAGATATTTTGAAGAATGTCGGTAACCAGAAAACACTGCCACCTATTTCCTTCCATTGTATGGAGAACAAAAACCTTTGAGAGACATTTCTCATTCTGTTCCAAAGATTTTGCATGACATTTTGGTGAATAAATGTTTTTTTTGGGTGAACTGTCCATCAAACTGAAGATTTGAACAGGACGTATGACTTATCAAATATATATGGTCACATTTATTAAGACTAATCTTTGTAACAATCTCTTTCATACCAACTTGTTTCATCACCCCCACAGAACGCTCAAGATAAAGACGCGGTGGAACGTGTAATGAATGACCTGGATTCCAACAACGATGGCGAGGTGGACTTCACCGAGTTCATCATCCTCATGGGCGCGCTGACCGTGGCCTGCAATGACTTCTTCCTGGACAGCCCGGCACCCAAAAAGGGCGACGGCACGAGTGACGGAGCTACAGAGGAAAAGAAAGAATAAAGAGTGCAAACACAACAAAAGAGTATTAGTGCGTTGCATGGTAGTGCTGAAAACCACCGAGTGAGATTCTAGTTTCCTTCATTTCTTTCATCGGGACCGACAAACCTAGATCCTGAAGGAGATTTGCTTTTATAATTCAACACAAGTTGTTCGTTACTTTCAATGCAAAACTTTCATACCCCAAAGGCGAACACTCGGGGGGCTGATGGGAAACAGGCGGGTGTAGTGCCAGGAGCTGGTTTGTCTAACGCAAAGCTATTTTTCCAGTTGATAATAAGTCATTGATGGGAAGATGTGATATTTTAAGTGGAAGGGTTTTGTTCTTTGGTTAATATTAAAGCCTGAGAATGGTACGTGTGAAGGAACGAGTGTTATGGATAGATCTACACAATCACCCGACTGACAGATGTTATCGTATTTGACATAATTTATTTATGAAATTATGCATTATTACATCCATATCAAGGTTACCGTCTTAACAGTGTTCACATACACTTACATCTGAAACGATTCAGTGTTGAACTTGGTTTGTCTCTTTCCTTGCATCTATTTCATTTGTATTTATTAAAGAATATGTGTATTCTTCATTATAATAAACATACAACTGACCTCCAGAAACCTGTTTTGTCATTTTTAAATGCACACTTGGGAATTGCTTTTATTCCTTCACAAATCCTCAACTGATTTTTGGGAATTTATTTAACTCGGTGAAGTTATCCTGTCTGCACAGGTTGTGAGAACAATGGTGCCTTTGTTTAAGCTGAATCTGTCTTTGGCTTCCTTTTCGGCCTGATACGCCGTTGACCTTTATCACCCTGGTAAATGTAGTAGTAAAATCCTTTTACAACTTTGCTATGCCCTGTAGTAAGAAGATGATTTGGGCTTCTGGGTTATTTATTATCACACCATGCATGGGGATTCCCAGCAGATGTGTGTAAATATTACAAAGGAGCTCATCCTGGACTTACTTCCGTCTGAACCTGTCTGACCCGATATACTACTTGCCATGTTTACTCGGCAGCCAGCGGGAAGCAACATTAAAGTATCACAGACAATTGTGTTTAAACAGGACAGAAAGTAATAAACAAACCCCCTTTGGGCAAATCAGTGTACCTGACGGTTATTTTCCCAGCACAATGGGCATCTATTTCTAGCTCTGGCATCTATGTGAACGGGTAAAGTGTCTATTGCAATAATGTATTTAAATCTAAACTTAACATTAGAATTAATTTTTGATTGGCTGTTTAAACTATAAGGAGGAGCTTAAAAAGGAGATGGTGTCTTTTAAAAATAAGCCATGACGTCATATGCCATGTTTTGAATATATTTATACAATTATAAAAATTGAAGAGAATTTTAAAGACCATTTATTGGTTTTCTGAATTAACAATATGTATTGGTGTGTTTATATACATTTTTATTTTGTTTAATTTGTGAAATTTTAACAACATTACTCCTAAAGGAAAATATGTTTTGCATTTGTTTGCGAAAAAGAAAACATAAAGTAAATGGTTACTCAAATATTTTTACAAACATGAAAAACCTAATTAATAAGTAAATTTTTTTTATAATTTTAGAGAAATTAACTGTTGGATTTTCACTTAAATATTTAAATATATTAATTTTATTTATCCGTTGAATTTTTTTCTTGTTTATAAAAGATTTAAGTGTAAATATAAGCGTTTATTTTTATGATATTTGCTAAGCCACACGAACACGTTTTTTACAGTCAGTAACAGGTCAAAATGAAATAAAATATGCTGTGTATTTATTCAGACCTCAAACGTTGCAATGAAAGACAGGACATATTCGCATGAAACATTTTATCATCTCAGTTTTTATGTGTCTTGTAATGCTGTCAATTTTTAACATTGCTGTTGGATCACTCCTGAGCTTTGATTTTGTTAACATTTAACAGACATTGGATCGGAATGACTACAATCCATCAAGAAATGCACATAAAATGCTCATTTGTAATTGTATTTTTCCATAGATTAATATCTGTGGTCTATCCCTGCCCTCATATTCCCAAAGCAAATACTCCGAGCTAATTACTTGGATCCAGATCAAGATGTATGTTGAATTATGGATGGTATCTTTAATTCCAGTGATATTAGCATTGGCTCGTGTTACATGACAATTGATCACATGTTGTCTTATTTCACTGTAGAAAAATAAGCCAAAGTGTTTCCGCTGCCGGATGCTTTCATTTAAATTAAAAAAAGTTTAAAAGATATTCAATATGACACAAACTGTCATCCCATAATTCTATTTGTTAATGGAGTCTCTGTTCAATGATAGTGGTGACAGTTGCTAGAAATATGTATGAGAGTGTTTGTGCATCTTTGTGTAAATGGGGACCATATTGGTCTGGAATGATTCATTCACAGCACATCAAACACAGACGGAACTCTGTTGTAAACTGGTTCAACTCAGCAAATCATTCAAGGCATTTTTCCTTTGTGACCAAGAATGAATGCCAGTGTGACCACAAAAGACTTCCATATGTTTTGGAAAGTGTTGCACAGTGCTTCATACTGTGGCCACGAATGTATCTGGAAGTCTTGAAGAAATGAATTTCACTGCATTAGACATCATATAGGCATTTTGTTGGACGTTTGTGCCTGGCCCAAAGTCTACCGTAGGCCTGTATTTGTCGATCGGTCTGGCTGGTATCTAACAATAGAAGCATTCATTTTATTATATTCATATTAAAATATAATAAACTATCTAATTAACAATGAGTTTATAACATTGGTTTATTATGTATAAAAAGTCAGACATAGATTTTACTTGCTGACTAATATCATTTATTTGTTGTTGTCAGAAATAATCTATAGAAACTATTCACTTTGTGGATGTTTACAGGAGTGTTAAATTCGGACCCCAAAGTGTGCATGTTTATGTTGTTGGCAGTAAAATATATATATTTAAATATTATTGCAAATATTTGCAATAATAATTAAAGTGCACACATTTTTAAAGATTACCCAGTAATAATCTAAACATCAGTTTATGAATATATACAACAATGTTTATAAATGTAGAAGGCGAAACATTACAACATTGACAAAGGATCTCTGGTAAATTAATTATTACGTCTTTTTTAAAAATGCTAAATTACTTTAGTATTTTGTTGTCTAAACTAATGAAATGTATATATTTCTTGTAACAATTTTTTTTTTAAATCAAACAACAGTGCCACGCATTCATTTTCTATTGTATGGAAACTAGGTGAATGAGTGCCTGTTAACAACATTCTTCAAAATATCTTCTCTCTTGTTTTGCAGACGAAAGAACGTCAAATATGTCAAGAGGGTAAATTAATGATGCCAGATTAGTCATTTTTGGGTAAACTATCATTTTAATAATAATTTTAGGGGTCACTGCAGGAAAATGACTCTTTAAAACAGGATGCACAGGCAGATAAATGGGAAGAGCAGAATAAAAAATTAAGTATCATATTTATTCTTTTAAATTTTCAGGCCATTATGCATATATGACATATAGATAACACAATTATAACACAACCTATCTTGTCTTGAACCCCACAACAAACAGATGCCATAACCCTGACAGACTGCTGGCCGGTCCCGAGTGTGTAGTGGCAGTTTTGATGTGATGGTGTCGCCTGACCGGGGCCTTCGGGTAACCGTAGTGCTCCATGTCACCGTTATCTGGGCAGGCTGTCTGGACGGGCCCTGACGGACAGCCCAGCTTACCTCCACCGCTTTCTCCTCCCACGACTGACATCCGCCCTCTCATCCCTATACGGGATGACACAATAATATTAACAATAGCGTCTGTATCAGATTTCACACAGGCAGAAAAACACGTTCCACAGGAATCAACCCATGTGTATACATTTCGGAAAGCCACATCCAACATTTAGGGTAAATGTTAAATCATATACAATGCAGACACATGTGAGCGTGTCTGAGCAGGTTCGGTGTGCCACGGGTGAGATTGTCAGAACTGCTATCACGGTTAGAAGTGGAAGTGTTGCTGTCAATTGGGAATGATTTGGAGTGTCTCCAGTTGTTCACATCGATCCATCAAACTGACGTCTGAAAGAAATTTGCTTGCTCTTTGTATTTGGTTCTCAAGCTTACTCTTAAAAGACAATATTCTGACATCTTTGATGTTGCCGTCTATGATGTACACCATTTTGAATCCAATGGAAATAAAAGGCAAATGTAACTTTACTTTAGGCGAGTAGAACTAGTTTTCACATGTTTGGTTTATTCTTCACGCTTGGCTTATCGCTCTCTCTCTGTCTCTCATGCATTATGCTCACGGAGGACAGCTCTTCTCTTAAACTGGATCACTGCTGGCGTCACAAGAGACCTCTTATCAGACTCAGCTATCACGATCATGAAGTAAGAAAGGTAAAGAGAGAACGATCGTAGCGTGCAGACCAAAAGGAAGGAGGGAGGCTGGTGTCACTTTTGCTTGTTTTTTTTGGCCTGTTAAGTATCTTTTATTCCAACGAATCGATACTCCGACTACACTTTGCCCATTTTTTGTAGCATGGTTCCCTTCAGGTATGAAGTCATACTGTTATTCTACTCTTGAACCTGAAGGCCGTATAGAGGCATGTACATCCGATCCCTATACAATCATTAACCTCGCCGCCTCCTGTAACCCCTTCACCTCACCTTAACTGTGATCTCAACCCGCCTACGACACCATCCCCAGATTAACAATTCATCTGAATTCAAAGCAATCCAGACGGTAACTCGAAGCCAGGGCTAAAATGAACACTGATGGGAGTCGACAAGGGCCTGAGAACGCTGAAATGATTCATGATGGATGCTGGGGAAACACACCAGGAGGATTCAAGGAAATTATTCATACTAATGATTTATTGTCAGGCTACCGGTCAAATGTTTAGGGGGGCTTACTCGCTTATGCATTCATATGTCTTTACACATTTATAACAATAATAAGCTACAATTATTGTGAAATAAAACAAAGGAAACTATCGGAATTGCATTGTTTCTAAATTTGAAAAAATAAACATTTTATATAAGATCAGCTTCAGTGTAGTCACTCTTTGACTACAATTTGCAGAAATTTGTTCTTGTCATCTTCCTTTAATATTTAGTCAAATAGTTAAGTCATCTATTTCAGAAATATTGTTTATTAAATCAAATTAAATCTGTCATAAAAAATGTGTATGTTTGTTTAATTATGTTATGGTCTATTAAACAGTCTATTATGCAGTCATAAACCTTCAGATCAAAAGCTTCTTGAAATAATATGACACATTTTTTGTGATACAAAACTTTTGAGGATTTTCTTCATTTGCCTGATGGTTTCGTTTAAAGTGAATTAAAGGACAACAAAGCATAACTCAGAAATGCTTTAGGATAGTTAAAGTAAAACAAGTGATCAGCCAAAATTATTATTTAATAGGCAAAAAGTGATATATAAAGAAGGTTCTGCATGTCATTTTAGTGGTTGTTCTTATTGTGACCACTAGAGGTCACCATAAGACAGCACACTGATTAACTTCACTAATACAATTATAATGCATTATTATGTAAAGAGTTTAATAAATGTTAATTTATCAATTAATATTATAGTTTTAACCTAGCATTTCTTGTGATCCTTGCACATAATGCTATATTATATTTGTTGTATTAAAATTACATTATTATTAATCTCTAAATGTTACGTTTATAACTGAGTTTAGAGGAAAAACATTTCTTAATAACTTAAAAAATAACTTTATAATGATCACAATAAATTGAATTCCTCGTTCACAGTCAAAAAACTACAACTCCCACAATGCAACTGACACCGGAACTACAGACGCGCCCATACCAGGACCGGTGCTTAAAAATTAATCTCGACGTTTAATTAAAGTAAATTTCTACACATTTAAAAAAATATAAAAAAATATTATTTAATTACAAAAAGCATCGCTTGATATTTTTAAATAAAAACAAAACGCACAACAAACTATTGAAACCCCGCGCCGGGCCCCAAAGTGGTATGACCCGGACTGGACCAAGTATGAACTCGCGCGGGGGGGGCAAGAAAAACCTCAACCTGCTACAGGCAAAACTAAGAAATAAAAACTAACCTCGCCCCACTTATATATCACACAAACCAGATTTATGTAAAAAAAATACAAATATTTGCACAAATCTGATGATATTTTAACAACAGCACACCGCCGAGATCCGCGCCCCCCCTTTTTCTCCACACATGCCGCGCGCGAGTACACTCCAACTGTCCCTCTTTGTCCGGCAACGAGTAGGCCGTTATTATCATGGCCAATTTGGCGTTTGGGGATAAATATTAAATCGTAAGTCTCTCTGACATTGATTTTTGTCTCATATGAGAGTTGCCATCCATGTCTTGATGCACCGGGTGTTTGTGACTGAGCTGTGTGAGCAACGTTCCACAATTCTACCTTGCTTGCCGATGGCTAAGCGGCTAGCATTAGCAACGGTCGAATCGCGTTTGAATTGAGTCGTTGCGAACGCTCGCGTGACGCGCTGTTGTAACCAAGGTGACGCGTTTGGCGTCTAAATGTCATTAGGCCGGCGATCGGGGTGCACGCATCTGTATGCAGATGTGCAGTCGCTTAGCGCCAACCCGACGTTGCGTTCCACCATATGTGACGTTTAGTCGAGCCATAGAATTTGGGGTGACTGTAATTTAGGGCCCTAATGCATCCTCAGACATGTTAGCTAACAAGGGCTCGTTACATTGTTGCTAAGGTCACTGATTTTTTGGGGGAGGGCGGGGTGATACTCGTTGGACCCGAGGAGGTGTCAATCAAACCCATTCTGTAAATGAACGGTGCCATGGCACCGCATCCACACTCAGTTTAATGGCGGGACAGCAGGCGGGACAGAGTCAAGGAAAACGTGGCAAAGGTAGGAAACTGTCAATCAGGGAATCCCCAAACAGCTCTGGATGCCCATCTCCCCTTCCCTGCCCGCACGTGCCCTAATGGCCTTGTCTTGCGTTGGGGAAGTGTTTTGGGGTAGCTTTGTGTCCACCCCACTTGTCTCTTCACCTGGCGTGTTCCTTTGTTTTGTTCTTCAACACTGCATCTCTTTTCCTCCTTGTTATCGCCCTTTCGTCTCTTGGGGGGTGGTGGACTAAGGGCTGCTTTTTAACGTTAGGTGTGTGTCGTCTTTGCTCTGTGTACAGTTTATTACGGACTGATGCGACGACGTCTTCATTTCGACGGATCGCGAGTCCGTACTCGGAGAGGTGCTCTTGTCTCTTCCATTCATGCGTTTTTGCCTCCGCAGGTTCCCAGATGAAGAGCCCGGAGAAGAAGAAGAGGAAGTCGAACGCTCAGGTTCATATTTGGTTCTTACACTTTTCACGGGAAAACACGTCCATTTACGTTCATTCGTTTGGCGGACGCTCCCAAACGACTCACGGTGTCATGTAGTTGTAGATCATCACTGCAAACAGGGGGTGAGGTGTACGGTCATGGACGCTTCTGTCATTGGCTACTTGCACTGGGATTCGAACCCACAACATTGGGCTTACAAGTCCAACTCTCTAACCAACACACCACAATTGACCCTAATTAAATCAATTATGCACTGTCACACTCTTGTAGGGCAATTCCAGCATTATGGGTATGGCATTTTGCATTATGGATGTCATAAAAAAGATGCTCGTAGAATAGAATTGTAACCGGTGAACTGAATCCGTTATCATTTTTACCAAACCCTTGTTGATCGTGTTTAAACATCAGAAAATGATCAGTCTTTGCACAAGCTTTCTATTTTAAGAAAGGTAAATAAATCTGCCCTATAGACGTGACAACAAACTTCTTAAGATTTATGTGATTTAAACTGCACAAGCCGGAATCGAAATTATCCAATAAACGATTAAGGAATAGCTCTTTATAAAACATTGAATAGTTAATGCATTTTATTATTCATGTATCCGTTGATGAGCAAAATGCAGTGTTATGGATGTGTCAATCCTGAAAATAGCCCTCACTAAACTATGAAAAATCATCTACTGTAAATATCAATAATTCTCTACAAGCGTAAAGGGAGACCTCACATAATCATAACCAATGTTGCAAAATAAGTATACTGAAAACCTTTAGTAAAAAAAAGTTTTCATGGTAAGGTTGACATTTCCATGGAGTGTTATTAATATAACCAAAAAATACTGCATGTTCTCCACAAACTAATTATAAGCTCATATTACTGTGTTCAGTGCCATCACCACTTTTCTTTTACTTTATTCCAGGGGGCTTCGTTCTCCCACCTCTCCGAGTTCGCACCCCCTCCCACTCCAATGGTGGATCACTTGGTGGCCTCTAACCCTTTCGATGATGACTTTGGCCCTCCATCACGTCCTGGTGGCGGAGGAGGTCCAGGTGGTGCTCCTTTTCTGTCCAGCCCAGGTTCTGGTGGAGGAGGCTACGGCGGACCCGGCCGAATGACAGGAGCTATGGGGTTCATGGGTGGCCCTGGAGGACCTGGAGGTGGACCGCCTGGACGAAGACCCCCTTTTGGTCCCCCGACACCAAACGCTGGACCACACCACCCTCTGGGGTTTGGAGGCATGCCGGGCTTCGGAGGTGGTGGTGGCGGAGGAGGCGGAGGAGGAGGTTTTCCCCCTGGTGGGCCATCGCAGTTTAACATGCCACCCAATTTCAGCCCTCCAATGCACCCTGGACAAGGTTTCAACCCAATGTTGTCACCTGGAGGAATGGGAGGTGGACCAGGTGGTGGAGGAGGTCCGCCTCATCCTCGATTTGGTATGCCACAGCAACAGCCTCCACATGGACAAGGAGGCCATCCCTTTAACAGCCCCCCCTTACCTGGAGGACCTGGCCCCCGTGGGCCTCCCCACGGCCCCATGAACCCAATGGGAGGTATGGGAGGGGGAATGAACATGATGGGAATGGGTGGAGGTGGTGGTGGTGGGGGTAACATGGGGGGCGGACATCCGGGTATGCCTCCACAAGGACAGTTTCCACCTCCGCAAGATGGCCCATACCCTGGATCTAGTCCCCCTATAGGTGATGAGGGAAAGAACTTTGGCGGTGGTCCAGGTGGAGGTCCACCTGTCCCTTCTCAACAGCAACCACCCAACCTTAATCCCTCTGGTCCTCCATCCAACAATGCTACGCCCGGCCCATCCCCAGCCCCTGGACCTCAGCAGCCTGGAGGGGGTTTTCCAGGTCATCCAGATGTTCCTCAGCCCAACCCCAACACACCAGGGCAACCCCAGTCAGCTCCTGCACCCCCCAATCCCAACTCTTCCCCAACAGGCCCTATCAATGGTCCACAGCCTCAACAAGCACCATCCAATCAGCATCCCCCATCAAACTCCACCAGCGGTCCTGGTCCCAACACTCCATCCAACCAGCAGCAACCGACACCACCAAACTCCACTCCGGGGTCGGCACCCTATAACCAGCAGAACAATGCTTCAGGAGGTCAAATGCCAAATCAGCCACCCAACTCCAGCCAGAACAACCTTAACAACAGCAGTGGCGGCAACACCCCCGGTAGTAACCCCAATCCTCCATCCAACTCTAACTCCACACCCAACACCCAGTCCCCGCTTCCCAGTGGGCCTGCTCCAACGTCGGCCGGACCAGGGTCCGGTCCCCCAAAGCTGGGAGGAGGAATGGTATTTCCCTGCGGCCTCTGTATGTCAGAGGTGCACGATGACCAAGAGGCCATCTTATGTGAAGCTTCATGCCAACGTTGGTTCCATAGAGACTGCACAGGCCTTACTGAGCGAGCATATGGTCTTCTAACCAGGGAAAGTGCCGCTGTGTGGGCCTGTGACTTCTGCCTCAAGACAAAAGAGATTCAAGCTGTTTATGTACGTCAGGGACTGGGGCAGCTTGTGGCCGCAAATGATGGTTAAAATACTTCAGATTGAGAGTGCGGAAAAAACAGGATAAGATATTTGATTTTTTTGGTGCTTGTGTTTTGCAGTAAAATGGAGAACAGAACTGAATTATAAGAATTCAAGAGAGAGAAACCAGAATTTTACATATTGCTTTGTTTTCACAGACCTCATAAGCACTTTTAGGGCCTGTTACGGAATGAAACTCATACAATCAAATGTAAAGACTTCTTTGTATATAGATCTTATTACACACCTTCAACTTCATTATTCTTTTAGGTTTTCATTTCACCTTGGTGACAAAAAAACAGTGGAAAAACTGATTATAAAACTGATCATAATTGATAGGTATGTATTAGAGTTAAAGAATTTGAGATACGCCCAAGATCTACCCAGTTTTATTTCTGCAAAATCCAACTTGTCAATCTACAAAGCACTGATGCCAACTTTCTACCTCAAAAAAATTTGACAAATGTCTGGCAAAGAAAGATTTAGCGTTGAAGTTAAAGCAAGTGTGTACAGTCACCGCAACACCTCTCCTCTTACTGATCTCCATTTCAGAACATCCAAAGGAAACCGTCAGTTAAGACATGGTAATGGAAAACAGGGAAAATGTTTAAAAGCCAGTAATGGTGGTCCTTCCGTTCTCTCTGAATACAATTATTGATTGTTTTTCTTTATGTACAGCTACAGTTTTGTTATTTTTACCCAAAAGTGGACAATGGTGGCTGGTGGCATAGCAAATAGTGGTAATCCATAACCATATCAATGTATGTATGTAGTCTATGGATTGCATGTGAATCAATGCAGTACTTCGTCAGATCTGTTTTATTCGTTACTTTTCTTTGTGGCGATTAAGCCTCCACCTGGCCTATGACGTAGACCAAATAACAGAACGAAGTAAAAAGATGTTGGCGAGTATGATGTTTGCAAGTTCTTTCTTGCTTTTACATTTTCTGTCCAAGTTGCCTTTTTCTTGCATTTCTTTTTCTTGTACTTGTGTGTATGCTGTTCACTGTGCTTGCTCGGGTGCCCTTCCTTTGCTCGCATTTCACAGTAATACAGGGGTACAGCCTCCTTACTGAAAGAAGTAAACTAAATTGTTTTGTTTTTTTTACAATTGCCTGTCTCTTTGACATTTTCCTTACGATAAATTTTGGTTCGAAATTTTTATAATAAAATTAAAAAACATTTAATATCTTTTTAATATAATTTAAATGTATGCTCTTAAATGCTTACTTAATCTTTAATAATGAGTATTTGATTAATTCTGTGTTTAAAACTCATATTCTAGTTGCCAGCATATTTGATATTAACTCAATTCCATAAGTACATTTGCTAGCTGGTTATAAAATAAATGACAACTAGACGACAGTTTAGCCATGATGTAGTTAAGCTCTTGAGAAAAATTTGATAAAACATATATGCTACACTATATGGTCAAAAGTATTCGCTCACCTACATTGACTCGAATATGAATTTAAGAGACATCCATTTCCTAATCCATAGGGTTCAATATGTTGTTGGTCTGCCCAATAACAGCTTCAACTCTTTTGGGAAAGTTGTCCATAAGGTTTAGGAGTGTGTTTATGGGAATTTTCAATTCATTCCAAATGTTTTCTATCGGGTTAAGGTCAGGCCAGTAAAGTTCATCCACACCAAACTCTATAAACCACATTTTTATGGACCTTACTGTGTGCACAGTCACGTTGGAAGAGAAAGGGGCCGGCTTCAGAGTTAGTGTTGAAACACTTTATTTTGATTATTAGGATGGGTGGGCGAATACTTTTGACAGTGAAGCAAATGTCTATAAGTACAGAAAATAAGTAACAAAAGAAGTCTATATAAATATGCAGTTTGATATCTAAATGTTGAGGAACTGTGGAATCAAAAATCAGAATAGAAATGGGAATCGATCAAATTCAAGAGATACCAAACCATGTTTGATACGCTGTTGGATATCAGGGAAATCTTATTGACTTAAAATATCATTTCATTTTAATTAGGTATTAGTTTCCTAATAAATATGGTAATAGAGGGACTATAAGTAACCCTTCCTGTGAAAACCCAGTTAAAGTTGATTTGTGACCATATAAATTATATCTTTAATATTAGCTCTTTATTAATATTAATATGTCAAATTAATCTTGAACGCTTGTTTTCTCAAAATGTGTTTTTCTGACATCAGCCTGGTTTTCCCAGACAGGGTCACATATAAACGTGTAGCAAAGAAACTTATTTTAAGGACCAGAATAACATATCTTTAATTATATATATGCTTTATTTGACCTATACCATTTTTTAATACCTATCTTTAAATCTTGATTTAATTCAGAACAAAATATGAGTAAATACATTTCAAAAGTAACCATAGAAATGTACATTGAAACAAAATAAAATATAAAGCTGCTCTTTTAAAAAATGTTTACAATTAAAATTGGGTTTTAAATATGATTCGTTTTAGATTGACGTTGGAATTCAGCCAATGACCGGTTCCCATCGGTCGACCTTGAGGCAACGCCTCGGCCAATGAGCGCTTAGCAGGGCGGGCCGATGACGTATAGGCAACAGGTTGTTTCGCACTGACAGTTTGGTGAGGACTGTCCATCCTCGCTCGCAAAGGACTTTTATCATTAAACCTAAACCTTAAAAAAGCTTCAATATCGTTATAACCCTCGTAAAGCTATCCGGTTATTCGCTTTCACAGAACAGGTAAGAGAAAAACATGTCATTGTTTACTCAGCGGTGGATTTGTCCTGTTTTGTTTTTTTAGGTCCTGGCTTTCCTCAGTTCTTATAATCCATAATTACTTCATATTTACACCTGAGAGACCAGAGAGAGAGAGAGAGACCAGAGAGAGAGAGAGAGACCAGAGAGAGAGAGAGAGAATGTGTGAGAGAGGGAAGAAAGAGAGAGAGAGACCAGAGAGAGAGAGACCAGAGAGACCAGAGAGAGAGAGAGAGAATGTGTGAGAGAGGGAAGAGAGAGAGAGAGAGACATAGAGAGAGAGAGAGAGAGAGAGAGAGAGAGACACATTTAGAGAGAGAGAGAGAGACACATTGAGAGAGAGAGAGAGAGAGAGAGAGAGAGAGAGAGACAGAGAGAGAGAGACAGAGAGAGAGAGACCAGAGAGAGAGACCAGAGAGAGAGAGAGAGAGAGAGAGAGAGACAGACAGACAGAGAGAGACATAGTGAGAGAGAGAGAGTGAGAGAGAGAGAGTGAGAGAGAGAGAGAGAGTGAGAGAGAGAGAGAGAGAGTGAGAGAGAGAGAGAGAGAGTGAGAGAGAGAGAGAGAGAGTGAGAGACCAGAGAGAGAGACCAGAGAGAGAGAGAGAGACAGACAGAGAGAGACATAGAGAGAGAGAGAGAGACCAGAGAGAGAGACCAGAGAGAGAGACAGAGAGAGACATAGAGAGAGAGTGAGAGACCAGAGAGAGAGACCAGAGAGAGAGAGAGAGAGAGACAGAGAGAGACATAGAGAGAGAGAGAGAGAGAGAGACAGAGAGTGAGAGAGAGAGAGATGGGGTGATAAGCGTTGTTTTCTAAAAACACTAAATAATTTTAAAGGGGTTTCGATGACATGAATCTGTTTTACATCACAAATAAACTGCGCATGTCTGAGTTTAATGTAAGGTCAACAGGTGATTTAAAGTTACATTCACCTGGTGTTGTTCCCACCGATACTGAGAGACTCGCTGGGTGGGTGTGACGTCATTTCAACAGCAATGTCATGGCCGAGAAAGTTTCATCCGGCTTCTTTAAGTCACATTTGTAAACAGAGAAACGTAAGGACAAAGAGATCCTCTGTAAAAGTGCCAGGGTCAGTGAAATGTAATATTCAGCTCTGGGTTATTTTCAACACTGTGTAACTGGAATACTTTGGGCTGTTATTGTAAACTGTACAATAATCCAAACATTCACATGTGAGGGCATTGCTCCTGGGTATAACAAACATGCTCTTAGTTTTAATAGTAGTATTAACATTTG
Organism: Triplophysa yarkandensis; assembly: GCA_033220385.1. Classification (NCBI taxonomy): domain Eukaryota; kingdom Metazoa; phylum Chordata; class Actinopteri; order Cypriniformes; family Nemacheilidae; genus Triplophysa; species Triplophysa yarkandensis. Next base: position 16,373,851 of record CM065660.1, on the reverse strand, counting down.
TTTGTGTTTTTAATGCTACACAAAACATAACTTTTTTTAAATTTAAATGTATTCATTTGGCAGACGCTGTTATCCAAAGTCAGTGATCACTACAGAGTAAACAGGGGTGAGATGTCTTTAAGGACACTTCAGTCTTTATCTGCTGACACTGGGATTCAAACCCACAACCTTCCACTTACAAGTCCATCTCTCTACCACTAGACCACAACTGACACCGTTTAAAGACCATTTCTATTTTTCTGAGTTTGCCACTTCTAGGTTTGTGTTTACGTAATATTGTTATTTTTGTTTCATTCTATTAATTGCTTACAATTTCCCCATACGTCAAGCACAAGTTTTCTTTCTGTTTGCAGTTGTTTGCTGAAAATTATACAGTTGAGAAACAGGTCACAATAACACAAACTTCCCTTAAGTATTGCAGTGAGAAGAAGTTCAAAATCGGTTTCGAATAATATAACTGTAATATACACAATCTGTTAAAATTGTTGTCTTGTATGTGTTTTTATGTGTCAAGCTGTCAGTCTTTCTCATTGCTGTTGGATGACTTTGTCACTTTGAGGACTGGAATGACCAATGGGCAAAAAAAGGTTTTTATTTTTACGAAAGCTTTTTTATATACTTAAAGCACAGATGTAAACATTTGGGATCAGATACCCGTGTGAGGTCTCGCTTTTTAGGAGCATTATTTATATTTTTTGTGCAGGATTTTTTTATAGTCAAGTAAGGGCTTCTTTTCAGGATTGTCACACACGTTCTATAGAGAATTTTTTCTTGGCCATTTTTTGGATAGGCTTGATTCTGGTTTGTTCATTTTAATTCACATACATCTTAAAAAGTGTCCTTTTTTTAAATAAACCCTGTGCACACACTGATATATCTATGAAGTTTAAACACTATCAAAAAGGGTTTTGTATAATATAAATAATTGGTTCAGTTTACTAGTGATCATTTTCATTCTCAGAGCATTTTTATTTCAAGTCCATAATGCAAAATGACAACAGAATTGACCCACTATTTTCTATAAGTGCCAGTTAAAAATACATTTCGAATTATCGCTTCCTTTTTTCCCTGACTGTATATTTTAGACCATGTCTGTTAAAAGTATATTAAAGGGGAGGTAAAAATGTTGTTCTTAAGCCAGTGACAAATACAATGCAATGGAATATAATTGTTAGCAACAGTCTTTTTTTAGGGTTTAATTTTTAAGGTTTTTAATTTAAAACAAAGTTGACAAATTAACTTTAATAAACCTAAGTACTTGGCTATTCTTAGATATTTTGTGTTAAGTCAATGGTCATTTGCATATCACAGCTGGTCAGTTTGGTGTATCTTCCATAAACCGAAAGCATAATCCGAAAGCATATTTTGAGGGAGTGCATTCTTACCGAATTGGAATGACATGTGATCAGCAAATAAAAACCCATTTATTCCTTTAATTTACGATATAGTACAGTTTACATTAGTGTATTTTAATAACCCAAGTGCATGTACAGTGAAAGAAAAAACATGGCACACAGAGCTGTTGATCCTGTCTCGTAACATTCCTCAGAGAACCCAAAGACTTCCTGATGCCAGATCAGACACATTTGTATAACATTTTGGGAATTGGACAATGGGTAAAAAGAAATTTGCACAGAGGAAAAAATTGCACCAATGTAAACTTCACCTAAAGCCAAACATTTAAAGGAGATCTAATTTCTTCAATCCATCACAGTAACAAACTTAAGTAAACTTTTTGGTGCACTAATGCATATTTTATCATAACTAAACACCTGTAAGGTTGTGTCCCGAACATGCTTCTGTGATCATTGAGAAATCACATGGAGAGTTTTGTTTTGGCAGGAATGGCCGGAATGCGGTGTATGTGAGGAATACAATGACTAACTTTGAGTAGCTAATCGGACCTAATGCCTCAAAAGGGACACTAATGGTTATAATGTAACCAGATCCTCATTACTCCTGGTTATTCATTGATAATCTGATGTTTGTAGACTTTTTGTTTTTTTCTCTACTTTAAGGATTTTTGCCCCTGAGGCTACCCAGCTGTATGATGTTGTGTATTAACACAGGAAACTAATGTTACTTATAACACACCCGATAGTTAAAATCCTTGATTCATAGTATAATTGCACATATTATAGCTTTCTTGGCCTTGAGCGATATATGTACACATGCGCATACATGCATGCATTCACACACACAGGGAAAAACAGGGAATTGAAGCTTTAGACGATACTCTGCACCGGTTGTTGATTTCATCAATGCTTTTGTAACTTGACTAACAATCAAGATTAGGTAACAATGTTTGCAATTACAAATATGATCACATGTGTTTTGCATAGTGCTCTGATGTCATGTTAGGAATGTGGTCTTTGCGTCTATTGGTAGCCCTCTTGTGATCTGGAACTGTGTTCCAGAAAAATAGGAAGAAAGGAAACTGTGTGGAATGTGCTTGAACCTGCTTCTCCCAGCAGGCACACCTGTTTGTCTCAAACAAATAATATCATTCTGTTTTCATGAGACTCTCGATACCTGGGTTGATATCGGATTGCTATACCATGTACAAATATACTATCGGATTGCTATACCGTGTACATGTATGAGCAATTTCTTAAATGTAGAGCTGTATTCAGGAAAAAGAGTTGCTAAACCTGCAAAAGATTTGTGTCATGAATGTGTATTTTTTAAACATAACATGTAAATTACATTCTGCGCAAGTAATAAGTTTGAAGGCAGGAAAAGAGCTGACTGGCCAAATGAATACCCACCTGAAATAATGGTTTTCAGAAAAAGTAAACAGTAGGATTGTATTTTATGTATTTATTATACAAATTAATACATAACCACTGAATTTTATGTCTTGTGCATCCTCAAAGTATAATGAACAATTGGAAGTCATCATGAACTTACCCTACATATTCTTTACATTTCAAACCTCTTGGACTTTTTCTTCTGCATGAAAAAATAACCAAATTGGAAAAATGTAAAGATTGCATTGGTTTTGTTCATACAAAAGAAGTACATGGTGTCGAATGGCTTTTGCTTACCAACAGTCTTCAAAATATGGTCTTTTGTGAAGAAAGTCATACAGGTTTAAAATGACAAATCATAACAGGTATTTTTTTTTATTTTGGGAAAATTTGTCATTTAACCTTTATATGATCTTTTAACCCTCTATTAAAACGCCTCAAACCCTTTAACTAATGCTTATTATTGTAAAAATGTACACAATTTTCATTTAGTCTGTTCATGGGCAACTGTATTGACTCACCTGTTCCTTGTTTTTGTACCAAGTCAGAATGAGTTCACTCTCAGCAGACCGAAAGACCCCTCTAGACTACGGTGTTCAGATCCGCTTCATCAAAGATCTTGATGATGCCGGCGGAGGGCTCCCAGACAGGAGTCGACTAGCCAGTGGAGTTGTCAGCAATGGGACCCCATCGCCCTCAAAGTATGGAGTAGCCGTACGTGTGCAAGGAATTTCAGGCCAGCCGTACGTAGTGCTCCAGGACGGAGAAAAGGGAGACTCTTACGGGGTACAACTAAAGACTCAACAGACCCAGAGCTCAACTCCAATTATCTCTCGATCCTCTCCATACAGCAACTTGTTTCCTGAACTAAGAGAAGGTGCTCGAACTCCACAAGATCTCACAGCCAGTTCTCCAGATGAGGAATATGGGAGTCCTTCAAAGAGACCACCTGGTGATGGACAAGCGGGGAACCAAGGAGTAGGTGAAACCAGAACAGCAGAACGTCTCGCCCCTTCTACACCTGCTCAAAAAATAGAGAATAAAAACGATTATTATAATGAAGCAGGGCTTAGGAGGGTCAAACAGAACGGGATCGGTGGAAGTCAGAATGGGACAGGACTGAATGGATCATTTGATGAAGAACAAGCACAACCTATTGACACAAAGTCATTGGCTCCCATTAATAAACTCATTAGCCGTTTCGGTGGTGGGAGTTCTAGCGACGTTCCTACTTCAGAGACGCGGTCTCGGCCTCACTTTGATAACCAGGTGCGGTCTCAAAGTATGGATGCTCTGAATAAATCCAACGATGAACAACCTCCTCCACCGACTTCACCAACTTTGAATCCATACGGTCCAATCACTCCAGCTTCAGTGCCCAAACTAAGCTCATCTCAACCTTTATCCAGCAGTCTGGGGCGAGAAACCACATCTGTCGCTAAAGTAAAGGCCATCCCCAATTCAAAACCGCTCACCTTTAGCCAATCACCAAAGCTCTTTGTTCATAAGGAGCCGGCACCTGCTCTACCAAAGAAACCGGTTAGCTTATCAAACTTTTCATATTTCTTTTTTGTTTGGTTATGATTATAAAATACATTATTGTTTTATTAAAATCTTAAATATCGATGCTTAGCTTCTGAACTTACCATAGGAGTCACATACCTCTTGTCCTCTTTTCAGGTGACCCCTGACCTCATAAAGAGCCAAAATTTGGGTCCAGACGTTGCAAAGGGAGATGATGCTCAAACCAAACAAGCTATTTACAACATTCTTAAAGAAGGGTAGGGTACACTGTTATTTAATCTGTAAATATGAAAATAATTGAGTAAAAATCCAACAGTTAATTTCTCTAAAATGTAGAAATATTTTTATGGTTAATGTTTTAAAAGTAAGATTATAAATAAAAGCAGCAAATATATTTGTTACATACACCTAATTCTTTGGGAAATATTTGAGATAATGAGATTTACTTTAGATTTTTTTACTCAAACTTTAAAATGTAATATTTGTTTTGTGTGTAATTGTTTCACATAAAACAAATTAAAAAATTTTTTTTAAAAATTACATTGAAGTTCATTAAAGTAGTTTACTCAAAAATGAAAACTCTGTCATAATTTACTCATTATCTTGTACATTCTCTGATTTATGACATTCTCTCGTTCACATATAAAACAAGATATTTTGAAGAATGTTGGTAAATTAACAATAAGAGTTCCCATTCTCCTCTATTGAATAGAGCAAAACTAATGGAATTCAATTAGCAACATTTTTATAAATATCTTCTTTTGTGTTCTGCAGAAAAAAGAAGGTTGTACAGTCTTAAAGTAAATAATGACATATTCTAAATTTTTGGGTGAAATATCTCTTTTGCATTTACAAGTGCAATCAAACAATTACCAAGCAACGACATAGCAATGTCCTAGCAAACACCCAGAACACCAATGCAACATTTTAAAGACTTTGTTTAATTTTAAACAGTAAAGTCAATATAATACTACAGTTCCTTGGCGACATTAACAAAAGCACCAGTCACAAATTTATGCTGTTCCTCCCTAATACTTGAAATTCACTGTTTTAAGGAAATTATTTAATTAAATGATTAAACATTTTGTTGTTAAAGCGTTTTTTTAATTGCAAAACTGTAACGAACACAAAAAGTGTTTAATACCATTGATTCAGTGCAAAAAACATGAAATATAGAGATTTTTCAGAAGACAGCAGTAAAATGTTAATATTTTATTTTTTTCATTTTGTTTTATTCTGTTTCCTTGTTTGATCCAACACTAGGAATGTTGAGAGTGAGACGGCCATCAAGCGTAAAGTGAGCATCATTCATGAGAGGTTCTGTGGGGTCAAGGTACGCACACTCGCGTTCAATACATCAGTTTGAGTTTCCCAACCTTCAATGGAGCAGAGGGACTGTGTGTTTGTCTGTGTGTGTACATGGTTTGCATATTGGTCCTGGTTTTGCATGAATGTGAGTATGCGTGTGTCTTTAGAGAGAGATACCAGAAGCAGGAAGAATGTTGGAGCAAATATTACACTTTTTCTTGAAGTAGAAGATGCAAAGATATTTAAATTATTAAGATAAAGATAAATTGTTGTCTGGAGCAAAAGAAATGTGTTAACATGAGATGAGTGTAATACAGATCGAAGTTGTGTACGGAAGGTGAGCACGAGAGTTTATGATTTGAATAAATTAATGAGAGAGAATCTCATAGTTCTGTAATCTCATAAACTCTATGTAAGAACAGATGCCTGTATGTTAATTCTTCTTGTCCTCTTGTAAATACATGCATCATGAGCCTGCGTGTTTGCATAACCTGTGAAATATCCTCCTGTGGTCTCCTGGCAACCGTCATCTCAACAAGGAAAGCTGATTACGGCGCGTGGTTGAGAGCTCAGTCTTTGTGATCCATCAATAATTGAGTTAAACTGGAAATGGATAGCTGTGAGGGAGGGTTTCCCCTGGCCCAGGGGCTCTCAACATCTCTGTAATAGACACTTATTGTATGGCCTCTTAATGCTGTGTGTCATATCCCACTGAGTGCTCGTCCATGCGTAATAAACTGTTGCTGAGGACAATATTTTGCTGTGAGACATTGTGACTTGTTAATTTAGAGGATTAGTGTCTGTTTAACTTCAACCAACACTGGAACACCTTTAAAGTTTGATGTTGTCTGTGTAGGTATACTGTGATTTATTTTGTAATCAGTGATAATGTATGCACAAGCATGATATTATACTCATGAGAAATAGCTTGTTGACATTTTTGTTGCTATGTGATGGGCAAGTTTTTTTGTTGTTGTTGTTTCATAGAGCAGTTTGTCCTTCGTTCTGTTGTGCCTCACTCAGTTGCGTTGCGTGTAGTTGGGTTGCGTGCAGTTTCGTGGGGTTTCTCTTGACTTGCATTCACTTGACTTCACATGACCTGCAGTACCTTGAGTTGCGTTGAGTTGTAAGAAAAACTTTTTTAGTTTTTTATAACAATGTATTTCACATTGATTTTGTTACATTGTATAATTATCGAATTACCAGATGAATGTTATTATCTGGCACCCATTCAGTTGCATTTTTTCCATACAATAGGTATGAATTCTTTTCCCTGCTGTTTGATTACCAGCTTTTTTCAAAATATCTTCTTTGACATTTGGTTAAAGGAAGAAGGTTTGAAATTACAAGAGTGTGACTGAATGATGACATAATTTTTTTATTGTTGGATAATTTACTCCTTTAATGATCTTCTGATCTGTTCCAATAAATTAAAACTTTTGTTTTAATGGTTAATGGAAATGCATTATTCAGATACCACAAAAATGTTTTATACATGTTTTGCTGAAGGTTCCCTTAGTGTTGTTTTACTAATTAATGAAATAATGATTGAATCGAAAGACGACTTTAATGCTTTCCATTATCATTCAAGCAGCAAGTAAAGATGCATGAACACAAGAGGTCAGTTTAAATGACCTCACAGTAGTCCGATGTGGTCATTATAATGATGGCAACAGCAGTTGTATGAAGCAGTGGTGTGGTGTTACTCATCTACATGTAAAGAAAGGGATATTCTAGAACACTGAGATATCTGAGGAGGGGACAGCTGTATATTTGCTGTCTAATCATTTTTTTTTAACGTTTCATATCAAGTTATTTATGTTTAATTTTCCTGTGTGGTGTGCAGATGTTTAGACGTGTCAACATACATCATAAGTTTACATCTCCAAGAACCAAAGTGAACTGGTTTTACATCAGGATGAGATACAAAGTCTCCAGACATATCTATGCATAACTTATTATGTCAATATAATATGTACATTTAGGTCTTTCTGTACATCAGTTGAAGATTGTTAGTTGACATATCATTATTATTGAAAAACTGTCTTTCTGACAGGGTCCTCAAATTCTAGTGACTGACAGCAATATAAAAGCAGAGTTGGAACAGGCTTTAAGAAAGAACACACAGCTTCAAGAGATGCTGGACAAGAACAAGAGGGAACTGATGGAAGTCCAAGACCAGTAAGTTTCATTCTTACAGTCTTGTATGGACTTATGATGTCATGATGTTAAATTGAGCTTATTTGCTCTTTCTGTCTTTAGATTGGTGGAGCTGCGGATGGACAGAGAGAAGGCAGAGTCTCGCTTGCGCCAGCAGGAGGATGCGTTAGCTCAGCTTCAGGAAGAGCTCAGAAGAACATCACCCCAATCAGACACATTACAACTAGTATGAGCACAAAAACCATGATATCTTATGAAAGTGTTACATTTTGGTTGTCTAGTCTGTGTTGTTTATACCTAAGGAAATTCTTAGGCAACAATTTTTGCCACAATTTTTTAAATTCCACATTGCCACAGTTTCAACTAAAAGACCATAAACTCTCAGGATGCTTAAGTGTATACTTGTCTGTCCACCTGTTAGTCTTGCTCTCTCTTTGTGCATCTGTAACACCCCCAGTCTGCTTTTCTGTCTGTCTGTCTGTCTGTTTGTCTGTCTGTTAAACTGTCTATCTATCTGATTGTTTATCTGTGGTTATCTGCCTGCCTGTCTGTCTGTCTGTCTGTCTCTCCCTCTCTCTCTCTATGTCAAACTGTGTATCCATCTGTCTAACTCCAGTCTTTATATATCTATCTATTAGATATTATTATCTATCTATTTATCTAATTTGTCTGTCTGTCTATCCCTCTATTTCTATCTGTATACACTAGTCTCTGTCTTTCTGTCTATCTCTCTAAATCTACAATATCTGTCTGAGTCTCTCTGTCTCTCTGCTTGTCTCTCTCTCTCAGTCTATCTACATTTCTATCTGTCTATGCACATATACACATCTCTCTATCTCTCTCTGAAGGATTTGATGACAGTGCAGGCTGAGCTGTCCGAGTCTGTCATGCTGAGACAGAAACTAGACGACACTTTGAGACAGAGAGAGCGAGAGCTCACTGCTCTTAAAGGAGCCTTGAAGGATGAGGTGGAGTCACATGATAAAGAGATGGAAGCCCTGAGGGAGCAGTACAGCCAAGACATGGATGCGTTACGTCAAAGCATGGAGACTGTCTCACAGGTACAGTAAACACAAACAGACCGCTCCCCACAACCTATATCTTATGTGTCACTGCACCAAAAGAAACAAATTATAGATGAAATAAACTTATCCTGTCTTTCTTTCTCTGTCTTATCGACTCTGTAGTCTCAGATGGAGATCGAGGAGGAACGTCAGAAGGTAAACACCTCCATCTTGGCTCTCGAGGAAGAGCTGGAGAGTTATAAAGATCAGAGCGACCTCTGGAAAGACAAATTCAATTCTGTTAACCAAGAGTAAGTTGCAGGAGGCTTTTAAACTAAATTGGTACTTTAATGTCTGATATGTCAGTCAGTGAAAAAAAATAATACATTTAACACCCAATTAAATGTAGCACATATAAATAATAAGAGGAAATGAAAAAAGTATTATGTAGTTAATAATAATAGTTTTTTATATTGGTATCTTATGTGTTCGGTAAATAGTTGAAGTGGTCACAGATCAAAATTCCGTGATCAAATATTATATATATTTTTTTATATTTTTAAGGTGCAAGTCCATATTTGTCGAAGGAGTCAGAGTAATCATACACAAACAACCCTGTGACCAACTCCCATTATTAACCATCAATGTTATCTCAAGCAGTTCACTACATAAAGAATATTCTGCTAAAATATTTTGCCCTCCGATCCTTCGGAATAAAATGTCACATACACTTAAGACATAAAGGGATAGTTTCTCTAAAATTAAAACTAGTTAACATTTGCTTACTATCTAATCGTTACAAGCCTGTAGGACTTTTTTTCTGTAAAACACAAATGAAAATATTTTGAAGAATGTTGTAACTTTTTATTTCTGTAAACATTAACACTTAGCTAATGATATTAAATTGTATACCTTTGTACAATTATGTCAGAAAGGATGTTTACTTGTTTGTTAATTGTTTGTCTGATGTATGTGTTACATCTGGTTCTCATTCACCAGGCAAGGGCAGCGCAGCACACTTCAGAAGTGAGACTTAGTTTTGTAGACACCTGTCTACAGGCACCCACACATAAATTAATCATTGAAACTATTAACCTGTAATTGATCAATGAATCTGTCAAAAATCTGCCACACAAATATAAATCTTCTAACCTAATTTTAACATGTAAAATTATATTTAAATTTAGTTGATGAAGAATTGAAACAAATCCACTATCAAAACAAAGTATAAAATGAATCTTGATTTTTTACTAATATTCTAAATCACATTTTATACAATCAGACTTGATCAAACTTGCTAACTTTTTTATTCTTTTTTTTGATTTCTACACATGTTTATGTGGATTAAGTATTTTGTAATTTTTTATTTGTACATCTCTCGTGTTGAACAGACTACTGCAAGCTCAACAAGACAAGAAGCAACTCGAAGAGAAACTGCAAGCTGTTAAGAAACAAGCTGATGAAACCGATTCAAATCCTTTCACAGAGGTTAGATATATATCAATGTGTCTATAATAAACATTTTATAAAAGTTCCCAGCTTGAAATTTTAAACTGCAACAATGGATAAAAGCATTATTTTTAATACTCAGGTGCTGCAGAGCTGCCAAGATGATCTGAAAAAAGCTCAGTCAGACCTGGCTAGACAAAAAGCAGAGATGGGGAAAAAGGAGGAGGAGCTCAGATCAGTGACAAGAGCCAATGAGGAGCGAGAAAAGAAACTGCAGATTGAGATCAACAGATTGCAAGACCAATCGAAGAAAGACAAAGATGATCTCTCTAAGGCTCTAGAGAACACCTCACAGGTATTTGAATGAAATAATGGTGGGGTGTAGAGCTAAAGTAAGAAGAAACTCACTCATATCATCTGTTGTTACAGGTTCCCACCTCTGAGTCGTCTCAAGAGATCGGAAGCAACCTGGAACTTCAAGAGGCCAACGCTCGCTTGAGAGAGAGAATTGCTCGAATGGTAAATGCACGTAAAAAAACACCGCTCATCAGATATTGCTTAACACAAATCTACAGTAGAAAAATCTGCTTATCATTCTGATATTCTCCAGACGCTTCTGCAATCCAGCATTACCGATAGCTCCTCAGATGTTCTTGAAGAGGAGAATCGAAGCCTAAGGAACCAGCTGGAGGAGTCTCGCCGAATGGTGTCACGTCTTGGCAATGAGAAGGACGAGATCAATAGGAGACTGGAGGAGAGGGAGAGAGAAAGAGAAGCTTTGAGACGTGGCAAGAGTGATCTGGAGGAGCAGAAAAGACTACTGGACCGATCTCTGGAGAAGATCACAAAGGAGGTGTGTGTGTGGTCTTTTACCTTGTGAGTTATTTTGACAGGTATGTTAACCTATACAAATGCTCTTTCCTTTTCTCTATCAGATGGAAACAATGATGGGAGATTCTCATCAGTCTGTGCAACTTCTTCAGTCTCAGTTGGATGAGTTCAAAGATCGGTCTCGTCGGGAGCTCCAGGAGTCTCAGAGACTTGCTAAAGATAGACTAGTGGAGCTACAGAGATCTCAAGCCCTTCTCAAAACCGCTCAGGAGGAGGTGAACTTATGACTTACAAAACAACAACAGTATTTAAGAAGTATTTGTACAGTTTTATACACATGTAGCACTGTGTTTTTTTTGTGTCTCAGGTGTCTCGTCTTAAGAAAGATCTGTTTTCATGCTCAGAGGAGAGAGACAGTGCTCAGCTGGATAAAGAGCTCCTGGGCAGCCGTCTCAAGAACCTTGAGAGCGAAGTGGAGACCAAGAGAAGCTCACACACAGATCACAGCAGAGAGATCCGCCAACTGGAGGTGTGTGTGGACAAAGAACAAGGCTATAAACACTTCTTTAATAAGAAAGAGAGAGACATACATCCATCCCGCCTCTTAGTTTATGGTTTTATTCTTTTTGATTTTAAATTTATTTCCACGGTCTGTATGCAACGCGAATGTACATTTAAAGCACACTTAGATTGAATTTGATGAGGATAGACCGACTAACTAGGAGAGGTGTACATGGTTAATTTCTGGGTGTATGTAACTGAAAATTCATGCTATGTATGCATGTATTATTTCAGGACAAAGTGAAAACATTAGAGATCGAGCTTGATGAGGAAAGGAGTGGAACAGATTTGCTGAACGAACGCATCACTCGAAGCCGAGAGCAGGTGAGCACACACACACACACACACACACACACACACACACACACACACACACACACACACACACACACACACACACACACACACACACACACACCTAAACTTAAGAACAAAAGTCCACAAAACTGTAATTATGTCTTTGAGTTTTCTTATTCATTTTATAAGCACAAGTCATTAGAAGTAAATGATGATTTTTGCATTGAAAAGATGTTCATTATACATTTTTTGAGCAGGAATGTATCATTGTGATATAGATTTAAGCAGCATCTGTTTTGTGTCTCAGGTGGATCAGCTCCGCTCTGAACTGATGCAGGAACGTTCAGCAAGGCATGACCTTGAGATGGATAAAAGTGCCTTAGAGAAACAGGTACACGCACACAGACACAACCAAGCACAATGCTCCATTTATTGAAATGTAACTGAATATACAAACTTAGGGCCTTTGTCCACTAAAAGTGTTCAAGTCGGTCTTCGGCATGTTTTTTAATTGTCTCCAACGTGAGGACTGCATTATTTTGAAATAGCCAGCTACTGAGTACCGAGCCTGGGGAAGAACGCTCAGACCATCAATGTCATGTGTTACGCAGCCATCCAAACACAGTACACCAGGACTGGAACAAACACTATTGGCAACATAGATCAACTGTAGAGCAGTTAAAAACAAGAATGGATGAGAAATTTAGATTCCTCGTTTCGAGAATATATGTTTTAATCCAATTTCTTCCACTAATATTACTTTATGGAAAAACTATACCGGTATAAATGTTTCACTTGCCTCTACTTTCCTACATCCAGTATTAAAATAAAATTATTTTCTTCCCTGTACTCCATTTTATAGCAACAACTGTGGCCAACTGAAAAATGCTACGCATCGCTTGTTTTCAGCCGTGTAAAAGCCATGCATACACAAGAAATGGCTTTTTGAATTGATGGCAAATAAAAGAATGCGGTTATATGACTTTTCATACTTTTTTATGCTAATGAAATCTGGTCTTTGTTTCAGTTGAAGGAGCTTAAGTCTCGTTTGGCTGATTTGGGCACTCAGACTCGATCTTCTGCTGGAGTCACACTGTTAGAAAATAAAATTCAGGAGCTGGAGGACAGATTGCTCAGTGAGGAGAGGTACACAACTCTATACATAAAATACACCACAATAATACTTCAAGTTCTTAATACTACTTGAAATTTTTACCAAAAGTCATGAATCATCACCGTTGAATGTTTATTTAGAGAGAAAAACACTATTATTGCATCTCAGAAGAGATTGGACAGAAAGCTTAAGGATGTGACCGCAACCCTGGACCAGGAGAGAAATAAACATGCGGATCAAAGAGACCAGGTTACCTAACATATATCATCTCATCTTAAAGGGATAGTTCACCCTAGAAGGAAAAATCCTGTAATTTATTTTAATTTATTTATTGTAATTTATTTTCCCACTTATCATTTCAAACCTGCATTGATTTTTTTCTTTTACAAAACATAAAAGATATGTTGGTTACCAAGAATGATTGGTCCCCTTATACTTCAAATTTATGGACATTTTTCTAAATTTCTTCTAAATGAGAAGAGTGTGTGTCTCAGTGCATGTAAACTGTTGTGTGCTCCTTCAGTTGTCTCTGCGGGTGAAGGCTCTGAAGCGTCAGGTGGATGAGAGCGAGGGGGAGGTGGAACGTCTGGAGGGCATCAGACGGAAGATCCTACGAGAACTAGAGGAGCATCGAGAGCTGCAGGAGGTTCTGCAGGCCAAAGTGAACACGTTGGAGAGTGAGCTTAAGTGTGTGATGTGTTCATATCACTTTTTTTAAATGCACATAATTTCGGTAAAGAGCTGTAGATGAAACCATGTAATACTATAATAAACCATACACCTCTGAAATGGAGGTTTTTCGGTGGTTTGTTGTAGATTTACCCACTAGGTGGTGCCCTTGCACCTTCAACTAATAAACAAAATACACCAATGTTGCTTTGTCTAGTTTAGATCTATGTTAACCTGTGTTTTTTCTAACCCTGGGCTTGTTTGTGTATTTTAGGAGAAAAACCCAACAGACCCGACGCCCAACTTTGGGGTCCACACTGAGTTCTGAAGAAGAGGATGGTTACTCTGATTCAAAAAGCATCACATCTATCCTGACTGAAACACCACTCCAGACCACAAATTGTTAATAACAGAAGGAGGAAAGCGTTGTCAGTTTTCTAGTAAAAGTATATATTATGCAATAGATAAGGACTGCTGCTCTTTATTTATTTTAATAAGAGTTATGAAGAAATAAACTGATGTTAATTCAGCACAATATGAATGTGAAGGGTGGAAAAACTGTCTTGGGCTGTTCCGCAGAAAGTGATGTCGTGTAGTCTGTTTTTAACACTGACAGCAGATCAGTGGTTTGTTGTTTAGTCCTTAAACAAGTGTTAAACGTCAAAAGCAAAAGATTTGACATTTATTTCCTAATAGAATTGTTTTGTTTCATGTTTTCTCTCTGTGTTTAAATTAAGTTTTTGCTTTGTTGTTTTTTTGTTGTGACAATTTATGAAGGACTTTCATTACATATTTGATAGAATGTATACATATTCAAGGTTAAAAAGGTGCATATTTACAATAAGTACTTTTGTTACGTTTTTGAAATCCTTTAATGCACAGAAATCACGTCAATTTCAGCACATGATAATGTTGATTGACAGCTTCACTAACAATCTTAAGAATGTTTGTTTTTGTGTTCCAAAGAAGTAAGTTATATGAGTTTGGAATGGTGTGATGTTGATTAAGCAATGACAGAGTTTATAGAAGTTGTAGTTGTTTGTTCCATGTAAACACTAATGAAGAACTTCCACAGAACTTAACCTATCTGAAGGACACTACATGTTGAATGTCTTAACATGTAAAACACTATATCAATGGCAACTTTTGTTTTCGTGCCATGACGGAAAGAAGAATATATGTAATGTTGATGTAATGAGTTTAAAATGAAAAAAAGCTTGCCTTTTCACACATTCACATTGTTGGTAAAAATCCTAAGCTGCTTTTTGATAATTTTTCAGATTTATACTGTGTGAATATTAAGATGGATCAGAATCTAAATAAATCTGTCGAAAATAAATGTTATCTCTTTTTGAAGCTGTTGTGAAGGACATATTTCTTTTACATTTTAAAATATTGAATGTGTACATGTAACGCTTGTTACATAAAAAATGTAATTGCGCAGAATTTGAAAATAATGAAAATCTTCCCACATGCTTTTCATCACGTACGTTTGTACATTTAAATTAGAGATCATCCAAATTATACATTTGCATTGCAAGTCTTGCCATAAAACGTTCTTATATTTTCTTATGTTATTGCATTCTTTCCCAGCATGCTTTAACAACTTTAATATGAGTACATTTTAATATGCAAAGCTCCCTTGTATTATTATCCATAACTTTCAACTCAGGCCTCCTCATTTCAAACCTGAGAAGATCCACCATTTATGTTTTGTACTTTTGTGTTTTTCTTTTTTACATCTCTTCCATACTTAATGATTTTGTAACATCCCATTTATCAGCTTTTAAAAAGCTTATTGAAACAACAAAGTTGCTTAAGGGCTGTTGCATGTCTTTCGATAGAAGACAAGAAGTAATAATTTGGGATGTTACGAGGCAGAATTATTCACTAACTTTAGAAAAAATAGTAGCAAATAGTACATGGTGTAGTGTGGTATGCTACAGGTCAAGAATTACAGGTTGTGGTGGGTTCGATCAAAATTAAAACATTGTGAATTTATTAGTCATCGCGTTTTTCAACTACTTGAAAAAAGACACATTGTTATTTGTCTTTTTATAATGATTACTTGATGGAATAGAAGGAACATATGCTGTATTATTTTATACAGTGCATTAAGATTATTAAGACAATGCTGATCTCTCACAAATACAATACACACGTTATATAAGCACAATCAAAAACTGTAATTTGTGTGTGTGTTTATAAGTTATTCAATGTTAAATGACAATTCAAAGATCATGCCTACGTTGGCCTGCATTCCGAAACAGTATTCGTCTAGTAATGACTCATAAATGATAACTTTATTAGTAATAAAGTTGATAATAGACTGTAAAAGTGCCAAAAGGTTAAGCGTATTGTCACCCATAGATGGAATCTGTAGTGTTATGGGAACTTTTTTTTAAGAATGGAGAACATTTTGACTTCAATTAGAACATTCAAACAAATGTTACACCTAAACAAGTCTCATAGTAATGACATTTGATAACAACATTTAACTTTCTTATTCACTACTTAATTTCTAGCAAATGCTGGTAAATTTTAAAACTTTTTTATCTTCATGATAGGTAAAAAGTCAACTTGAATTGATTGTACTTTATTGATTATTGTTATTATTCATTTTGTTTCTTTTTATTACCATTCAGAGTTTTACTTTAAATGTTGAAAATTATCTTTATATCAAAGTATAAGCATTCTCAACAACATTATAAATGCAAATCAAATTCCAGACAAGGTGTTTTGCATGTATGTGATCCATTTTAAAAACATTGTCTGACACTACAGAATGCAAGATCAGACGTTAATGGTGTACAGATGGGATAGTAAATGAAAAACCATTATTCAGGCTTAGTATTCTATTAACTATTCAGGCCTAACTATTCTTTCAGGCTTGACACTTTACTAAGAATAGGTCATAGAGGAAAACAATAACAAGCCCATCCCAGTTCTACAGAAATCCTCCTTTCTATGCTAACATTGTTTAAACACATATTTATGTCTAAACAGATTACAATGAAAAATATTTCTAATCCACCTAATTTCTAAACAACACACGTGTAACACTTGTCCAGGTTTCCAGTTTGGTGTCCCTCTTATTTTATTGGATTTCAATTCCTATAATCCTTCGTTTCTAGATTCCTGACCTATTTGATTTGCCCCAAACCTGTTTGAAATTTCCATTTGATTTTCTAGCACATGATCCCCACAATCCTCCAATATTTATGTGTATCTGTTTCGGCAATTGTGGTCGGCACTTTATGTAAATGAGTTGTAAGTTTCCAGTGGATATTTATGTTTGGATGTTATCACCCATTATTACACTCATAATATCTTTTGTTATATCTGCAACACCACCCAAAACACTTAAACAAAGTTACACAAGCTGATGATGTTATATGAGAGATTCTCGGCAATAGATACTATCTAGGATAAGAATAAATACATATTAATATTTTTCTTATAATATTTTAAGCTTAAATTTTAGATCAATTGCTTCCTCAGCCAAGATATAAACAAAAGATGATCATTTCATTGCAAACAAAGAATAATGAAGTCCCATTGACCTCTCCCCTGGTGTTTTATGTTTGATCCTAGGATTATGAAGTATTTTATAATCAGCATAATTGTACTGTACCTAATGTAAATGCACATGTTCTTACTAATCTTATAATGCACGTAGCCTTACAAGTAAAAGAAAGTATATTTTATTCTCAAAATAAGTATATGAGACACACAATAGCAAACTGTTTATACATTCACTGAAAAAATGTCAACGTAATACACAATTGCATTAAAAAACAAAAATTTTTAGGCCACATGTTTAGAAATTGTTTTGAGCACAAACAGTCTTTCAGTTTTCCCCTCCCATATCAAGTTTGTTTTAAGACTTCTGCATCTCATAAACCCTTCACTCAACTCATCGATGTTATGTAACTGACAATGTTTTTTTAAGGTATAAAGCAATTGAGCCCATGTGATATTGATCTTGGAATAACCTGTCAAACTTTTTATTATAAGAGCATGCAGGTAATGCATGTTGAACTGTAAAAACTGCTAAGTTTTTCTTCATTTCCATTTACACAACCAAATAAACACACAAACTTTCACATGCAATGCAGTAAAAAAGAAGACATTTTGAAGAATGTTCATGAATGGCACCCACTGCTGTGCGGTTTCCACATTCTTAAAAATATATATTTTTTCATTTTCTGCAGTGTAAAAAAAGTCATGAAGGGTGATCAAATAATTACATAATTACTCATTTGTGGATGAACTTAAGCTACTTTAAGTTTATATTTTAAGATTATATAGTAATGATACAGCTCTGTTGCAAAGGTTTCACAAACCATGTAGTCTCCATACAGTTAACCTTTTAAAATAATCCTTTAAGAGGTGGTTACTCAAAAATGAACGTCTTCCATTCTTTTTCTTCTTCTATTCATGTTCCAAATCTGTAGGCTATAATTGTCTTTGTTTGGATGAATGTAGAGAAAAATATTTGGAAGAATGTTTGACCAAACAATTCCTAGACCCCATTGACCACCACTAGAAAAAATGATTTAATATATTAATTATTATCATTAAAATGTATATATATATAATTTAATGATAATAATTATAACTATCAATATATATATATATATATATATATATATATATATACATATATATTGTTATTCATAAAAAAAGTATTTTACCCACGATTATAGTCAATTTGGTGTGAGAACTGTGCGAGAAAATCTTCTAAGTATTCTTTATACTCATGAGAACAAAGACATCATACAGATTTGTATATTGTTATACAAATGTATACATTATACAGAATTTTTATTTTTGGGGAGCTATCCCTTTAAAGATTCTCAAGGAATTAATTCTTCTATGCCAAATGCTTTAGATCTATTTTTGATCTAATTTTAAGGTAGTCCCTGTGTCTCAAATAACTGCATATCATCCACCATAAAATTCAAAATCTTTTCATCAAATTATTAAAAAAAGACAATTAAAATGGGTATTCATGATGTACCATTTCATATTAACAACCAAGTGCAAGAGGTGCATGTTAAATGAATAAATTAAATTAAACAGCAAACATAACAGTCAAATATAAAACAAAGAAAAGCTAATAAACAAATGGTAGTAATAACACTTGTCATAATTCCTTTCCATGTTTAACAGCCTCTGCTGGAAGCTGAGAGAGGAATAGTGGGCATGACTTCCTGAAGACTCCACCCCTGCCATGTATGGGCAGATCCTTGTCATTCCCTGAGTCACAACAAACACATGCAGACAGTCTGCATATGCTTTCATTCAGGTAAGGTGGGGTTTCCTTTAGCTCGTCATTTTTGTATCTTTTGTTAAATGAGTTGAAAACCACATATAAAAATAAAAGATATGATTGAAGGTATGGAAATGTATTTATTTGTTACTCATTATAACATTTGTTATTTGGTATTCATGTCTTCATATTGAAATTGTGAATATATGTAAGCCAAGTTAATGTGATATGACAGTTTAATTTCACGACATGATAAAATGATTTAGTTTCAATGGCATTACATTCATTATGTGGTCAATTTTAGTATTTTCAGTTTTATTTTTAATGTTATTCATATGAAATCATTTAGTTCAACCAGCCATTGTATCGATCATGAGCAACATTTGTGACATTGGTTTACTTTTTGTCTTGACTTTGAAGCTCTTATGTGTTATATAAGATGTCTTTCTATTTATTTGTCACTTGGTATATTTTACATCCATTTTAATAACTTTCTGTGTTGAATGTTGTCTGGAATAATGATTATGTGGGTTTGGCATCATTGTCGGGGGTTGCTTTATGTAATCTAATCTTGCAGAAAATCCTCTCTGCAATGATAGATATTTCTGGGTAAAACCATAAACATTTATTTCCATATAAATATACAAATCTACGTAATGTTATAGGTTGTTGTCCAGACCACGTAGGCCTAATTTCTGCCATTCTGAAACAAAACTTGACGGGCATGGATAGAAAAGGATACAAAGAAATATATAATTTATGATTGAATTCTTTATGTCTGAGTTTGTGCTGACTCATCCAGTAATGTTAGATCATGTCTTGGCAAAAACAATGCACAGTAGCATCGGGGGCCAAGATGAGGTCATTTCTTTCCTTTTCTTTAATGATTAAGTCCTAAATTATCTCACCCATGACAGATATAATCAAGTTTGATAATGCAATACAGGTTGCAATTCAGAATAAAATACCTGCATGTGTAATATTTCATTTGATGCACACATGCATTTCTTATTAAAAAAATATTATTAAAAAAAATAAGGATTTAAACTCTCCTTTCTAACCCTTAAATATGCATGGGTTTTAGATGATTACTCATGACTTTGAAGATGTTAGATAAGAAGTCTAGCTATTGATTTGGCATTTATTTGGCAGCATCGCTTCCCTTCATTTCAAGCAAATGATCTGGAAATATTTCATTACATGCGCACTTAAAGTTGATCAAGGATGTCAAATTCAATTTAACATATTGATAATGATAAAAAAGAGGAGTTATTGATACCAACATGGACTTATAGAAATCTTTTCTCTCTGTAATGCCTTGATACTCCAAACCTTGGTGCGTTGAAAATACACAAAACATTTGGGATTTAAAGCCTAAGGTCAATCTAACAGGTACATGTATTGACAGAATCCCCAGGAAGAATGTACACATCCCTTGCGTTTGCACACGAGCATTGAAAGATCCGCTTGTGTTGTTATTGGAACTAAGTCAATACATAAACGAATCTCTCATTGCCAGCCTATAGGTTGCGCAACATTACATCATAACGTTTATTCTACAAGTGTTAAACAAGTTCTGTGTACACTGTTTAAATATCATTGCATGTGAACAGGTTATCGCAGTGAGATGTACATCTGCTGATTTTATGAGCCTGGATTTAGAAATATAGTGGATGTGCAGCCAGTAGCTTGTGTAAGCTTCTGTACTTGTGTGCTAAGTGATTGACAAGTATTGTCCAGTTAATAGATTAAGTTGTCAAGACTCGATCGTCTTTTTTTAATGATATGCTCGCAGCAAATTCTTGAACCATTGCATGAATAAATGCAAAGGTCAACAGAGGAGTATTCTTTAGTATGGTTTGAACATTTTATTATTTCGTATCCCAGTTGGGTTATCCGTCAAAAGAGGAGAGATTTGTTCTGAAATGCCATTTTAGTAGATCCAGCACCTTCAGGGTTTTGTCTTATTAGGCCTCGGGTCGGATTTAACAGTCACGCAGAGGCTATTGTACAGGCAAGCCGTGGAATGAAACCTGGAGGGTTCTTGTTTATGACATTCAAGTCATTTTGTCATTGAGTTGACCTGTCACACAGGTATTTAAGCCTGTAACTGTTGCGTGCATTCCTGGTGAATTGACTAAAACAGCTCTTTTATGCAAATGAGATGAGAATTGAGAAGAGAGAACAGAAGGGTTTTTTTAAGGTTAGGATTCTTCCTCCAAGCCTTTTTTAATGTGAAGATAATTTTAGATAGATTATTACTCAGTTTATTCACGCAGACACAACCCAAACCAATGATCGTAGTCTGGGGTGGGACAACTCGATACGTCCATGTACGATACGTACATGGATGCCTTATTAGATCATGTTTCATGGGCTGCTATGCGCAAGTCATCCATGACATTGGGAACGTTCAAAGCCGGCCTGTGATTTTTTTATTGTGTGTGACGACAGCAGCCAAAATGTTGACCATTTTAAGACAGCACATGTGTTGTGTCTTAAGTGATCTTATATGCCATCTACGCACACAGTTGCAGAAAAATGTCAATTCAGTCCAGTGCTGTTGAATTTGAACACAATCAGACCTCAGGAGTGACTTAAAGTCAGCTAACAACAATTATCATATACAAAATATATTTTTGTATTATTTCTTAAAACATGCACAAAAATTATTGTTGAATTGCTTAAAAGTTCACATAAACGTTTCCTTGCAGAATTTTATGTCTGAAAAAATACAGAGCATATTTCTCCAGTTTTCATTTTCTGCAAAAATATTCAAATGGACAGAATAAAAAAAAAAAGATCTACCCATAACAAAATGCTCTTTGAATTTTTTTCTTATTTTGTTGTCTTCTGTACATGTGGTCTACCAGACTAGGACATTATAGACAAAGTCAGTTCGTATTTTTTTCAGTTTTGTGTCAATTTTTAGGTAGATGTGCATGCTTTCATTATTTAAACAAGATTTTTTTTACAGTTTTAACCAGATTTACTTTAAAGGATATAAGATACTAAACTGAATGTGTGTTATGTTGGTAAATGCTTATAACGTCTTGCTTTAAGATTCATTTATCAGAACTGGACTGATGCCCATCATACCAGACATTAGACTTCAGAACAAACCATAAGACTACAAATTACTTAGCACCTGAAAAGCAGTAACTGTGATTTAGAAAAAGCGATGACGACAGATGTGAAATGGTTTATAAGAGAGATGGATGTTTTAATAAGATATGGGTGTGGGAGTCGAGAGAGAGAACATTGAGTCTTGTGTGTGAGCCATGTGGGTGTGTCAGCGTTTAACTCTGGAATGAAAAATGATTAAAGTTTTATTTTAATTATCTTTGCAAATTTCTGCCAGGCATTATATCTGGGTATACTTGAAGGTACACACAGAATATGCTGAATCAAATTCTTTCTGAAGACCTCAAGACATATTGTTAACATGCTTAGTTAAAATGATAGTTTTATAGTCAAATAAGAGTTGTGGCAACTTTAAAATAATATTTTAGAACAATCCTAAAAAAAGGTCCTTACTTGAAGCCACATGAAATCCAGTGATAAAATATGAAATATAGATCTGTATTTTGCAGCAATTTTGGGTGACTTAAGTCTTGTAAGTCGCTTTGGATAAAAGCATCTGCTAAATGAATAAATGTAAATGCAAATGTAATTGTGAATTTATACTTTAACAGTTATTGCCAAAAGTAAAATAAATAACCAACATTTCTTTATTTTTCTTTCACTTTCTTGAAGAATGAACAAGTGTGTCCAAACTCTAATCTAGTAGTTTGTGTATTTAAGGGTGCCTTGCACTGAATTCTCATCTCCGTAGTGACATGTTTAATGTTACATGTCAATCTTCATATCTTTTTGACACAGTTGATGTGTTCTTTTCACTGTACTCGAGTGCACGTGTGTTCACCCCGCGGCTGTTTTTCTTTCTTTGATGTCACGTATGTCCCCTTCGCTCTGCATGTAGGAACGAAACATTAAAGCACTGATGGTTTTTCACATGAACTCCTAGAGTTTGCATACACACAAATACAGAAAGATAAACACAGAAACTCATTTACAAATCTTTTAAGCATCATTTTCACCCGTTCATCTTATAAAGCTTTTACCCTCTCTTTATATCACAGAACACAAAAGAAGAAATTTCGAAGAATGTTGGTAACAGAAATCCTTTTACCTGTAGAATATGCACATTGCTGTTTGGGTACCAGCATTTTTCAAATGATCTTTTTTCATAATGAAAGTAATACATGTTAAAATAAATCAAATATTTTTTTTGAGGGGTGAACTCTCTTTTTTTTTATTATTCACATTGTCATATTATATTTGTTGGTCTTATATATAAGATTTATACTTCATTTATGATTAATTCCGAATTTTCTAAAATCACAAATGATTCAAATGAATTAGCATGCATTATATTTTTTGACTTTTGTATTTTTTTTGACAAAATGACTGCAGTTTGACAAAAGACATACCAGGATCCCATAAAAAAGAAACCGGTAGTTTGTGAAATATTATTGCAAGCAGTCTTTCTGGGAAACCCGGCCAGCAGTGTTTACAGTCCATATATGATTATACATTTGTGCTGTGTGTTTATGTCTCCGGTATTTCACAGTTAAACCAGACCCGCATAAGCCCACAACCCATTCTTTTAAAAACAAGAAACACTTATATGTTACCTGGGATAGCCACTCTCTCTCTATCTCTCTTACATCTGTCTGGCACACAGGGTTTGCCATCTTATTACGCAAACGTTCTCTGTTCTTCACACCCTTCACTGGTATCTGGTGAAGATACTGTTAATGTGAATCAGCAGTGGGTGATCTTAGATCTCATTTTGTCTATCTGCTATCCGTCATCATTTCCCAGAGGATCCGATCTTGCCCTTCTCCTTTCTCAGTTCTCCTGCATGGACATGTTCAGGTCTTGGCTAGAATACAGTCACTTACTATAAGATACGAAGAACAGATGTTACTGTTGTCATGTAGGAAGTGGTTAAAGCATGAAAGCATAAACCTTTACATTATTAAAACTAAACCAAAAACTTTATTTTAGTATATTGTAAATCAGTGATTGCATTTACAATTTCATTTAATTCCTTCTCAATTTATTGCTTTACAAACAATATTTTTTAACATTAAGAGTTTTTATAAAAAAATACTTTTTGGGAATGTTTTCAGTTGCATAAAAAAGTGAAAGCAAGTAAGAAAAGGTATTTTGAAACACATGGAAAATGGTCCCGTGTTTTCCGGTGAATTTCAAAACCTTTAAGCCTCGGCATTAAGTTCAGAATTACATAATATAATGATGATTTTTCCCATTCTTCCTGTTCTCTTAACTCCAGTCTCTTCATTCATTCTCATTAAAGCCTTAAAAGCAGATTTGTCTGTCAGGGTTTACACATGTTTCCATTATGTTGGTTGCACAGAAAATTACCCGTTCTGTCTGCTATGGAGATTAATGAATAAACGGCTTGTGTGTTTTGTTGGGTTTGTTCTAAAGTCTGTTTGGAAAATTGTGTCCCTCCTAGTCTCATTTTCTTTAATTATTTGCCCTTCACACCCTGTGTTTTTGGATCTCTTATTTGTGTTTTTTCTGTGCTTGACTTCTAGAGTGCTCAGAGATCTGCAATCACAAGTTTATTCCTTTTGGAAAAGATCATCCAAGTATGCACATTTTCTTGAGTTTCATGAACTATGAACACTTTAAACTGTTTTAACTTTGTATTCTCTTATGTTATATTTTTTTATAGCATTTGTTCATGATCCTCCCTACATTTAGATGCAATTTATGTATAGACTATAGTGCTTTAATATGTTTATTAGAATTTAAAAAAGAATTTAATCATAAAATGTATTAAAAAATAAAGATATAATATTTTTTCTTAATTTAATTTAATTTAATTTAATTTAATTTAATTTAATTTAATTTAATTTAATTTAATTTAATTTAATTTAATTTAATTATTTTTTTATTTTAGTTATTTTATTTTAACATGCATCGTTGAATTATTGACAAATTAAATAAATTGTAATTGACAAATAAAATAAACTATTTATTGTGAAAAGTTTCACGGAGTTTTATTATATTTTTTTACAACATGTGCAGTTTAAAATTCTTTGTGTTTGTGTTGTTTCCTGACCTTGTTTTTATAACCTTTACACAGCACACAGTCAAAGCCAAACCAGACACAAACAGATCGGAGGATCAATTGAGAGTATTAAGGTACATTTAATATGATGTAATATTAATCAACAGACAGCGTGTGTAAGGGTGTTGTTTGGTATGTAACCGAAGATGTAAGTGAGGTCATGAAACTGTCTGTCTGTGTTACAGGTGACTGAAGAGACAGAAAATGTCGACAGATGAAGAGCCACAGCCGCAGGTTCAGGAGGTCAGTGACATCACTGTCTATTTATGATACAAACATAAACATTTGTCTGTTTATGTCAGTTTTGTTATGTTCAACCTTTATGTACATTTCTGTAGGTGAGATACTGCCTAAACACGCTGAGAGAGCAAATGGCAGCCAGACAGATCAATAATAACAACAATAAGGTATTATCTTTACATTTACTCATGCTTTGAAAATATTGATGACAGCAATATATAAGTAGAACCTGTAACCAAAATGCAGATATTTCAACCCAAAATAAAAATAGTAAAATAAAATTAATATGTTGTCCAAAAAATATTATTCCTAATGCAATATATAGGTATGTAAATATAATATGTTTGTGAAACTAATATATTACATACAGTATTTATATGATTATTTTATTATATATACTTTTAAAATATGGGTTATTTGTTATAAAATTTTTAGTATTAGTTGCTATATATCAGAAGTTTTAAGTTTTTATTATTCATTTTTAAATGCACAAAATGTTTTATTGTGCATATGGGCAATTCCAGCGTTATGGACATGACATTTAGCATTTTGGACGTGATATAAAACGACCTGTAAACTGAAACACTAGTTTATATTATACAAAACCCTTGTTGATAATGTTTAAAAAGAAAACTATATTTTCATGGCAAGGTGGACATTTTCACAGAATTGCCCATATGAGGCCGATGTAAATTAAATTGTGTAGGTTAGTTGGTAAAGTATGTTTAACATAAAGAGTAAGTTGAGTCAAATTATTGCTAATATAATGGATAATAACTGAATTACAAAAAGTTAACCAGAATATCAGTACATGTCATAGTTTTCACACATAATTTGTAAAATGTGTTGCTTTTTCGTTCTAGTTCCCAACCAACGGTCAAAAAGTCAGCATTGTGATCAGTAAACCTACCAGCACCAATGGCCTTGTGAATGGAATTTTCTCCAAAAGCCAGGTACAGTCACACAGTTAATCCTCATTAGAAACCTATTAAGTAAGAATGTATGGGCCGGTGACACAAGCAAACAAACAAACAAATAAATAAACTGAGACGCTTCCATTGCAAGGGAATGAAGTTGTTAAGAAAAAGTGTTTTTAGGAGGAAGCCTAAAGGTGTGTATATTTCATTACAGATCCTAGAAGCCTATTGATATATCTGCATTTTACAGAAAAACTGAAGATTATTTTTGTGTTTTGTTATTATGGGATTCAGTAGCGTGTACACACTAACATCTAACTGTGGACTGTGAAAGTCACACCCAACCATTCCTAAGGGAGCAGCACTTGTCAAATTTGTGGCCGCTCATAAACACTCTGTCATTTCTATAACTTCACACCTATAAGGTCTCTCACGCACATGATCCATATCACCCATCCTTACTCCTTTCCTCTCTTGTGATCTTCCTCTCATGATTGAGTATAATAACTCTGTAATCTAGATTAATTGATTACACACTTGCAGCCGTGTGATGGCATTTAAAGTCATTATGGGCCTATTACACATGGTAGATGTTAACAGATTCTCAAATGAACCCTTGATGCACCTTCTCAGGGCAAAGAAGATGAAGACAACAGCGTCAGCCTGAAAGAAGTCGTGAAACATCTGTATGCTCGTCTGCAGGACATGGAAAGGAGACATCAGGAAGAAAAAGAGAGATTGCAGGTCAGATAAATATATAGATCGATCAAAACACCATGCAAGCTCAATACACAAAATCTGTATCTCATGGCTCTTTAAAACCTTCTTTAGGCAGAGAACCTTGAAATTCAGCAGCGTTGTTCAGAAGAGAAGAACCATCATGTGCAGAAGGCTGAAATGAAAGTAGACGAACAGAACCGAAACATGGAAGAGATGCAGAAGCGCATGAGTTCCTTGGAGATGGAAAATGCCAGGCTACGGGAAAAGTTGGCCGCTAGTGAACTTGAAAAGGAACAGTGGATTAAAAAAAATAATTCTGAAAACAGGTGAGAAAATGATTTTAATAAGTACCATCTCATTTACTCTGTTTGGTGCATGTTCTCATACGTATGACACTGTTCTCTTGGTTACATAAAATGTTTTTCCAAATCCAACTTGGCAACCAACCGGTTGGCCTATTTGGTGTTCTGTTAGTTGATGTGTGTTGCTGTGGTAACTCTTCTCTTAAAGCAACGCCTCTTATACAATAATAGGAAATGGAATTTACTGATTGTAAGTGTATACAATAAAAGACGATTCACCACCAAGCATTACTCATTCATTATTTTTGTGGTGCATGATGTCATAGTTTGTAGCCTGCAAGATGTTTAATCTAAGATGTCACATTATCCTGTGCATATACATGTATAACGTTTATGTACTTTTGTTTGTTTATCATGCAATGAATCCTATAGTACAATATACAAATTTTAAATTGCAAATAGCAAATCACTTATCATTGTAATTCGACAATTGACAACCCTATCAAAATGATGCAATTTTAATACCCAGGAGTGTGTGTTGTTCAACGTGTTATTTTGTAACGCTTACATGAGTATTTTATCATGATGATATGTTTTGTGTTTTATAGGTGTAAGCAGCTGGAAGAGGAGCTGGCAACTATGCAGAAAAGAAACCATAACTTGGATGACATGCTTAAAAATATACAGAAGAAAATAAGAAACATGATTGAACAGGTAATAATATAACTACCACATGACCAGTCAATCACAGACAAAAACCAAGGTTTAATGCTCAACAATGAAAACAGTTTGATGACATCCTTTGAATACAAATTCTATTTCAGATGTGAATTTTGTTGAATGCATTGATGAAACAATATTACAAAAGCATTCTGTGAAATAACATAGATCAATAAATCATTCACAGAAGGAAAGGAGCATGCAAACTGTTTTATTGTATACAGCAATTATTTACAATAAGCATTCTAGTATAGATTAAAAGGATTTGAAGGAGGAAATTTGATCAGGCATGTCCTTAGTTCTGCTCAATAAAAAAACAATGCAAGGTTGTTATGTGGAGTGTGTGGAAGTGAAACTCAAACTCAGTCATGAATAAAGGATGCAGTTGATTCCTTGTTGATCAGCTGGCACACTTGAGCTCTCATGTTACACGTAAACACAACACCAGTGCACACTAAAACCCAGAGTGCTTGACAACTGAGAGAACTCCATAGAATGTTTATTTTTCAACAAAATAACATTAAACAGGGTGTATTTTATATTGCAAATCACTGATGATGGGTTTGAAAAATGATTTCTTAAATAGGTTAGAAACGTGTCAACTAACTGAAATTATAAGCACCATAATGTTAAATGTCTTTTGTGTTAACAGGTGCAAAACTCCCGAACCATCATTGATAAAAGGGAGAGAACCAATAATGACCTACAGGAGAGAATTTTGTTCCTTGAAGCTGAGGTTGGAGGCCTTGTTTCTTTCTGCGTGCTTGCTTTCCCGTTTTGTGTTTTACTGTAACATATATTTTCCGTACAGAACAGGGAAATGCATGACCGGATGGAGTTTTATCTTGAAAATCAAGTGCCTGACCCTTATAACTCAGACACTGGATCCAAAGTTGTTTACAGGTATGGCTCACTAACTGGCATATATAGACAAAAAAAAAAAAACATGTCGATATGAGAAATTTCAGAATACAAAAATCTGTTTTACTAGTTTTGATTGTGACCAATTGTGGTATTAATTTCATAAGAAAGTATAAAGAGCTATTTATTTTTTGTATTATAGCAAACCTCTGAGACCAACAAGTCCGGGAAACAAAGCGTTGCCCTTCATCAAAGTGATCGAGACAAAGACTTGAATCAACCTATTGAGGATGACAAGGGATAAGAAAAACTCCTATTTGGAAGAAACAACAAATATTTGTGCACTTCAAACATCATTTTGTTACCCATTTATGAACAGACTTTCTCTTTTCTGTATGTAAATGTATGTATTCTTTGTATATAATATTTTTTTTACCATCTTACTTTTGTCAAATTCATGTAGATTAGCTATACATGTATACAGTATATATATGTTGTTTTCGTGTGTTACAGTGGGTAGTAATATTCGTGAAATAATCTATTTGTAATCAGTCAATATTTCTGTCTAACTTGTATAAGATAATGTAATCAGAGTTTTTTTTAGACTGTTAGCTTATTTTATCGATTGTTGTGAAATCCAATTATTTATCCCATATAATATTTAAGCCGAATATACTATGAATCTGTGTATGCACATAATTATGACTTGTGAATTGATTGAAACCTGCCTTGAGTGCAAGAATTTTTATCCATCTGTTATTAAATGTGAAAATATGTCCTTGTAGATGGAACTGTTCTTTGCACTTTTCTCTATTACTGTAGCTTGAGGGCTAGTATATAACAATATTTAAGATGAATAAAAACCCATGTAAGATAATGTTGCTTTGTATATGTAGATATTCCTCAATAAAAGCTTTGATAAATGTTGACCTGAGGACATTGTGATTTTTGGGCACCATAAGTAAATGCTTAGTTTGTGTTATTTATTGTTTATTGTACACTTTAGGAAATAATATTACCTTTGATAAAAGTATGATTTAATGTTTTTTTATTAATATATATTATTATAATAATATTTTATTTTGTATACATTTTACAGTAATATCACTTCCCTCTTAGATAATGTTTTTCTTCAGGAATAATAACTGATATAAAATATTTTATCTGTTAATAATAGTAATTAATAGGTGACTTTATGGAAATAAATATCAACTGACCGATATGATTTTATTTATCTGATTTATTAACAAACAAAACATTAAACTTTCCAATTACTGTTTCAAATCCTTATACCTCATTTCTGGATATTTGTGATTATGTATTTCTTTTTTAAACTCACTTTCTAATTGCTAATTAAAGAAAGTAATATTTCAAGAAAGACTTCTGACGACATCTAGAGATCAGATTGTGAACTGGTTTTCACAAAAAATAATTTGAAATAATTTGTTCTAAATATACTATGCATAAAATAAAGTTTCTAATGTCTACACAAACCATTATACAAACCCTTAAAAATAATGCAAAAAATAATAATGTGTTCAGTACAAATTAATGTGAGGCTAAATGACTGATTGCAGAGCAGCAGAAAGAATATAAAAAAAAATGTTATTGTACTTAAATTCATATATCCAATCTGGCACTTGAAAAAGACTAAAAAAATATATATAGCTGTAACTCTAAACATTTTTTTTAAATAAAGCATATCGTTACAGCATACTGTATATTTTTCTTTTTTATTCTTTTTTTTTATTATGCAATTACATACATGTTATTACAAATATACATCTCACAGCAATAACAAAGTTAAATAATATGGGTATACAAACAATAGAGAAAGAGAGAAAAAACATAACTAATAAATTAATTAATGCCAGGAAAAGTAAATTAAATTAGACTTCCATACTGCTTCATATATTATATATATCTGTTTTTGATATTATTCAAAGTGTTTTACGAGAGGAAATTTTTTAATATTTTTATTTTTCAATTATATACAAATTATTACAAACATATACATCTCACAGTGATAATAAAGTGAAATAATATGGCTCTACAAACAATAAAAAAAAGAAAGAAAAAAACATAACAAATAAATAAACGCCAGGAAAATTTTAATTAAAGCTTCACAGTGCTTTATATATTTTTAGAGCTTTTCTCTTTTTTACAAATCTTTTTCAAAGTTTTACCATAATGTTTAATTTCTTTAATTAAATGATTTTTAATTAAAGTATTGAATTAAATGCTTCCCAATTTCATGAATACGACTGGTACATAATTCCTCTTTAACATATT
Organism: Triplophysa yarkandensis; assembly: GCA_033220385.1. Lineage (NCBI taxonomy): Eukaryota > Metazoa > Chordata > Actinopteri > Cypriniformes > Nemacheilidae > Triplophysa > Triplophysa yarkandensis. The sequence continues at coordinate 16,342,688 of CM065660.1, read as the reverse complement.
TATTTACATATGTATTCTTTAACATATTTACTTATTTACATCTTTATTCTTTAACATATATATTTGATTTCATATTTATTCTTTAACATACCTATTTATTTTCATATTCACTCTTTTACATACATATTTATTCTTTAACATATATGTTTGTTTTCATATTTATTCTTTAACATACCTATTTATTAACATTTTATTTTTAACATACATATTTATTAACATATTTATTTTTAACATACCTATTTATTAACATTTATTTTTAACATACATATTTATTAACATTTTATTTTTAACATACATATTTATTAACATGTTTATTCTTTAACATACATATTTATTCTTTATTTGTTTATTTTCAGTAGAAATGTGTAGAATTATGTAATAAATAAACAACTTTACGTAGAAAAAACCCAGCATCATTTATCATTGACTTTTGATGATCAATAATAAAAAGATGTTACATAATATTGTATATAAGTCGCACGAGTGGGTGTTTGATCACGTGCTGTGATAAGTCACGTGACTCCGCTGATCCGGTGTCAGTGTGGAAGAGCAGCAGGTAAATTCCGACTCTCGCGTTTATTGTCTGTGCGAGTCGGCTCGGCCAGCAGAATCGATTCAGCACGCAAAACCCTTCGTTTAATGTTCCCGTGTTTACAGGAGGTCGACACACAGCCTCCATCGCTCCGCTTTATCTCCACATTTCCGACATCCACCGGTCTGCGGTCAGTACCTCGCCTGTTGTTCGCTTTTATAGTTTGGGGCCTGCAGGCCTCGGCGAAGCCTCGGTGTCGAGTGCGCCGCCGCCCCGGCCGGAGCCTCCTCGCCCCGGCGGGCGGGGCAGCGACGTCTCGCCGTTCAATCGAACACGACGCGGTCACTTAAGATTCGGCGGGAAATTAGGGATCGATCGAGGGGACATTTGGGAAAGATTTGGGTTCTGATCTCCGACCATGAGGTGGACACAGCGGAAGTCAGCAATCACACAACCGAGGGATTCTAGTTAACACAACTAATTTGGGATTTTAATTATCGTTGTGTGTTTAATTGTGTAGTTGTGTTTGTTGTTTGGGCCCACGTGATGATTTTGTATTGTTAATCTTCACATTGTGTATTAGTCACGTGTGTAATTATTGTAATAGAACACACAATATAAAAGAATATACGACGTTTTTGAAGCAAACTGTCAGTTTATTGTGTAGTTTTGATCGTGTGTAGCACTTAATGTTGAGTTAATGGAGAATAATTTAAGTGTTTTTCTTGTTTAACGGCCGTTTGTGTGTTTTCCCGCGTCTGGTCCCGCGTGTTTCAATCACGTCGTGTGATTTGTGCGCTTGTTTGTAAGTGCGCAGTTCCCTCGGTGTGTGTGTGTGTGTGTGTGTGTGTGTGTGTGTGTGTGTGTGTGTCCCCTCGCGCACACTTGTGTTCGGTTTAATGTTGTTTTGCGAGATCTTTGTTTGTTCGGAGGAGCTTCGTGCACCGGAAGTGGTCGTTACGTGGACCTGTTGCAGCTTCTCTGTCGTGTGGAAGTCTCTGTGTTTTGTGTGTGGGATGACCCGGATGGAGACACGCACAGGGCCCTGGGAAACGAGTTCCGATTAAACTGTAAACTCGGGGAGGTCATGACCCGGTGCTGAGAGAGTTTGACTCTGGGTTGTGGGTTAGAGTTATGGGAGGCAATACCATGATTTGGGTGCCCTGAGCAAGGCACCAAACCCCCAACTGCTCCCCGGGCGTCACAGCATAAATGGCTGTTCACTCGTGTGTTTATGTGTGTGTGTGTTCGTGTGTTCACTAGTCCCTGTGTGTGTTCACTAGTCCCTGTCTGTCTGTGTGTGTTCGTTCACGTGTGTGTGTGTGTGTGTGTGTGTGTGTGTGTGTTCACTAGTCTCTCTGTGTGTGTGTGTGTGTGTGTGTGTGTGTGTTCACTAGTCTCTCTCTGTGTGTGTGTGTTTGTTTAAATCTGTGTGTGTGTGTGTGTTCACTAGTCTCTCTCTCTGTGTGTGTGTGTGTGTGTGTTTGTGTGTGTTCACTAGTCTCTCTCTGTGTGTGTGTGTTTGTTTAAATCTGTGTGTGTGTGTTCGTTCACGTGTGTGTGTGTGTGTGTGTGTGTGTGTGTGTTCACTAGTCTCTCTCTGTGTGTGTGTGTGTGTGTGTGTGTGTGTGTGTGTGTTCACTAGTCTCTCTCTGTGTGTGTGTGTTTGTTTAAATCTGTGTGTGTGTGTGTTCACTAGTCTCTCTCTCTGTGTGTGTGTGTGTGTGTGTGTTCACTAGTCTCTGTGTGTGTGTGTGTGTGTTCACTAGTCTCTCTCTGTGTGTGTGTGTGTGTGTGTGTTTAAATCTGTGTGTGTGTGTGTGTTCACTAGTCTCTCTGTGTGTGTGTGTGTGTGTGTGTGTGTGTTCACTAGTCTCTCTCTCTCTGTGTGTGTGTGTGTGTGTTCACTAGTCTCTCTCTCTCTGTGTGTGTGTGTGTGTGTTCACTAGTCTCTATCTCTGTGTGTGTGTGTGTGTGTGTGTGTGTGTGTGTGTTCACTAGTCTCTCTCTCTCTGTGTGTGTGTGTTCGTTCACTAGTCTCTCTGTGTGTGTGTGTTTGTGTGTGTTCACTAGTCTCTCTCTGTGTGTGTGTTCACTAGTCTCTCTCTGTCTGTGCGTGTGTGTGTGTGTGTGTGTGTGTGTGTGTTCACTAGTCTCTCTCTGTGTGTGTGTGTGTGTGTGTGTGTGTGTGTGTGTGTGTGTGTGTTCACTAGTCTCTCTCTGTGTGTGTGTCTGTGTGTGTGTTCGCTACACTGTGTCTGTGTGTGTGTGTGTGTGTGTGTGTGTGTGTGTGTGTGTGTGTGTGTTCTGTGTAGGTTAAATGCAGAGCATTTGTCACCATACTTAGCTGTATGTCACTTAACTTCATTTGTTGTTCAACTTATTAAACCCAAAGCTTTTCAAGTTGTTGGTATTTAGGGAGTCAAACTTATGCTGTTGATATTGCTGGTATTGTAGGAATGTCAGGCATGTTTTTAATTTCATTTTGTCATTTCAAAATGGCCACCCAACAGTTAGCATGCATATTTAATAGTGTATCAATGTTTTTGGTTTTCGTTTAACCCTTTTTCAATGTCTCTCTGTGTTTTGCAGGTGTTATTTCTTTGTAAATACTGTTTTTTGTATATACTGTAAATGATGACTTCAGTTGGCGGAAGCCGGACCCGGGGCAACTGGGAGCAGACGCAGGGTCAGACACAGAGCCAGTCACAGCACAAGCAAAGGCCTCAGGTGAGATCACACACAATGCTACAACAGGTTACAATTTATTAATTAACTGTAGAAATGGCTAAAGTTATTTTCCGTCAATCTCTCCCATACTCTTCTCCCAAATCAACTAAAGTTGCATGGTGTCTAGGGCTGTAGCTATCGAATATTTTAGTAATCTAGTATTCTACCGAAAATTCCATGGATTAATCGAGTAATCGGATAAAATGTGTTTTTGTTTAATTAGTGTAATATTAAATATACAAGAGAGAATAAGACTCTTGGGTCTCTAAAAATGAACAACTAAGCTTCCTTATTTAGAAAACAATATTTTTATATTTTAAATGCTTAGAATGCAATGCATACATAGAAAAATAAACATTTAATTATTACCCATTGTTTCTCTGTCTGTACTGTGAACATGAAAATAATGTTGACAGATGAATTAAGGGCATTTAAGTTCCATTCGTTTGGGGTTTTAAATAAAGCATTGTCTCTCTCTCTGTCTCGGCCTCTCTCTTTATATGTCTCTCTCTATATGTCTGCCTCTCTCTGTCTCGATGTGTGACGCTCTGATCCCAAACCTTGGACATTGAGTCGTTTTCTTCGATCTGTTTCTTCTCTTTGCTCATCGTCACTGTTATCGCTCCCTTCCATTCTGCATCTCGCGACCTTAAATCAAAACAGACTCCTTGCGTCTCCTTCCGCTTTTTGGGTGACGTAAACGCGTTGTGTTGTCACGTTAAAAAATCATCGCGACAGACCTGATGTGAACTTTAAATTAAATTAAAAGAAGCTTCGAGGCAGAGGAATTTGCCTCGATCATTTCTTATAATCGAGTAACTCAAATTATTCGAGGAATCGTTTAAGCCCTAATGGTGTCCACAAAGCATTTGGCCAGAGTTACTGCTGCCTATCCTTAGGGTTTGGTTTCTGTATGAAATTAAGGCTTCTAGGAAAAAATCTAAAATTCATGCCAATAAATGTCCAAGTCTGACCCATTTCGTCTGTATTCTGAGTCTCTACAGAAACATGGTTTATCTTGCTTCAATGCTTGCTGTGTTTTACTGTTAAAAGCATCATGTTGGTAAATGGAAAATGGTTTGCAAAATGTGCATGTTGATTTGGATCACCGTAAGGTTCCGTCTGCTATTAGGATTAAATGAATACTATTTGAAGCAAGAAAACGTACTTTTTGTTATAAAGAGTTTATATCTTAATTAAACCATTTCACTTTTGTTTGTCCAGGCCACTGCTGAGCAGATCCGACTCGCGCAGATGATCTCGGACCACAATGATGCAGACTTTGAGGAAAAGGTCAAACAGGTGAGATCAGTTTTGCGTATTGTGATTCTTTTGTAGCAGAAGCTAGTTTTGCTTTACTCCAGTTTAAAATGGTCTCATACGTGACCATTCTTTTCTAATCGCTTGAGAAATATTCACTGATAGTTTACAGTCCTCTTTCCATTACAATCTTTCCTGTACTTTTCATTCTGAGCAGCACACAAACTTTCCCCCACCGCTTTCTGTATAGCGCTGGTGGAAATGATACGTGCTAGAGTAAAGGTAGCTTTTACCGGATGCTCTCGCTCAGCATCAGTCTGAGTCTGAGAGCAACGTAAAGCTCTGACACCTCAGCATCGTCTGCTAAAGTCAATCCTATGGTTTCTGTTTATTTATGAACATGCTTCTTTTCTTTAGCTGATTGATATCACAGGAAAGGATCAGGATGAGTCCATGATAGCGCTGCACGACTGCAACGGAGATGTAAACAGAGCTATCAATGTCCTGTTGGAGGGCAGCCCTGACACCGTATGTCCATACATGGGATTCAAACCCTGACTTGTGCCATAGGAATAAATCGATGGATGATTTTTGCACAAAATTCTGATGTTTATTTAATTATTTGTCCTAGGACTCATGGGAAATGGTAGGCAAGAAGAAAGGAGTGTCTGGACAGAAGGAGAGCCCACAGACAGATGGAGGAGAAGAAGGGAAGGAGAATCGAGAGCGCGGTGGAGAAAGAGATGTGGCGCGACGCAGAGGAGGGGCTCCACGGAGAGGCCGTGGTGCCAGCCGTGGACGAGAGTGTGAGTGGACTGATACTGTGGTGCACTCATTAGTCACGGTTCTGTCTTTTCTGAATTATTGAATGTTTTGATTCAGTCCACACAGTGGTGCATAAGTGTGTTTAAGCTTACAGTATTAACTTGCGTAACAAAATGATTCAAACGAACAGTCTGCATTGTTGTGTCCTCCATCCAGTCAGTTAGATATCTAAATGGGTATAAGTATGTTCTGGTGTACATTCGATTTCTGAGCATGCTTGGGTAGATTTCGGCACACCCCATACCCATCTCTGCTCACTCTGTAGTTGTGAAGGAACGGTGTGTGCTAGAATAAAGTTTGAGCGGATACCGGATGCTCTCGCTTGGTCTGTCTGAGTTAGAGAGTAACATAAAGCTCCGATACGTCATATCTTGTGGTTTGATTAGGATCTGACTCTCTTTGAAAATGGTACTGTTTATGGGTTATGTGATATGGAGGAAATGTAATTTTCTAATTGATTAAAGTGTTTGATAACATTACTCGGCACATACAAGTTCTGAATATCTTATACCACATTTATTATATTTGCATGATTTAAAATAGTATGGAAGAGTATAGAAATTGAATATCCAAGAAAATGAATCTTTTCAAATGGTATTTTGACAGATAAATCTTATTTCGAGCTTTACATCATTCCTTGTCATTTTTAGATCGTGGTCAGGAGAACGGCTTGGATGGAACCAAAACAGGTGGCATTGCGGGCAGAGGAACAGAACGAGGCCGTCGGGGAAGAGGCAGAGGAAGAGGTCTATATTGCTGCTGTGTTTTTAGTATTTTAATCTTCATGTCTGGCTTAAAATAAAGTCATCGTTGTCTTCTCTAGGTGGAGCTGGTAGACGAGGTGGGAGATTTTCAGCTCAGGGAATGGGGTAAGTTAGTGTGTCTCAAGGTACTTTCTCCTTTTCCTGCATGTTCACTTAGATTCCCAGAACAGCTTTTTGGATGCTATTTAACAAGTTCACTAAATATTACATGTTACTTCTGTTGTATATTAAGATAGGATGCAAAGTGCTGTTCTGTGGATGTTAAGGTGTGTGTGTGTGGTCGGGTTGTGCAATTTATCGTCAACTTTGCAATCAAATGATTACACTAACACAATATTGCGATGGAAATAATTTTGTGCTGCAGTCCACTTGTCTAGTATCTACAACTGCTTTTATACTTGGTTTTGTTTTTGTTAAATTTAGATTTAAGAAAAGTTTTTTATTTTAATGTTGCTTCAATATTCATATTAAAGAACCATGATCTCAATGTAGGCCTTAATATGATGTATCTATCTATCTATACTATTTTAATGCAAACACATTTATCATATTGTTTTGTGGTGTTTTACGATATTAAAAATATGCTTATGACAACACCAGTGTTACCGACTGCACATTTTATTAGTCTGTGGAACCAGCACATCCCTAGTGTCTCTAGAAGAATCTTATTGCATAAATTTTCTTATACCTTTTTATTTACTGATTTTTGTTCAGGTAAGTTTGTGTTAAGTAAAATGTATTTTAATTACAATGTTGTTCTTTTTTTGACTTTTACTAAATAAAATTCATGTCTGTGAGTGGGAAAAATGTTTTTATGATTTTTATGTTATGAAGAAACTTGCTGTTTATAGAATACAGCTGTTTATAAACGTATCTCGAACGGTATGTCAACATCCGTGTTTCTTACTGATATAAGAGTCCAGTTTTTTTTTTTGCATAATAAACTTATGCTAATGCTTTGGCAAAGAATCCAGATATCTAGAAGTGCCAGCTTAAAATCCTTTATAATGGCTTGTTTTTGGGATACAAGCTACTTGACCGGTTATTTATGTGTTTGAAGTGTGCGTTTGGATTTGCATGCATGTTTGGTTGTTCTTGACCTCTTATTCTCAGAGTGCAAGTTTAGCCTTGTTTTGCGTTACCATGTCACACACTGGGCTCTGTTGATTTCGTCGATTGTTACACCTGCAGGTGTGGCGGTTAAACTGGTAATGGATGTATAGATACGTTACGTTACGTTACTCACCCCTGAGTGTAGCGTTTGTCACTTTCATGCACACACACATACACACACACACATGCACTGCACATCCCTTACTTTCTGCCCATGTTGAGCTGCTTGTAATTCTCCTTGTTGTTTCTCCCTAAAGCCAGATTGATAAAGGCCCCAGATATGATTTTTCAGGAGATGAGAGGTGAGTTGAACACATTTGTGAGCGTGTCTGTCTTTCTGTTTTGAGGGTTTAATAGAGTAAGGTACAGTCAGATGAAATTCAGTGCTTCGCATTTTTTTTGGTGATCTGGATGTGGTTTACAGGCATTGTAAGTCACGAGATTGGGTCTTACGGGTGGCAGACAAGCACAGTTGCATCTATTTCATAATTCCAGTTATTTGATAGCAGCTGAAGTTTGGCAGATGTTTGCGTGTGTTGCTGCAGCAGCGGACATTATTTGTCCCTTTTGGCTTTTTACTGCAACGCTGCTCCCTATCTAGATTCTATATTAAGACAGTAAGGTATATATATTTTGTTTTTCTATTTTGTCAGTACGTTTAATCCAGCGGACTATACTGAGCCAGCCCAAACAGAAGAGAGCTACACAAGTGGCAGCACTTGGAGTAACACTGGGAACCTGGAACCCGAGGATGGAAACCGTAAGTGTCACTTTTATAAATGCTCTTTTCCATCTGTGCTACCCTTTGGTGCATTAGGGCATTTATACAGACCACTTCATTTTGAAAAGACGAGCATGTAAATAATTTAAATGCATTTGATTCTACAGGTCTTGAGTTTACAGGAGGAGAGGGAACAAGCTATCCTCGACAGTATGATTCCACCCATGGTTAGACATGTTGTAGTTCAACCACTTTCTTAAGTTTTGTTCATCTGGTGGTGGTGTGATAGAGCTTAACATTTTATTATTTCAGGTGCATGGAGATCTGCCACAGAAGAGTGGGGTACAGAGGACTGGAATGAAGATGTGAGTATTCCTAAAGTAATCCTTATAACATGTTAGAATGGAAAACCAAGTGAGTCTAATTCTTTTTTTTTGTGTGTGTAGTTATCAGAGACCAAGATTTTCACTGCCTCCAGTGTGGCAGCTATGCCCATTCCACAAGAGAATGTCACCATAACAGCTGGACAGAGGTACACCAACAACCGGTCTTGATTTTTTTTTTTTTAGCTACATATTAAGTCTCAAAATTGAGTTGTTAAAAATCCTTATAAATTTTTGTTCTGTTAGACTCTGAAAGATATTTGGAAGAATGTTTGAAACCAAACGATTCTTGGACCCTGTGTTCTACCATAGTACTCAACATATTTTATTTTGTTCTGTTGAAATTTTTAGGAATGTAGGGTAGCAATAAGTTCTGGGGAAATTGACAACCCTTTTTCCTACTATGGTAGGCAATGGGATCCAATAACTGTTTGGTTAGAAGCTTTTTCAAAGCATTTTTGTGTTAATCAGAAGATTGGAACAACAACAGATTAACTAGCTCTAAAATTACTAGCTTTTATTTGTTTTTGCATACATTAATGAACTTATAAAATACTTTGACTTTAGTTTTATTGTGTACACGAGATCTAAAATCCTTTACCACCTTACCTTGTTTACAAGGTTTGTGTAGCTGACATCTGTGGCGTTTAAACATCTTAACCCTGTAACTTTGCCCATAGACACGCACATCGCACACCCTTCATTTCTATGGAAAAATACATAATCCACTTCATCAGAAAGACCACTATTCTAAATGGAGAGCTATATTTACAATTTACCATCTTATGTTTTTACAAAAATTCCCAATGATGTTGTAAATGATTCTTATAAACTACAAATATTTTTATAACTGTTCTGGTGGTGTTTCTTTCAAAGTGAAAGTCAATGTCATAAATTGGTAAAAATACCTGCGGAAGCACAAAAATAAACGCCTGTTGTCAGATAGTGTACTGATTTGTGTTTACTGTTTTAGGATTGATTTGGCGGTGTTGCTGGGAAAGACACCTCCTTCTTCCTCTGAGGCCGAACCTGCTCCACTTGAAGGTCCACAACCTCCATCTCTGCCTCAGTCTCTGGTGTTCAGCAACTCTAAGCAGACCACCACACTGTCTCAATCATCCAGCAGTGCACCATACGGCCAGCACAGCATGGTGAGTTAATGATAGCTCTCAATAGCTGTGATGTAGTGATAAACACATATTTATATTATTAATGGTAATTTAGTAAAGAAACAACATACCTGTAAATAAAGACTTATCAAATGTAGGGCTTGATACCTTGAATTTGATACTGTTCCTGAATGATACTTTTTCCAATACCATATTTATTATTATTATAGAGTTTCAAAAATAGTACAAAGGAACAATATGTAATAAACTAATAGCACTGGGCGTATGGAATTTTTGTAACATTTTGTTCTATTATTGTTGGGATACTGTCAAAGCTGGCCACATTAAAAAATGACAGAACTAACAATCAATATGAGAAGTCAAAAGAATAAGGGTTTGATAATTTATTGTAAAAAAAAAAAAAATATATATATATATTATATATAAACAAATAAGACTAAATATTAAATATTTCCTAAATAGACATGCATTACTGCAACACATAGGATATTCGACCAGGACCCTGAATGACTGCAGCAGTTCATTCAATCTCATTTTGACTTAATTTACTTGTTTTTCGGTAAAATATGTATTCTTTAAGTGTATTCAACCAATAAGATTCCTCCATCACTGCTCCGTCTCGAACGCTATTGGCTCATCTCTCTTACGTGAAGAGCTGCACTAGTCTACTCATTTTTCATTTTTCTTTGAGTAATGCATGCAGTGAACAAAAACATTTCTTCAGTAATGTTGACTTCTTGTCTTCGTTTAACATTGTGCACAAGCTCGAATTAGTGGGAATATTAATGGTACATAATATTAAAACCTTTTGTACTTGGCAAAGAGTTTTGGGCTAAATAAATTGCAGATTCGTTTTTTGTCAAGTTAGTTTCTGAAGACTACACCCTCTCTGTCCTCTTGCAGTTAAATACGGAGCAACTTTCTGCTCTTACGTTATTTCCGTGCACTGTCAAATGATTTTTTCGACAATCAATACTATAAAGGCAATTAGGTCAATTCCAAAAAAGTATCAAGCTTGATGCCTTATCCAAAACATCAGACAGTGAATGCACTCAAAGTGTGACTCTTCTTTCCTCAGGTGAGCATGCTTGGTAAAGGTTTTGGTGATGTTGGAGACCCTAAGGTAACCACTGGAGGCTCCACAACTGGTTCTCAATTCCTGGAGCAGTTTAAGACTGCCCAGGCTTTGGCCCAGCTGGCAGCCCAGCACTCACAAAGTGGACCACCAAATGCCGGTCATTCTACCTGGGATACTAGCCCTAATTCACTGGGCCAATATGGTAATCGTGCCTGCATGTCTGTTTATTTGTTTGGGTAATGGTGATTTGAACTTGACCTTAATGTTCTAATATCATGTTTCTCTGCAGAAATGAAGTCTCAAGCAGAGCCTGTACACAGCCCTTTTGCCAAACGGCAGCCCTACCAGCCCTCTTCCACTGCCTCTTCCATGATGGACGCCTTCTTACAAGACAAAGCCACACCCCCTTCCACCACGTCTGCTCCATCTGTCCCCACCTCTATCCCCAAAGCATCTGGACTGGCTTCATCTCAGCAGAACTCGTCCGGCCCAGCAGACCCTCAGGCGTCCAGTCCCCTCCCCCTGCAACAGCACAAAATCAAGCAACAGAAGAAGAGGGCTTCCATCACAACCAAGGTGATCTATAGTCTGCATTGTTACAAACCTTGTTTTATATTTTCACCTTGTATTGATCAGTCCTAAAAGCTGTTTTACTTTCAGATTCCAGCCCTTGCGGTAGAGATGCCAGGCTCTGCGGATATATCTGGGCTAAACCTGCAGTTTGGAGCGTTACAGTTTGGCTCAGAACCTGTGCTTCCTGAGTATGACACCTCGGCAGCTGTTGCCACGACGACACCGGGCAACCAAGGCCAGAACAGCCTTTATACGAGCGCAAGCAGGTGGGCGTCTCATCATGTATACTTGAATTAGACTTTTCGAAATGGTTTCGGCAATGTTCGCTAATGGTCAAACCGCTTTTACTATATTTAAGGGTGCAATAATACATCAAGCATGCCTTCCATGGTTTGTCAATGTTATTATACGGATGTGTTCTTTTTCTTCAGTGAGCAGGTTTCAATATTGTCCAACTCCAGTCAGATGGAGCTGTACGAGCAGAGAGCCAGCCAGACCCGGCGCTATCCTCCTTCTGTGTCATCTTCACCACAGAAAGACATGCAGACCAAAGTAAGATTTACTTTGCCCCAAAGTCCATCTATGAACTTGTTCACATCATATTTTTTAGATATTGATTTACTAAATATATACCCACCTCATGTGTTTATTAAATCATTTTGGCATCTCATATTTTTTTTTATTTACATTTAGAAAGTACAAAATAATTTTTTTCATTGTTTAATGTGTCTTTTCACAGAATGGGTTCAATTCTATACAGGCACCACAATCTCTGGAAGGTAAAAATAGCTGTAAAAAAAATATATATAATTTTTTTAATTTTTTTATATTTAATTATAATAAAATATAAAACAACTGTATTCCAGCTGCAGCAGGCTCTGCAGTGCCCATGAAGCCAACGTCTGATTCCATCGTCCCGTCTTCAGTGTCCAACATGTCCTTACTTGCCGACGCCTCATCAGGTCCTTCGCTTCTAACCACATCCAATCAGACGTCTCTCAGTGCTCTGGGTCATGAAGACCCCTCCCCCAACTCATTGGCTTCACAACACAATAAGTATGATGATGCTTTGTGGCAATGCTTCATGTTAATGAATGTTGATGGCAGCAGAGATGCTTATAATCCTGTATGTTGCTCTTCAGCTCCCTCCAAACACAGCAGAACAGTTTGACGCCTTCTGTTCGCACATCAAACACAAGTCTGCTGGTGAGTGGTTCACATGAAATTGTTTACTGCATTTAACCAAAAAAAAACTTAAGATGTGTTTAGTCACATTTGCTCTGTTAAAAGAATATTTTCCTCTGGTCAATTTTATCTCAGCACCCGAGTGTAGATGGAGATTCCAGCTTACACTCCTCGTCTTTCTCCGTCTCTGCTGTGGCTCCTTCCGTTCCACCTGCTTCTTCCTCTACTGTGGCAGCCTCCGCCTCCCACGGTGGACCAGTCGCACCTTCATCTGTCAGTGCAGTTTCGGCGCAGTCTGCTCTGGGCCCGGCCAGCAGTTTGGCAATGGGACTCAACAGTGCTGGTGTGGTCTCCATGGTTCCCCCAACAGCTGCTGCGTCCTCTTCTTCTGCCATCTTGGCCAGTGCGACAGCTTCATCGACTGCCTCATCTCGCAACACAGCTGCATCAGGTAGGAATTACTTTTGAAATGAATTTGGAAAAAAGAATGTGTCTCAATCAACTTAATGCTGATCCAATCTGTCTGTGCAACAGGAAAAGCACCACCAAACTTGCCTCCCGGTGTGCCCCCTCTGCTGCCCAATCCTTACATCATGGCTCCTGGTCTGCTTCACCACTATCCGGTGAGTTGTCTAGTCTGACATGTGTAACCTGCTTGTTCTGTGATAAGTTTGTCATCTTTCAAACCTTTTTCCTACAGCCTCAAATGTACGGCTACGATGACTTACAAATGCTGCAGACCAGGATACCACTGGTGAGTATTAACAAGGATGAAGGTTATATGCCAATGCGTTACTGTTTACAGTTTGTAACACAGTTTCTTTGGTTCCAGGACTATTACAGCATCCCATTTGCCGCTCCAACCACCCCGTTAACTGGCAGGGAGGGCAGTTTGACAAGCAACCCTTATTCTGGTAAGACTAATGCGATTTTGAGATTTCGTTTTGTTAAGGGAAGTTGACTGATTGCTTTTAAGGTTTAAAGGTCAAAACCGGTGTATAATTGTCTAACAAGCATGTAAAATCTTCCATCAGATTGTGATAAAGTAGGTCAGAAGTAAAGACGAATAGGTTGTAGAGTTTAACACGGCCCAATCAAAAGCTTGTAAATCCATTACCGAAGCACATCTTGTCCTTGGTTTCCATAGCAACACCAGGGTGCAATGTGTGCCAGGCAAAATGCTCAGTTGTTTACTGAAAACCATCAGGCTTTAACCACTCATAGACTTGTTGATCACATCTGGATTTTGGACAAACTAGCAGATTTATGTGTTATTAAACACTCCATCTTAAATCTCTCTCTGTCAGCCGGCGACCTGTCAAAGTTTGGTCGCGGGGATGCCTCGTCCCCTGCCCCAGCCACAACACTGGCCCAGCCGCAGCAGACCCAGACCCAAACGCACCACACCACCCAACAGCCCTTCCTCAACCCGGCCCTTCCACCCGGTTACAGCTACACCAGCCTTCCCTATTACACTGGTGTACCAGGACTGCCCAACACCTTCCAGTATGGCCCTGCCATGTTTCCAGTAAGGGCAAAGTCTTCTATAAGCTGTCTAGTAGTCCAAAAAATTTATTCTGATTAATTCAAAGACTTATATTATTTTTTCAAGGTGGCTCCTACCTCGTCCAAACAGCACGGTGTGAATGTTGGCGTTAACGCATCGGCTACAGCCTTCCAACAGACGAGCGGCTACGGCTCCCACGGATACACGACTGGTAACTGCTTTTCATGTTTGTTCATTCATGCAACACCTTAAAATGCAGTTTTTCATTGGGAAGAAGGTTCCCATTGTTCGAAAAAGTTGACAAAACACGTCGGTGACTAGATCATATGCATGTTTGGTTAAATTCACTTCATTACCCAGATTTCTAAGTTGTCTTAGACCAATTTTAGTTTCTTGTAGGAAGGTAAAACAAAATGTTCACTTTGACACATTCATCTTGTTTTGGGTAAATCAGGTTTATAGTTGCTGTTGCTTATGAGCCATGAAGTTTATACAATATTATATCTCAACTACTTAAGGCAAAACAACCAACAAAAATTCCATACTAGTAGAGAATTACCTTGACTAAGGGTAAGAGTTTGTGAAACCAGTAAGGAGAATGAGGTGGGAGGGAGGTTGCTTGGTTGAGGGTCTACACATGCTTTCTACATGCCGCTTGCTTTTGTCCATCTACCACGTTTGGGTTTTGTGTGTTTCAACCGTTAGCACGTTCTTCTGCGTTCCAGCATGATCTTTTTCCTCTGAAAACCTTTATTTGGTCTTTTCTCCTTGTATCTTCAAGTAATAATCTTTGAAATATCTTTATTTTCCCTACTACCTCTGTCTTATTTTCGTGTTCATAATACCCATCACTTGAATCTCCTTACAGTAAATTCCACCTTTACCCAAATTGGTTTTAAATAAGGGCCCTCCCCATCTTTCTGCTTTCCCCGCCTCTTTCCCTATGCCCCGCCTCTTCACTCCTTTCCTCTGGCCCTGCCTGGTGTGTGTCTAATGCTGTGGGGCTTTGGCTGTGTGTGTCTGACCGTTTGCAGGCTATGAGGATTTGGGCCAGGCTTCGGCTGGGAGCGGGGATTTCTGTAAGGGTGGCTACGGCACAGCCGTTGCCGCGGCCGCCGTCGCTGCTGCTTCTGCGCAAAACAAGCCCGCCAGCTCCGTCACCGGGCCCGGAGTGGGTGAGTGCAGCCTCGCGCTAAACCCGATTTTCCCTTCCCTCCTTCTGTTTCTCTCTGAAGCGCTATCTCTCTCTCCTCATGGCTCCTACCCTGGTCAAGCAAGATAAAGCCATGCTGTGCCTCTGTTGAGTGCCTGGTGTTAGCGAATCTCTGCCTTCACTAAGAGTTATGCAGTTTACAATCAGTTGAATTTACTTCCCCCCTCTCATTTGCTCAAAACTTGCAAGGTGCATTAGTAAAATTAGGTTTGCAATTATTGCTACCATTTGTTTAAAGTGCCATTTTAAGGTTGTTTTCATATGCTTACGCCTTTTTGTAGCCGTCTCATAATAAAGGAGGTTTCAGTAATGTGTTATATATATTTATTATGGGATGCAAGATATTATCGGCATATGCTCTTGTTATTTTGATTATGCCACACGTTAACTTGCAAGATTTTATGTTAGCTGTGATGACATTCTTGAAGTTTAGTAAGGCTGACTGCAAAGTTTCTTTTTGCCTGTTTTTTATGGTTTATTTATATTTAAGCATGACACTTTTTATTAAACATTTTTTTAAACATTGGCTTTTCAATAAGCGATTTTTGGCCAATATAAAACAAACAATCTAGTTACTTTTGTTTCTAATAAATAATAATGATGTTATGATGTGACTGTGTAACATGATGCTCTTTAATAAAACAAATTGACAAAATTGAATGATTTTTTATGAATTTAAGAATTTAAATTTTACCCTCATAATCTGAGGATCAAAGAAGTGGCCATGCATCATGTGTTGATGGCTATGTTGCGGTATAGAGCATTTAAAATGTTTAACTAGTTATACCATACAATACTTGTTTCAAATGCAGGATTATTTAAACTTTTTTTGCCGATATCCGATACCTATACAAGTCTAAAGTTAGTTGAAGTATATTTGTATATCAGATATGGGTGAAAACCCAGTTTCATGCCTCTGTAATATACACAGTCTATGTTTACTAGAGAATAATTTCTGAATTGTTTTCTTCTGGTGAAGAGTATTTATATTGTTTGAACATTGAAGACTCGTATAACTTAAGTCGTTGTCAGATTCATATGCATGTGGCAGTTTAATAGATTGTCAATCCTTATTCTGTAATTATTTTTTTTTTACTTTAAGGTGTTTCTGTGACATCCAGCAACACGGGTGTCCCTGACATTTCAGGGTCTGTTTACACAAAGACACAGGTGATGGTTATGTTTAGCTTTATTTGTGTTATGCATAAAGTTTCCTCTTTACACACTACTCGCAGTATACTCAAAAATGTTGTCATTCCTCTACAGTCTTTTGAGAAACAGGGTTTCCACGCCGGAACCCCCAGCGCTTCCTTCAGTTTGCCCTCGGCACTGGGGAGCGGCGGCCCTATCAATCCTCCAGCCGCGGCGGGTTATGCTCCGGCCCCTTACATGCACATCCTAACCCCCCATCAGCAGCCCCATTCCCAGATGCTCCATCACCACTTGCAACAGGATGGACAGGTTCGTTAATTCCTAAGTTGAAGTATGCTTTTTTTTTTTATCCTATTAAGTACTGATTTTAATTCTATATTTTCCCTCCCCTGCATTCCAGACTGGCTCTGGACAACGCAGCCAAAACGCCTCCATTCAACAGAAGTCACAGATAAACAAGTCTGCCTACAACAGCTACAACTGGGGAGGCAATTAACACCCCTTCTGCCCCGTCTGATGTTCCATAAGCTGGATTCTTCTCCTCCCTGGAGGTCTCTCGCTCTTCTATCTTCAATGGCGCTCCCTCTTCTCTCTGTACAGTCATCCTGATCCTGCAGTACCGCCCTCGTTCCACTGGTGGCGCCATTTTAAGAGTTAGCACTGCAAGGCGTCTCTTGAGGAGGGTGTACGAGGAGATGTCTACATGGGGAGAGGGTTCTTGGCAAGTGTATGGATAGTTACTTAGGCCTTCAAGAGCTCAGTATTGAGTGTTTGGAGTTTGTATTGTGTTAAGCAAGCCCCTTTTTTTCTTTCAGGCATATGTAACATAGATCTGTTTTCTAAAATAATCGATTCGTTTCTTTTCATCTTTTTCTTTTTAATGGTGGATAGTGTGAAAGAGTGGTTTGGTACAGGAAAAGACCTGGATTTAGTTTCCCCGCACACAGCATTTATTTCCTTTCTCTCTGCTGCTTGCTTGTTCAGGACTCACAATCCTATTGTGTTGTACATGTCTGTTCTCCCCTGCAGTGAGGTTTTACCAAATTTTATTTTGGGAAAAAAGATATCACTTTAAATCGGCTTATGGAGTTGTGAAGTTTATTTTTTACCAAATATAAATAGATATATGAAAGTGTATAGGTGAGGCTCGCAGGCTTTGTCTGTTGGCCGTGTGTATGTGCATGTAAGTTTGTTTCGGTTTCGTTATTTTGTGTGCGTGTGCTAGCAGGGTGGCCACTGTATGAATGTTCTACTTATGCTACTGGCTTCAATGTGTATTTCTTTGAAGCCATATTGTACCATACAAATGTTAGAAGTGCACCTTAACCTAGATTCTTATTTTCACTTGTGTTTTGTCTTTATTAACTCACTGGCCTCCCTGTGGAATGGAAGCTGGTTTATGTTAAGGCATGGTTTTTGACCTCAGCATTCTGGCGCAAGTGAGAAGTATATCTCGCTTGCTTTGGGATCGCATTCTACTGAGAGGTCAAAGTTTTCGTTCCATCGCCTGTTGTTCTCGTCACACCTTCATCGTCCCTTTCAGAAGCATCGCCACCTTCTGTCTTCTGTCCCCAAATATATTCTTTTAGTAATCTGATTATTAGGAAAGTGCTGATGGACAGAATTGTACTATTGGGTATCTTTTTGTTTTCTTTTCTTTGTCAGTGACTTCCTTTTTGTACTGTGCGTTTTAAAAGATTTAAATGGATAAATTGTCTTGTACATATATATATAAAACACAAGTACTGTAGTCTGTTTGTTTGATGGCTTTTTCCTCCCCTATCAAATCCTTACACACAGACTTGTTAGCATTTTTTTGTTTCATAATGTTTTTTATTTTGTAAAAAATATATATAAATATTAAGTAAATAAACAAGAAAAAGACATTTTCATCATTTTTGGATGTGAATGTCTTTTTTAAGAAAACAAAGTTTGTCTTTTGACTTCTGCTTCTTTCTCTTTGTGTTCATATTGAGTTCGACATGTATTAATGCTGTAAAGATCAGTATAGAATATATGGTAAATTATAGTTATATGATCCAGTTTTATCTACATTACAGCACATGTTCAGAATAAAAAATGCTTGTAAATTTGACTAAATTACTTTGGAGAATAAACAACCGATATATTTTGACAATATTAAATTGTGTTCAATATACATCAAGATAAAGAGAATTTGTAATATTGTAATGGTTATTTTTGGGGCTGAATAAATAAAATACAAATAAAGACTGTTTTGCTAACTACAGATACTATTGACAATGATTATTACATTAGTGAGGCTGGCACTGGGACTCTTATTTTGAAGCTCACTGCCGGAAGTGAATGGAAAGTTCTGGTGTCTTTCCTCTTCAGTCTCTGATGCAACAGAAGATTGTTATGGTGCTATTTAAAATATAGTTTATTGTCGTCCTTAAATGAGCGTGTTTGATCTGTTTCGGGGGTTTTTTGGGCTTCCTGGTGGTCATTATCGTGGAGATGATCGCAGGTGAGTCCATCAGTTTAAACTGCGACAGCTGCTTGACTCAATGACAATTCAGGAGCAAGATTTATTATTAATAAAAAAATCTGATCTGACAACAAAATATTTGTCCTTGAATTCACTATTTATTTGTGATACTATTATTTATTATCAAATTTATTTATTTATTATTTTCAGCTAAAATTCAACAGAATAATACAGCCTCTGCCCCTTTCGTTATTATTATTGTTAATATTAATATTGTTATTATTATGATTGTTGTTATTTAATTTATTACAGTTTTTTTATTTATGGGCAGGGGTGAAAGTTATTTAAATAGTTTTGATTTGTTTTACAGTTACATACCAGACAACACAAAACTGTTAAATTGTTAATACCTTGCACAATATTTTTCGTTAGACTTCGAAACATGTTTTATAATACTAACTGTTGTTAATATTTATATTTTTAATATTAAAGATGTGTTTTTTAAATGTATTGTTGCTGTAAACAAATTAACTAAAGTGTTCAATGGCGCCTATCTGTGGCCAAGTGACGCAACTGCATCATCTGATCAAAGAGTGAAACTTGATTTTGATTAATAATGTAGTTTATGTCTTAAATGTTGATAATTGACAAATTCTATCCTGGTAAGCAATTTTCTCAGCAAATTTAAGAGAGATATTGACATCAATTGCTCTTTTTGCTCTTTATTTTTGGAAACTCTACCCCATATTTTGGCCCTGTAATAATGTTAAAAAGTTATGGTATGATACCTCTGTGTTTATCCAAAAAAAGATACTTTCTTATTTTAATATAAATAATGTAGCATTCATTATCAATCTATTTATATTCTTAGTTAAATTTCAGATTCATAAATGCAAATTTACCAACAAATAACATTTTTACAGTGTTTTATAAAGAATTTGAAAACTTTCTGTACTATTAATACTAATAGGAAAGCAATCCAAGCTGTCCGTTCCTGTTCTGTCTTCAAAATATTTGAGTAATGTAAAGGTCATGCTTTTCTTTGATGTTAACTTTTTCGTTTTGTTTTTTTTTCTGTTCTTTTATCTGTTTTACGTTTCCCTGACTTTATAATATTTGTTGTATATGTCTCTGTCTGTTATTTAAATCACTTACAAAAAATAATAATAAAGAAAGTCTAAAATGTTAAAAATACTATTTATAAGAAAAAGATAATATGAGTCCAAATACCTGACATAACTACTGAGGCTTAGAAAGCACAAAAAATAATCCATTGTTCTTTTGTTGCACATAATTGTAATAATTATTGTAACAAACATTGGTTGTTAAAAGTGTTTTGTTTCATGTGTTTTGATCAGGGACCCGTTCTTTGGTGGGATTGTACATGACGATGATGAAGATGAAGACGATGACAGCGGATTTCTCCACGATGACTTTAACAGATCCCATAGGGACCCATTAGATGATCTCTTTAGATTTGGTTTCAGTTTCGGTCCGGGCGGGATGCGCTTCGAGGAACCTCATGGCTTTGGTCAGATCTTGAAAGAGATGGAGGAGATCTTTGCTGGTCGTGGCCAAGATGGGTTTGGGAACTGGGGTAATCTCCATTTTTCCATGTTTTTAAAAAAAAATATGCTACACTAACCACAGCAATTTAACTTTAGGATATAAAGAGTCTGGTTTGCCCTCCCAGGTGTCCCGTCAATAGAAGCCCAGCCTCCTCTGGATGGTGCTGCGAAAGGCAGGGATGGAGGAAGAGATGGGCACTCACTCAGGGATTTCATGTTGAAGTCTCCCGAGAGCTCACCCCGCATCCCATCCCAATTTCCCCCTTCTGTGATACCGAAGGAAGGGTATTCCAAGTCTCCGCAGGGTCCAAGTGACCCTTTTCCTAAATGGAGACCCTTTTCTAAGGTGAAACAGTGATTCGTCATATTTCTAATGTATTCTCTTCTGTTTCTCTAAATTTCTTTTTTTGGGTTGCAGTTTCATGACCTTTGGAAAGATGGTCTGGTAGGATCAAAGGAAGAAGAGAGAAAAGAGGATGGAGGTAAAAGTGCTCAGTTTTTTATTTAAGAGAAGTTCAGATTGTGTACTACTTTGAATTAGTCAATAAGAAGTGAAACTCATTTCGAAAATGTTTTCATCATTTGTTATACCGCCGCTCTAGTTTAGTGTCTCTGCTTTTTGTTTGTAGATCTTGACTCACAGGTGTCTTCAGGTGGACTGGAACAGATCTTGACCCCAGCACCTTCACAACCAAAGATTAGATCATTTTATAAATCTGTCAGTGTCTCCAAGGTGGTCCGACCAGATGGAGTGAGTAATTCGGCTTTTGTTCTTCTTGAAACAAGTCCACAGAACCAGATATATAATAGAGACTTCTAAAACAATCTGTGTGTGTGTATATAGACTGTTGAAGAACGGCGAACAGTGAGAGACAGTGAAGGGAATGAAGAGACTACAGTAAGCATCACAGGAGGTCCAGGTGCTGATCATCCAACTCTCTCTCCAGGTTAGTGGTTTCTCATTATATCTTTTTGTGGGTGTTTTCTTAAGGAGGCCTGCTAGATCAGGAAATATTTCAAGATGAAAGAAGAAGAAGGTTTTTATAAGGTCAGTATTAATAGTTTTATTTTCTGAATTTTAGGTGGTTCCAGATCATCTTCTGACATGCAGGATGATTTATCACTGTTTTCCAAAATGTTTGGAGGCTTTCGAGGCTGAAAGAATTTCAGGACAAAAACGAAGGACAGTATCTTTTAATTTTTGTCTCATAAACCCGATTCAACGTGGTTCAGTCGGATTCATCACTGTACTGAGTCATTGGCTAAATATTGATCCTGAAAATGATTGTTTGAAAAAAAAATTGATTATTTGATTTCCTGTATAAACTGCCAAAAAAGTTAACTACAGTAAATCTCTATCATGTTTCTCATAATTAATTTCCATTGTAGATAAACTGTGTCAGGTCATGATATTGGTTTAAAACTTCAAAACCACACTGCCACAGATGTAGTGTGGCAGTATTAAAGGCTGTCATTGACTTCTAGAAAGTGTGGAAGTTTAATTTATTCGTCAGAAAGTGTATTTTTGGAGGGGTTTTTTTGTGAAATAAAGAAGAATTAATTACATCTGTGCTTTGGGAATGATTATGTTGATTATAAGGGAAGTTTATTAAGAAAAACTACTTCGTGTTAAAGGCAGGGACTACGATTTCTTTTTGACAATGTTTACATTCAAAACCCCAAAAAACAAACATGCCCCTACCCCAAAAGACTCTATCCCCTTTTCTGATAGCTCTGCCCCTCACATACATCGTCTCACTCCCGGCTGATGTTCCTCGCCACATCAAGACATCAAGAAGACTCGCCCCTTACTGCTGACTCGAAACTAGAAAGTTTTTGACCCTGCCTTTAATAACTTCTTAGATTCCTTTATCTTGTAAAGTAATAACAACTCATATTAGTGATCATACATAATTGAGGAGTTTCATCATTTGAAAGACATTGACTGTTATTATGTTAGTGTATGTTATTTTAATTTACAAATGTATAAATGCCAAAATGTATAAATGCCAAAAAGAAATCTTTTTATATTTTTATTTTATAAAAATATTTTAGATTACGAACATTATGTAAATAACATTTGCCACAAATTGAGTGTGAAATGCTTTTTATTGAGTATTTTTATGGACATATGGTCTGATATTTGTAGTCAGGTCTAGGATACAGACCTGTATGTTCCATAGAAAAATGTACCAGTAAAACAATGATGGTTTTATTACACAAAAGGTCAATGTGCTGAATTTAATAACCAATCCCTAGACACACACGCACACATACACAAACCTGTCATGTAACACTTTTACCCCTGCGGTGTAGGGTTTTACAATTATAACTTAAGAAGACCAGGAATTCAAAACCAATTCATAATAGAAAATACAAAGATCAATATCATGGATCGTCTGCTGAAGAGATGTCAAATTAAGAGCCGTTTGGTTCGAGAGTGCCTGGCAGAATTCTTCGGAGTTTATGTTATAATAGTAAGTAGCAATCCTCTTCATAACTTGCATTCAAACATGTTGTGAAAGAATTATTGTTATGAACCTGTTTATTCTAGAAGGTTTACATTATAACACAGTATCCTTATCTTTATACAGTGGCCCTGACACAATCCTTAAACTTTGTTAAAAATCTATCTTGAGATCAAGCTAGAAGACTTTGAACTTCAAGATATCACACAAACTTATCTGATTCATCATCTACTGTCTCTCCATCAAGACGATGAATCTAATTATGATACTGCCTTCAGTTTAAGTGATTAAGTTTGTAAATTGTTTGAATATAACTAGAAAATGATTTATATTTTGTCCCCTCACTATCTGAAGCTCTTCGGCTGTGGATCAGTTGCTCAGGTGTCAACCTCGCAGAACACCAAAGGTGAATACCTGTCAATCAATCTGGGATTTGCACTGGGAACCGTGTTTGGGATTTATGTCGCAAAAGGAGTATCAGGTATGAAAATCTGACCTTTTACATACACCTGTATGACAAGTTTATAACAGTAAGCTGGTTGAAATGAACTGATATATAAGTGAGAGTAAGTGAAATTGAATATTTGAACTCAAGAACTGAAATAGAAAGTGTGTGATTGTTGATTGTAGGTGATGTAAATGTATGTTTACCGCTTCATTGTCTCCTCGACTATTGTAAGTAGCTTTGGATAAAAGCGTCTGCTAAATGACTAAATGTAAATGTAAATGTAATGTGTGATTTTCATGTGTAAGGAGCTCATCTGAATCCAGCTGTGTCCCTCAGTCTGTGTTTCCTGGGAAGGTTCTCTTGGACACGACTTCCGTTATATGTGTTCTCACAACTTTTAGGTGCGTTTCTGGCCGCAGCGACGGTTGCTCTTCAGTACTATGGTAAGCCAGAGAAACATCTAAGACATTTCAAACCCGTTTGACTTTCTCTTGCAGAACACAAAAGAAAATATCTTGAAGAATGATGGTAAGTGACTTGCATTAGTTGGTCATTGATTATTGTTTTTTGTGTTCTGCAAAAGAAAGAAAGTCAAACATATTCCTAAACTGAGAGTTAATGATGATATGATTATCATTCTGTTCTAATCTTGACCAATTAATTGTAATAAATGTGTGTTTTCAGATGCTATAATGCATTTCAGTGGAGGACATCTTACAGTACACAGTGACACAGGTACAGCGGGCATCTTCTCAACCTATCCTGCAGATTATCTGAGTCTGTGGGGTGGAGTGGTGGACCAGGTAGGTCCAATATTAAACGACGACAGGTAGCATTTGGACAACGTTGTCTTTTCCTGTAGATCATAGGCACGGCGTCTCTTCTGGTGTGTGTTCTCGCACTTGGAGATCCTCACAACACACCAGCCCCTGTTGGTCTGGAGCCTGTCCTGGTTGGAGCCGTCGTCATGGCGATCGGAGTCTCCATGGGTTCTAACTGTGGGTATGCCATCAACCCAGCACGAGACTTCGGGCCAAGACTCTTCACTTACATTGCCGGTTGGGGTGATGAGGTCTTCAGGTGGGTACATAAAGGGATGGTTCAGCTTATTATAGAATCTCCTGTCATGAGTTACTCTCTAATTGTACAAAGAATGTACTTTTTTCTTTGGTTCCAAACAGAGAAAGATTTTAGGACGGATGCTTGTAACCAAAAAATTCTTGAACCCCATTGACTATCATATGACAATGACAATGGTAGTCAAAAGTGCCCCAGAACTTTTTCCTGATCTACATTCTTAAGCTGATCATGTTGTGTTAAATAGAAACAAAAAATAATAAATTGATTTGTCATATTTGGATGGGGTTAAAGAACTGTTTGATTACAAGCATTCTTCCAAATATCTTTTTCTGTGTTCTTGTTCAGACATTAAGAACACCCTAAATGTAAGTAAATCATTATAGATTTTTGTTTTTGAGTGAACTATCCCTTTAAACACATTATTAAATTGTGATCATGTGAATATGTAATCATTTTTGGTAGCACTAGTGAAATCGTCCTGAATAGAAATGTCTGTGTGTATGTTAGGGCCGGACACGGTTGGTGGTGGGTGCCGTTGGTGGCGACGTGTTCGGGTGCACTGATTGGCTCATTGCTTTATGAGTTGCTTATTGGAGCACATCATCCAAATACAAAAGTCACAGCTACTCAAACAACAATCCAAACTCTGGAACTGGATGGAACAGAAACAGATATTGAAACTATGAAAAATAAGATGGAAAATCCTGTGTGATGGGAAGAGATTTTTCGTTGAATTCATAATTTAGGAATTGAACATAAGGGACATAGTCGTCTGTACCGTACCAATGAACTGTTTTATTCAGAAAGAGAAATGACACAGAATGTACGGCAGTGAAACAGGCAGTTCATCACAGAATAAGATGGCCGTCTAGTGACTATGTATGGAACATATACATATATTACTGGAAGGATATAAATTCACACTCACACGTTTGATTCACAATATTGTTTCTAAGAAATCTTTTTTTTCCGACGAGCACAGATCGTTTTAATAGAAAAGACTTTTACCAAAGAAAAAAAATCACGAACAACATTCATGTTTGTATACAGTTCATAAAACGCACAAGCAATCCTTCACACCGAATGTCTACTTTGAGAAGTCATAAAAATACACCAGGCCCGTGTCGAAACAAAGACATTCACTATCAGTATGTCAACAAGAACAAAATGCAAATACAAAGACTTAATTCACATTTTTAAATGCAACTGGATGCATTGCATTAATACACGGAAATCGTGATCAGGTGTATCTGATTGAAATGCATCTGTGTGTTTGTTTATAGTGACCTTTTTTTGACTATTTAAACAGTTTATAATCCATCAGTAATCTTTGACCTATTATATCTCCTGCACAACTGAAACT
The DNA here is from genome assembly GCA_033220385.1 of Triplophysa yarkandensis. Lineage (NCBI taxonomy): Eukaryota > Metazoa > Chordata > Actinopteri > Cypriniformes > Nemacheilidae > Triplophysa > Triplophysa yarkandensis. The sequence goes on along the minus strand of CM065660.1, from coordinate 16,317,146 downwards.
TTTGCAAACCACTTATTGTTTTTTTATTAAATTCTCAATGATTATCAAAAGACAAATGAATGCTTTGTATAAATAAATATCAGTACTACAATGTCTGTACAATATTGTTACATTAAAAGTCAGTGTTTTCTTCTTTGATTTCTTAAAAAAACCTTCACTAGCACCTTTTTGCTTTAATTCTTTGTGGTTTCGAGCCCAGCACTCTAAATCATTTTAGAAACTGTGAGACTTGACCTAAAATTCAGTGAAAGGCTGGAGAGAGGATGAAAAATGAAAATCAAAACAACATTTCTGCAATTTGGAAGACAGATCACATCAGAACCGTGTTATAAATACAGATCAAACTTTTCAAATTGTATCCATGATTCGTACACCCCTCTCATTGGATGGTCAACATCGCAGGCAATCAAAATCCATGTTCTGATTGGCTGTTAATGAGGTCCTTCGGTCTCGCTCTCTAACTAGGGCTTATCGGTCCTGTGTGCCGTGATGAAAGCCATTCCGTGAGTACGGAAGTGAGTGTTGAGGTCCGATGCCTTGTCGAATCGCCGGCGGCACACTCTGCAGCTGGATCCTCCTTCCCCGTCCTCGCCCGCTCTAGGTGAAGAGGGCGAGTCGTCCTGCGATGACTGGCCGGGAGATGAGTTTCCACCACGACTTTCGTGTGGACCTTGACGTAAGCGGTGCGTGATGAATCTGTGGCGGCTGAGGGAGCCGGCCGAGGCGAAGCACGCTCCACACTGCAGGCACTGCTGAGGCGCGCTTTCTGCATCGCAGTGGACGGGAATGTGGCGCTGGAATTCGTCCCAGTCCTGGGTGGTAAAGCCACAGGGCGCGCAGCGAAACATGCCGTCATCCTCTTCCTGCTCGACAGGTCGGTTTTCGGTTGTTCGAGTTCTTTTCGCCAGGCCCGAGGAGTCCTCTCCCGCGATGTCATCTGGATATACCCCTCCTCCTTCAGGTGGAGCTCCACTCTCATTGTCAAGCTCAGAAGAACTGCCCGCACCATCTCCAGGAGCTGAACGCTTCCTCGTGTTTGGAGTACTCTAAGAGAAGAAATTAGAGGTAAGATCCATATCATCCACATCAAAAAAAAAATTGAAATCTTTTGCTGTACAGTATTCACCTGTCGGTCTGAATGCTGTCGGGTTTTGATGCCGTGTCTGACCCGAATGTGCTTCTCCAAAATTAGGCGACTGCTGAATGTTCGCTTGCCCTCGGAACAGTGCCTAAGAAACAGTTTATTGTATGGGTATTATAACTAAAACACAGGACAGTTCTAAGAATCTGTAAATTTGACTTACGGGCAGTTGAAGACTCTCTTCACACCTTCATGTATGACGCGGACATGTCGACGCAAACTGTTGGCTGAACTAAAGGAACGTTCACACAGTCTACACGGGAACTTCTTTATTAACTAAAGGACAATTCAAAAACATTTGTAATTTTTATCAATAGTAATTCTTTTTGAATTAAAGTTGTATAAAGTACCAACCTTTCCGTGTTCATCCTTCATGTGCTCAATGTACTCTTCACTTTCTTCAAAGCATTTCTTACAGTCCCTGCACCTCCAATCTATGTTTCCGCTCTCAGGAGCATTGGTGTGCTCTTCTTCATCATTCTCCTCATCTTCTTCCTCATCCCTTTCCTCTCCTTCCTGCTCTTTCTCTTCTTCCTCCTGCTCCTCCTCTTCCTCTTCTCCCTGTGTCTGGCTCAATTCCTCAGCAGAGTTTTCGGTTGATTTTGGTTTCGAGGCAGAGTTGCTGATGGGGGCGGGAGATGTGGTGGTGTTGTTGGGCGGCGTCTCTGATTTGGCTGACAGGCCTCTGTGAAAAGTCTAATAGGAAATATTTATATACATGTCAGTACAGACTGAATTGGTTCTTGTACTTGGTTTGAGCTTAAGACAAGCTGACAAAGAAGTCACACTCTAAAGGCCAACCAACCATTTTAATGTATGCCTTTATTGACACCACATTCTTTTGGGATGTGCAAAGAACGGGTAACACAAAAGGCAATATATTGTTTAACATAAGATTTCTCACCTTAATATGTTCCATCATGGAGCCTTTCTGGGCATAGAGTTTGGTGCAATCCGGACACTTGAACACATGCACCTTTTGTTTTGCCAGATGAGTGTCAAAATGCATGTAGAGCAAAGGCTTTTGGGTAAACACAGTGTCACACATGACACACTTGTAGATCATCCTATAAAATAGAGAGGTTAAAAAATTTCAACATGCTTCAAATCTATGAAATAACATAAGGGTTTGTGATTGGTCAACATACTTGGCCTGTGCAGCAGTGAGGGTGGGATGCTGGGATGTGATGTGGCTCTGGGCGCTCTGGGCAGATTTGAAGGCCATCGGGCAATTGGGGCACTTGTGGAACACTTCACAATGTGCAGTCTGAATGTGGGACTTGATGGAATTCAAACCTCCAAACACCACCTGACAACTGGAACACCTGGATAAAAGACGTCAAGCTGTCTCTTGATTTTCTTACACATCTCATAAATGTCTGTATCACTCTAAGTGAGTTTTGCATTGAGTATGGAGTTCTTTTCAGAACAAAGTTTAAGGAACCTGTAACCGATGCGCCTAGCAAAGTGCAGACAGGCTTCTTCCAGATGGGTTTGAAAACTGGCCTGGCGGGCTGTCCCTCCGCACTCGGGACACACGTGAGGAGCGCGATGCTTATGGATGCGCTGATGAGCCGACACACTGCACCAGTTGGGGAGCATCATAGGCGGAGAGCAAAGCATACAAGTCTAAAAGATAAAGTGTGAGAAACGTAAACCGTTTATTACTAACCCCACTGTTTTTGAGTGTTTTTTACAACGTACCGAGTTTGGAGTAGCTCTGATCTGCTGAAAATGCGTTACTAATTCTGCCTTGCTTGAAAACTGAGCTTGACACTCGGGACACTTGAAATTGTTATACTGCAGGGCTTCGCCTTTCTTGCAGGGCAGGGGCATCAGGGCCTGGGGGCTCTGTGGCCCGCGGCGGGCAGGGCTGGGCTGGGTCGACGTCGTGCCTGGAGAAGGAGAGTCTTTCAGTGGACTTGAAGTGGACGGTACCGGGGTTGTTCCTGTCATAGCGTTAGTGGACGGCAGAGGTGGAGACGTCAACGAGGGAGAGAGCAAGCCTAGAAGACAGACAATTTTGTTACATTTAAAACCATATAACTAGAGAATAAATAAAAACAAGCAAGAAAAATTGAATATCTGACCGATAGAACTAGTGTCTTGTTGGCCGATCATCTGTTCCACTGTAACCGGTCTCATCACCAGATGTGAGCACTGCATGACCAGTCCTCTCTCCTTGTGTTCTCGAGCGTGTAGCAGCAGACTGCATTTATTGAAGAACGCCAGGCGTTTTGCGCAGTGATTGCAAGTCACTTCTATTCTCAAAGAGCGCCGGTCGTAGTGTCGTGCCAAGCTTCTTTCCAGAGCAAAGGTATCGCCACATTCCAGGCAGCGGTAACCAGCAGTGGGCATAGGAAGACCCCATTCAGCAGGTGGCGGGGTTGCCAGGTCTGGGCGATAGCTTGGAAGAAGATTCTTACTATTTAAGATCTTGTTAAAAGCTTCAACCAAACTAGACTGACTACGTGAGATAACGGCACCAGTGCTGTTAACAATCGAGGCTGGTTTACAAGGTACGTGAAGGTTAGCGGTGCCACCGTTCGTTTTTGCAACAGTGGGGCGTACACTTATTCCACCGACAGCAGGCGTGGCTGGTAGAGTGGCAGCTTTTGTGATGCTTACTGCCGTGGCAGAGACTTTTGTTTTATCGGATGGAACAGGCATTTTGTTTTGAACCTTGCTAGCGGCGGCGATCATGGCACTACTAGCTTCTAAAGTGGTTACTGAAAGAGTTTTTACCACATGACCGGCAGTGGCATCATTTTTTCGGGCTCCCTTTGCCTGGCCGGCTCGACTACCTGCTTGGGCTTTTATCCCATCTGTGCCTTTTCCAGCACCTCCCTTTCCTGCTACTCTGGTGACTGTGCGCGTGATGCCTCCCGTTGATGTTTTAATAGTTTTAATACGGACTTTAAGAGGCCTGGAGGGTGTTTTAGTGCCGGCTACAACTTTTCCGGTACTAATGGGAGTCGAGTTGGTGTCTTCTGCAAGAGACTGGGCATTGTTTCCCTCTCTCTCCACCTCCGTTTTCTCTCCATCCCTTTTCACATTGTCCTTCCCCTCCATGTTATTCCCCTCCTGTCCGTTTTCTGACACCTTGTCTACCTCCATCTCCTCTTCTTCCTCTTTGGGTTCTCGAAGTGATGGCGATGAAGCGACCGCCGGGCTCCCAGATCTCTTGGTAACTGCTGATGTTGGCATGGATGACTTTGGGATCTCAGGCTCTGGGCTCTCTGGTGAGTCTCTTTCTTCAATCACATGTTCTGGATTGCGTTCTTCTTGTGGTAAACTATTTCCGGTTCCAGGTGCGGAAAGCCAGTTCTGCTGAGCTCGGGGTGAGGCAGGAGACGCCAGGGGGACGTCCCCAGGTTTGGGATAAGCACCGGAGGATACAGACGTTGAGGAGGGGAGAGACGGGGATTGTGAACTTTTAGGTGGAGACATCAGGCGGCGTGACAGCTTTGGAGGAGTTGGAGAGTCTGGACTTTCATGGATGACCAGAGATCCTCCTGAATCAGGGTCGGAATCCTCATCGTCTGAATCTACACGTCTGAATGCTGACGAACCCAGACGTGGAGTACCGTTAAACGGTTCTGTTAGAGATGTAGCCAGCGGTGAAGAGGCCACCGCCCCAGAAACACGGGAACCAACCGAAGGAGAGGAAGAAGACGGCGAGGAAGATGAAGCTGTGGAGGGAGTCGAAAGAAGTGGTTTAGGAGGGGGAAAGAACGGAGATGCTGCCCCACCAGGAACAGCAGGGGCTTTCGCTTTGTCCGCAGCTTCTAGATTCAACTCCTGCTGCATGTGTTGCTGTTGCAAAAGCTGCATTTTCCGAGCTCTTCCGACCGAGTCTCCGGCTCCTTGTGCCATCAAGGGCTTCAGCTTATTAAAGATGCTGCTTCCCTTATTAGAGGCGCTAGAAGATCCGTGGACAGGCCCTGTGGTCTCTGGAATCATCTTGGAGCTGCATACAGGCCACTGGTCCCCATTAGGCTGGCACCGAGCCTGAGACATATGGACCGACCCACCAGTAGACACAAATCCATTATGGTTGAGAGGTTCTGGTACAGAGCCGTCACCACCATCAAAGGACTCAGGACGAACGCGGTTCTTAACAATCACGCTGACAATGGACGGATCGCCCTGAGAATCCGTGGATGGGCTTGGGGACCTGAGAGATGAACCGTCGCCAGATTTTATGAGTGACCCTGCGCCTGCTCCTTGATGTCCTTCCACCTCATCCGGTGCGGACTGGATGGCCTCTTTGGCGTCGATGTCAGGAATATCAAAAGCTGCCAACAGGTCATCGAAATCAGGGGTTTTCATGTCCCCCATGCCGGGACAGTGGACTCAATCCTGGAACACATAAAAATGAAAAGACGTTGAACGAATCATATATTAAAAAGTGTCAGATAAATATATTAAAGACAAGGAACATTATGTTGTCTTATCGGACTTTTAACACGCATACGATCAACAACATAAGTGGAAATCATCGTAATCGAAATGTGAAATGAACGTCACAAGACACTAAATTCAAGCAGGTTTATTCAACGCATCAGCTCTACAAGGGATCAATCTATGTTAATAAATAATATAAATAATAAAATAATATCTGCCATTTAAACAACCAATCATTTCAGCTTAAACCTCAATACAAACTACATGATGTGGTTCATGAAAAGCAAAATGTATTGAGTGACTCAAGCCACAATCTTCTGCAATATGTTCAACAGCACACTTTAAATCACACAATAAAGAAATAAAATAAAAACAAACAACACGTCACACATCGTGCCAGCACAAATGACACAAATGGGCTTTTGTTAGCCCAATGCTAGCAGCCACACACAGACTCTGTGCTACATTAGCATTGATATAAACCCAAACAAACAATCATGTTTACTTTATACATAATAAAAGCACATTTTAAAAGCATTTATTATAATTCATTTAAGTGTAAACGTCAGCTTAGCACCCTGCGATCCACCATATCAAAGAGAGCCCAAACAAACCCACAGAAGATGAAACAAACCACAATAAAAAATTAAAACAAAGCAAAAAAACACAACAAAGAAAGATTAAAACACGACACGTGACGTCACAGCTGATGAGCACAGCTCGGCTAATTGCTAAGCTGACCTGGCTAGCTGCAAACGCTGACAGAAACGGTTGCAAGTAAACATGCTGACGTCACAAAAACCCCATTTTGATCATTCTAATTGACATTTGTGACGAAATAACATCAATGGCGATTGGTTTATTTTGAGGTTTGTGACGGCGGGGTCCGCGCTGCCCCGTTGCGAGGGTCATTCAAGCGCAGGCCAATGTGTTTGTATTCACGTGCTTGTTTCTCCACACACTTGTGTGTTCGTGCGTTTGTGCACGCACGTGTGTCGTCCGCGCCTCGCGTGTGTTCGTGCACCGCTTGTTGTTTTGTTTACCTTTATATGTGAGATTCCCGACTGTCCTCGCTCGAGCGCCCTGACTTCCCGTCATCGAGCGAGCACGCGCAGGTCCGGAAAGATGACGACGAAATAACGGACGGGAAAAATATTCGTCGACGTTTTTGCGAGGTGTTTACGGGTTCGGTGGGTTTTCACGGTGTTGTGGACTCTTGTCTCGTATTTAAAAAAATATTTCTAACACCGGGGGGTCGTTTTTGCACGGGGTGTATTTTGTCCTTCCAGGACCGTCCTGTGGTTGAGGTTTGGGCCTTGATTTGCGGGATTGCGGGCGAGTCCCACTCACCCCCCCTCACAGTTTTATTATATTTACATTTACATTTAGTCATTTAGCAGACGCTTTTATCCAAAGCGACTTAGAATAGTTTAATTGTTATTCAACATGTGTCTATTCAATAAAGGGTTGTTTTTTATTTTTTGTTACATTTACTATATTTACACTTATATAAATGGACATTAAAGACAGTTTGCATGATTTACATACAGTAGACAAACTGAAATTTAAATTATGATAAAATATAAAATTGTTATTTGCATAATCTCAGAAATAGATATTTCAGTTCTGGTTTGAGACTTAGATTAATAAGCAGAAGGTTGTGGGTTCGAACCCCCCCAAAAACGACTGAAGGGTCTTTGTAAGACATCTTACCCCTGTTTGTTCTGCAGTGATGATTGACAGCTGAATAAAAAGTCATTTTGGATAAAGGTGTCTGCCCAATGAATAAATGTAAATGTAAATGTAAATAATGGTTTTCCATAATGCTGCCCTCTACAGATGAATATTGGGAACACACTTAAACCGTCACATAAGAAACAACCTTCAGTGTTTAATTGAACTTTTTTATTATATTACCAGTAGGGTTAATGGCAATATATATGTTTTCCTTACCCTGATTTAAAAATGTTTTAGCATAAACCCTTCGAACAAACAGAGAGACAATGTCAAGTCTTCTCTTGAAGTTTTCCTGAAGGTATTTGAAATCTCACTGACACTTCTACACATCATGTTAAACAAAGATATACAAATAAAAGATGTAAAGATGAAATTCAATATTAAATTAAATTAATATTTTGATATCACGTAACTGAATAAAGGCACATGCCGCTGATAGGCCGGACGGAATGGCACATGCCACTGAGAGACCGGATGGAGAGGCACATGCCACTGAGAGACCGGATGGAGAGGCACATGCCACTGAGAGACCGGACGGAGTGGCACATGCCATCGAGAGACCGGACGGAGTGGGACATGCCACTGAGAGACCGGACGGAGTGGGACATGCCACTGAGAGAACGGATGGAGTGGGACATGCCGCTGAGAGAACGGACGGAGTGGCACATGCCGCTGAGAGACCAGACAGAGTGGCACATGCCACTGAGAGAACGGACGGAGTGGCACATGCTGCTGAGAGACCAGACAGAGTGGCACATGCCATCGAGAGACCGGACGAAATGGCTCATGCCGCTGAGAGACCAGACGGAGTGGCAGATTCCACTGAGAGACTGGATGAAGTGGTTCATGCCGCTCAGAGGCCGGACAGAGTGGCACATGCCGCTGAGGGGCTGGATGAAGTGGCACATGCCACTGAGAGAATGGACCCAGTGGCACATGCCGGTGATAGAACGGACGGAGTGGCACATGCCACTGAGAGAGCAGACAGAGTGGCACATGCCACTGAGAGGCCATTGGTAGGGGCACATACCACTAAGAGTCCGGACGGAATGGCACTTGCCACTGAGAGACCGGACGGAGTGGCACATGCCACTGAGAGACCGAACAGAGAGGCACATGCCATCGAGAGACCAGACGGAGAGGCACATGCCATTGAGACACCAGACGGAGAGGCTCATGCCATCAAGAGACCAGACTTGAGAGGCACATGGCACTAAGAGACCGGACAGAGAGACACATGCCACCAAGAGACCGGATGGAGAGGCACATGCCACCAAGAGACCGGATGGAGAGGCACATGCCACTGAGAGACCGGACAGAGAGGCACATGCAACTGAGAGACCGGACGGAGAGGCACATGCCACTGAGAGACCGGACAGAGAGGCACATGCCATCGAGAGACCGGACAGAGGCACATGCCATCGAGAGACCGGACATAGAGGCACATGCCATCGAGAGACCGGACAGAGAGGCACATGCCACTGAGAGACAAGACAGAGAGGCACATGCCATCGAGAGACCGGACAGAGAGTAACATGCCACTGAGAGACCGGACAGAGAGGCACATGCCATGAGAGAGCGGACAGAGAGGCACATGCCATGAGAGACCGGACAGAGAGGCACATGCCATGAGAGACCGAACAGAGAGTAACATGCCACTGAGAGACCGAACAGAGAGGCACATGCCATCGAGAGACCGGACAGAGAGGCACATGCCATCGAGAGACCGGACAGAGAGGCACATGCCACTGAGAGACCGGACGGAGAGGCACATGCCACTGAGAGACCCGACGGAGAGGCACATGCCACTGAGAGACCGGATGGAGAGGCACATGCCATCGAGAGACCGGACAGAGAGGCACATGCCACTGAGAGACCGGATGGAGAGGCACATGCCATCGAGAGACCGGACAGAGAGGCACATGCCACTGAGAGACCGAACAGAGAGGCACATCCATCGAGAGACCGGACAGAGAGGCACATGCCACTGAGAGACCGAACAGAGAGGCACATGCCATCGAGAGACCGGACAGAGAGGCACATGCCACTGAGAGACCGGACAGAGAGGCACATGCCATGAGAGACCGGACAGAGAGGCATATGCCACTGAGAGACCGGATGGAGAGGCACATGCCACCGAGAGACCGGACAGAGAGGCACATGCCATCGAGAGACCGGACAGAGAGGCACATGCCATCGAGAGACCGGACACAGAGGCACATGCACTCGAGAGACCGGACAGAGAGGCACATGCCACTGAGAGACCGGACAGAGAGGCACATGCCACCGAGAGACCGGACAGAGAGGCACATGCCATCGAGAGACCGGACAGAGAGGCACATGCCATCGAGAGACCGGACACAGAGGCACATGCACTCGAGAGACCGGACAGAGAGGCACATGCCACTGAGAGACCGGACAGAGAGGCACATGCCACTGAGAGACCGGATGGAGAGGCACATGCCACCGAGAGACCGGACAGAGAGTAACATGCCACTGAGAGACCGGACACAGAGGCACATGCCACTGAGAGACCGGACAGAGAGGCACATGCCACCGAGAGACCGGACAGAGAGTAACATGCCACTGAGAGACCGGATGGAGAGGCACATGCCACCGAGAGACCGGACAGAGAGGCACATGCCACTGAGAGACCGGATGGAGAGGCACATGCCATCGAGAGACCGGACACAGAGGCACATGCCATCGAGAGACCGGACAGAGAGGCACATGCCATGAGAGACCGGACAGAGAGGCACATGCCATGAGAGACCGGACAGAGAGGCACATGCCACTTAGAGAACAGACGCAGTGGGACATGCCACTGGGAGACCAAACGTGTCACCAGAAGTGCCACTAAGACTGTGGATTGTGCCGAAAGAGACTTGGCAAGACCACGGCTGAAATAACTCGCTTGGTTAATACATTTGTTGAAAGACCTGAAAAACTTGAAGACCCCAGAGGTGTGTTCAGAAGCTGACGTAAATGCAAAATAAGAACCAAAAGCACCCTGAAATAAACACATTACACACCATCAGTGATACCGACATTCAATTATTCTATTATTGATATACTGCGTATAACAATGTGTGACTTTCTTGTGTTAGATATTTGATCATTTTTTTCATATTTAAATAACAATGATACATTTTAGTTAAAAAAAAGATTGCAGTAAGGATAAAAAATATTAAAGAAAACAAAAATTGAGAATTTGTAAAATGTTGCTTATAGTAACTAATATTTAAGACGCATGTATGTGACAATTTTGTGAGCCTAACATTATGTATGCAAGTATAAATTAACAGTTTTTAAAAGTCTTTAAAAAAAATAAAACTCGAACCACACGACCACAAAACAGCCGGAGGACTTTTATCTGAGAATCTTGCGGATCGGTGACGTAACGCGTGAGATGATTGACAGTTCAACTAGTCAATGGGAAGGCAGCATCATGCATGACGTATGATTACGTAAGCTCGTCTATCCAATGGCTTCGGAGGATCCAATATTTGAATTTATGTGGGTGGGGCCGAGACTCCGAAAGAGGGAAGTTTAAGATCCAAGGGAAAGAAACCGAGGTGTGAGGAAAAGTGTAGCAGAAAGTAATTTGCGTTTAAAGAAAACGTCAACGCGGATTAAAAGAAGATAAACAGTAAGTGTTCAAAACAAATCAACAGATTTTGTGTTTCAGGGCTTGTTTGTCAAGTTAGCTCAAATGGCAGGATTAGCAAGCTAGCTTTGGAGGGAAAATACAAACTTTGCAGAGTGAAATCCATACGTCATAAAGTTGACATCTATATTGACATTGTGATTTAATTAAATGAGGTTTCATTAAAAGTTACATTGTAATAAAAAATGACAATTTAGCAATATAAATACATGCTAGTTATTTCAAGGCTAACGTTAAAACACAGTTTCTGTTGTTTTTGTGAAGTGCACATCATGACGTCACATGCACTGCATACGTCACCTTGTAATGTCTTCAATACATTTGTTTGTTATTTATCCAGACATAAATTAAGCAGGACATGTCTCACAAGCAAATCTACTACTCTGACAAATACGATGACGACAAATTCGAATACAGGTAAGAAAATCCTTGTTAATCTTTTCTTTAATTTCTTAATAATTGTAATAACTTCTTAAATGCCACCTAACTAGTAATCATTACATTTGAGATGACAGTCATTTCTAATGAGACCCTGTTGTTGTATGCTGTCAGGCATGTCATGCTTCCTAAGGATATTGCGAAGAAAGTCCCCAAGACCCATCTGATGTCCGAGACAGAATGGAGGAACCTCGGGGTCCAGCAGAGTCAAGGATGGGTTCACTACATGATCCATCAGCCCGGTACGTGTCATTGTACATTTACATTTACATTTAGTCATTTAGCAGACGCTTTTATCCAAAGCGACTTACAATAGTCGAGGAGACAATGAAGCGGTAAATAGCCGATACAACAATAGGTTAACAAGTGCTACAACAATGCTACCGAGTTACACAGAGAGCGAAGTTACAAAAAGTATATATATAAGTTTTTTTTTTTTTTGATAGAGTGAGTAGGTTAGAAAAGTAGTGAGTTAGTGAGTTAGATGTAGCCGGAAAAGATGAGTTTTTAAGTGTTTTTTGAAGATAGAGATCGAGTCTGACAAGCGTGAAGCCAGAGGCAGATCATTTACATTTACATTTAGTCATTTAGCAGACGCTTTTATCCAAAGCGACTTACAATAGTCGAGGAGTCATTGTTGAATTATGCAATCGCATGCTCTGTCCATTCATCAATGTTTTATTCCTTGCAGAACCTCACATCCTGCTCTTCCGGCGTCCTCTGTCTCCGGCCCAGTCATAGTGACCCAAGAACAATCAGAAACGGAGCAAACCTGTAAAGAGTGAACGTCGTGAGATCTCTCACGGATGGGATCAGACTGTATTATTGTACTTTGTGCTTCTTTTGACTTCTTTCTATCCTAGACCATTCTGCAAAACTTTCCTCATGTATTTGTTCTTGTTTTTTGATTTTCACTGACATGGATTACACGTATTGTGTCGCTGCTCTGTATTTATTGTTATTCTGCATTATCAATCTTTCACGTTCCAATTTTCTTCTTTTTGTGATTGTTTTTTTGTATTGGTGGCCTTGGTAACTAGACTAAATATAGACAGTGGAACTTTTGTTATAAAGTGCAGTTTTAATATTTTAAGGATGGATATAAAAACGTATGTAAAAATGACGACACTGCTTGTAACAACATGCGTTACGGTTTTACAGCTCTACTAACAAGTGGCTGAATGGATTGTGGATTTATGAATAAATAATTTCACACTTCGTATTTGATTGTTTAGAATGTTGAAGGTTTAATTTGTAATATTTCTCTAAAATGTTCAATTCTGTTCCCTGTTTACTTTACCTTTCTTAAACCACAGACACGTGAATGAGAGAATGAGCTAAACAGACATTTACATTTAAATTGTTATAATTTTTTTCTTTGAAGTAGTACTTGTTTACATTTCTGTGTTCTGCTGAACACACTTGATATTATGAATAATGTGATATATATTTTTTTCTTCTTCTGACTATGATCATTGGGGAAGTCATGGCCTAGTGGTGCGAGAGTTTGACTCCTTACACTTGGGTTGTGGTTTCGAGTCTCGGGTGGCAATATCATGATTTAGATGCCCTTGTGTAGGGCAACAAACCCCCAACTGCTCCCGGACGCCGCTGCATTAATGTCTGCCCACTGCTCTGGGTGTGTGTTCACTGCTGTGTGAATGTGTGAACGCTGTGAGGGTGTCCACTGCTGTGTGTGTGTGTGTGTGTGTGTGTTCAGGATTGGTGTGTGTGTGAAGGCTTTGAGGGTCTTCACTGCTGTGGGTGTGTGTGTGTGTGTTCACTTTCTGTGTGTGTGTTCACTGCTGTGTGCGTGTGTGAAGGCTTTGAGGGTCTTCACTGCTGTGGGTGTGTGTGTGTGTGTTCACTTTCTGTGTGTGTGTTCACTGCTGTGTGCGTGTGTGAAGGCTTTGAGGGTCTTCACTGCTGTGGGGGTGTGTGTGTGTCCACTGCCGTGTGTGTGCAATTTGGATGGGTTAAATGCAGAGCACAAATTCTGATTATAGGTCTGAGCATAGGTCACCATACTTGGCTGTACGTCATGTCACTGTCAATAGTGGCCCAGAAAATATATTTCTTTGTGTTTGTGCGAAAAACTTTCAGCAAATTTAAAAAACAACTTGAAGTGGGTGAATAAAGTTGTAACAAGCAACTATTTTATATTAAGGGGAATTATTTTAAAGTTCTTGCATTGACATACATTAATGTAAAAGTGCTATTGTTTTGTCCCACATGAAATATCACAATCACAATCAGAACTGATATAACTCCAAGTTTAACACTGGACAATATTTACACACTGCACTTTATACAACAGTCTACCTTCATCCTATCCACAACTACTAACTGTGTTAGGACTACGTTCACTCTGCTGCACCTTAAAAATCTTAATGCACATCTTGTTTACATTATGCAGAACGTGCACACTCTGTGTTTAGTGTTTAATGTTTTTCTCGTGCTAAATGTATGTATGTTGAATGTTTCGACTGTGTTTGTCTATAGTACACTGTGTGTACTGATTATATGTATGTGCATATTGCACACTGTCTTATGTGGTCTGCACTATATGTTTCATGTTACATGTTACCTGTACTGCGCTGTTTTTGGAGCAAGCTCCTAAGAATTTCACTCACCAGGGCACATGTGCCGTGGTGATGTGACAATATAGTGAATTGAATTGATTGAAATATTAATTAAATTTCATAATTAAATACTATTTAGAATATTAATTACTAGAATATTGCTTTTATATTTCCATATATATATATATATATATATATATATTTCCATATATATATATATATATATATATATATATATATAATATTTTTCTTTTTTTTTTTACAGTATCTGTAATACTGCATATAAGAACACATGTAACCTGTGGTTTTGTAATGTTGCAGTTCTCTCATTTCCTGAGACCTGCAGCAGCTGAAGGCATCTCCTCTCGACAATCTGTCGTCCTTACAGACAAGGTAAACTCTAAACAGGTTTTACCATGTTATTTTAAGTTTTTATTTATTTATTTTATTTAAGTTCTTTAAAAGTTTTAAATAAAAGTTTTTAAAAAGCTTATATATATATATATATATATATATATATATATATATATATATATATATATATATATATATATATATATATATGTATGTATGTTTGTATGTATGTATGTATGTATGTATTTATTTATGTATGTATAAATGTTATGCTGTTTGAAACATTCTGTTAACCAGAGGTTATGAAATATGAATGTATGGCACCAAGCAAACGTTTCATGGCTTTGATCTTAATTTTGTATTGTTTCTGGTTTATATTTTTAATGCAAAAGTAAAGTTCAAGCAGCACATTTGGTTAAATACTGCACTTTTATCACCATTTTTATACTAATTGTATTTCTGGTCCATGCTATGCCCCCGTACTTTGTGTTTTAATGTTCATATTCAAAAACAAAGGAGAGGAAGTGGGTAGAGATGGCATGCCCGCCTGCAGAAGCCACCTGTCAATCAAGTGAGCACATCCTGAATTAAATCTTTTATCAAATTTAAGCGTATGGGTTCCTCACAGTGTTCAAGACGGACACATTAGCTACAAAGAACGCAAAAGTGTTTTTTTACCTGATAGTAAACTTGATTTTATGTAAGAAATTGTGCGCTTATACTCTGTTTTGCGGTCACTTCCGTGTTGGTTTACGAGACAGAGCGGAAGCTTGTGTGGAAATCATTCACATTCTGTTCACTGGAGGCTTCAATCAAAGTGTTCCATTTAAGTCTTAAGATATTTAGTTAATGTGATAATTTGCTTATAAATATTGTGTTGGCTGTATTTAATTCGAACTATTAGGAAAATCTTTTAAACCAGTGTTTATTTTCGTTAGGTCTGCCTTTGTTTTACTGACCGCATGTTACATTTAAAACTCTTGAAATTTAAAGGTCCCGTACTTTTGTGTTTTTTAAAACTTTGATTGTGACTACAGTGTACGATATAACATGTGTGAATGTTTCACATATAAAAATAACCCAGATTTTTCACACTATTCACTTATCTGTGTTCTGTTTTCGACGGCGTAAATTGACGGCGTTTTGACGATGTGGGGACAAACACACTCTACAAACGCAACTCTTCCTCCTCTCTGTGGAAGCGCAACAAGACCATGCCCACTTTTTGTGTGTATTCCTGTGGGCGGAGGTCAACCGTGATAGTGATGTCACTAAAGAAGGGATGAAGTCCGAACCAGCCGTTTTTTTTAAGCGATTTCTGTTAAATAATAGATCTCGCTTTGCATTGAACTTTGAGATTCCTAATTTTACCGATATCACTTCTACTCTAATGACAACATTATACACTAATTAAAGTCTGAAACATGGAATTTTACATGTAATTTAAAAAACATTTACATGGAAGTTTGAAACATTTGTGTTTAACAGAAATGAGATGTCTTGGACTACAGCAAACGGCAGGATTGTAGTGATCCAGTTACTCTCGTGATGAGCCCTGATGGTTATACAGTAACTAAAAAAACTGCGCTAAAATGAATAGACTAAACCATTTGACGAATCAGAGTACACTGGGAGGGGAGCCTTAAAAAATGCAAGTGTCTTTCAGACATGAGGAAATAAGCTATCTTTGGGGCTCTTTAAACTTAATGTAACGTCATGTAATGATACCAAGCATTCATCTGGCAGCCATCTTTTCGACATATGCATTTTCATAACAGATTCCATCTGAAATACGTCTCTGTGATGTCTGCTGTCATGTGTCATGCAGAACTCTAGAAGAAATCTTTTAGATGTTTACGAATTTTAACGGGACATAGAAGAGCTCTTTACAAGATATTTAGTGGAATATTTTACACAGAAAATTTTTCTAGAACTCCACACCTTAAGTAGACATCTAATAGATGTACCTTTGCTATTTGGGAATAATAGTCATTAGATATAAAATTAATATGTCCCCCACATTTTTATTTATAAGGTGATTGTTAATAACCATCCACACCTTTATTTCTAATTCAGTGTTTTTTCTTAATAATCATCCACATTTATGTGTGATGTGGGGTTTAATAACGTAATGATAATAGGTCCACGATCAGAGTTAAATTAAAGAATTTAATATTGAGTTTAGCATGTGCTGAATAGATACAGTTTAAACACCCTTTCTTTCATAAAGGACAATAAAGTGTATATAGATGTTTCTAATGCTGAAACATGATTCAAATCGTCTATGGTTACGTATGGTAACCTCAGTACCCTGAACGAGGGAATGAGACATTGTGACTGATGGGGTTGATCTTGAGAACCCTTTTCTCTCTGAGCCAATTGAAAAGGCCAATTAATTTGGCGAATGAATGAATTCAAGTCCCCACCCGTGATGACGGGTATAAAAGGGGACAGAAGAAATTATTCCTTACCTTTTGTGCTGAGGAACCTGGAGGCCTCTCCTGGTCGCTGCAGCGGCAGCCGGGTGTCGTGGCATGAAGGTCACAACGTCTCGTTCCCTCCTTCAGGGAACTGAGGTTACCATACGTAACCGTAGACGTTCCCTATCAATCGGTCTCTCTATGTTGTGACTGATGGGATACCTATATAATCACGCAATGATGCCCAGGCTACGTCGTGACCATAGTGGAGCGGAGCTGACAGGCCCTGGGCGTGCCACGACTCACTCTAGTCAAGCCAGGACCTGCCGGTAAGGTGTCATCAGAGCTTCCTCTGGAAGGTGAGAGACTCATACCGATGGTGTGGAGGGCGGATGGCCTTACTTCTAGAACACTTTCTTAGAAACCACCCGACACCAAACACTGGGAGAACGATACCCCTCGTAATCGAGGGCATACGTTATGGAGATCACATCCCGCACTTAGGGGGTAATAAGTGAAGATTACCACACGGTCTCACCTGTCTAGAGAAGAGCTCATGGGCAGAGAGTGTGCGAAACCCACTTTGCGGGGAGCACTGCTGAGGTGGAGACCCACCTCGGGGAAGATCACTCGGTTCACTGATAGGGAACCTTGAGTGACAAAATACAACGTGCGGGGCCGCCCGAAGGGCAGCCACGTCGTACGGGCACATGATGCAGCCCGCAGCTTGGCATATGTCTGCCAGAGAGGCACCCTGCGCCAGTGCCCACGAGGAGGCTACACCCCAAGTGGAGTGAGCTCTCACTGCCAGCGGATACGGGCGGTTCTGAGATCGATACGCAGTCTTAATGGCGTCTACGATCCAGTGCGCCAGTCTCTGTCTGGAGACAGCCGTCCCCTTCTGCTGACCTCCGTAACAGACAAATAGCTGCTCAGAGTTCCTAAAACTCTGCGTGCGGTCCACGTAGAGACGCAAGGCGCGTACGGGACACAACACGGAAGAGGCTGGGTCTTCCTCCCCTGTGGGGAGGGCCTGCAGGTTCACTACCTGATCCCTGAAGGGAGTGGTGGGAACCTTGGGCACCAAACTCGAGGCACTCACTGGATGCAGAGAATGCGTGTAGGTCCCCGACCCTCTTGATGGATGCAAGCGCTACGTCTTCGTTGTTAGGGGAGAAAGACTAGCTCGATCCAAGGGCTCGAAGGTAGGACCAGAGTCAAGTCCCAAGAGGGTACGGAGCGCTGTCTAGGCAGATTCACCCGCAGCGCGCCCCTCAGGAACCTAGTGATGAGGTCATGTCGTCCTAGGGATCTCCCATCCACTAAATCGTGATGAGTTAAAATTGGAGGGGGCGAGCTGGTGCTCAAGCCCCTCTTGGAGAAGGACAACACGACTCTCGCATCTCCGGGGATCCTCACTGCGTGAGGAGCACCAAGACGAAAAGCGGCGCCACTTCAAAGTGTATAAACACAGAGTGGCTGGGGCCCTAGCCTGAGCGATGGTAACTGCGACCGAAGGTGACAGCCCACTCAAGACAGCACCAAAGTGCTCCCGTATCAGCTGGACTGCGCGAGGGTGAAGTCGCCACTCTCCTGGTCCGGGCCTCTGACGAGAGAGCACATCGGCGGTCTGGTTCAGGATGCCGGGTAGAAAAGCGTCTCTCGGGGATTTCACTAACTGCTGACTCCAAGTGAGGAGGCGCCGTGCGAGTTGCGACATGTGCCGAGAGCGTACGCCACCCTGATGATTTATGAAGCCACTGTCTGTCTGACCTGACCAGGACATGTTGGCCCTGAATCAGAGGTCGAAACCTCCTGGGGGCCAGCAGCACTGCCAACAACTCCAGGGCATTGATATGCCAACGTAGGCTGGGACCCGTCCATCAACCCGCTGCCACGTGCCCGTTGCACACAGCACCCCAGCCATGAAGGGAAGCATCCGTCGTAACTAGGACGTGCCTCGTGACCTGCCCAAGCGGGACTCCTGCCTGCAGAAAGGTCACCGATGACCATGAGGCTAGGATGCGGTGGCACCGAGGTGTGACGAAGACCCGTCTGGTGCCGGTGTGCCACGCACTCCTCGGAACTTGACTCTGTAGCCAGTGCTTAGCGGTCTCATATGCATCAACCCGAGCGGAATTACTCCAGCCGAGGATGCCATATGTCCCAGGAGCCTCTGAAAAAGTTCCATTGGAACCGCTGTGCGCTTGAACTGATCCAAGCATCTCAGCACCGACTGGGCATGCTCCTCCGTGAGTCATGCAGACATAGTGACAGAGTCCAGTTTCAGACCAAGATAGGAGATGCTCTGCGCGGGGAGAGCTTGCTCTTCTCTCGGTTGACGTGAAGACCCAAGCGGGCTAGGTGTAGTAGCACCCAGTCCCTGTGCATACAAACTGTCTCTGGCGAGTGACCCAAGATGAGCCACCTTTAAAGCCTGAAGGGTAGGACCTTGTACTGATATGCTCGCCCCTCGAACGCGAACCTAAGGAAGGTTCGGTGTCGAGGGAGGATCAAGACGTGAAAGTATAGGTCCTTCAGGTCGATTGCCACAAACCAGTCCTGATGTCTAACCAAAGCCAGCAGGCGCCTCTGCGTGAGCATCCTGAATGACCACCTGTAAGGGCGTTTGTTGAGGAAGCACAGATCTAATATGGGGCGCAGGCCTCCGCTTTTCTTGGGTACGGTGAAGTACGGGCTGTAGAAGCCCGAAAACACCTCGGCCGGTGGGACAGGTTTAAT
The DNA here is from genome assembly GCA_033220385.1 of Triplophysa yarkandensis. NCBI lineage: Eukaryota > Metazoa > Chordata > Actinopteri > Cypriniformes > Nemacheilidae > Triplophysa > Triplophysa yarkandensis. Next base: position 16,297,658 of record CM065660.1, on the reverse strand, counting down.
CACACCTTTCGCCAGAAGGGTGGCTACCTCCACCCGAAGAACGGAGGATTCCTCGCCTCGAACCGAGGTAGTGAGGATCCCGCAGAACTTGGGGGGCTGTCTGGCGAACTGGATCGCGTAGCCGAGATAGTCCTCTCTAGCCACCGAGACGGAGTGCACAGCCGTTTCCAGGCTACTAACTTGCCCACCAAACGGCACTAGTGGGACAATATGCGTCACCGCACCTGCGGAGGGTGGTTTTGTGACTGTCAGTGCCATCGTACGGCCAGGGGAAAGGCCCTGGGGGAACGTATGACCTTGACATCCCTGCCTGCTATTGCCGCTGCTAGACATGCTGTCCTGTGGCGGGCAACGGAGAAAGCAAAAAGGCATTTCTGCCAACCGTGCATCGTCCAGAGGAGAGTGACAACGGTCACTGCTCGATGCACCGTCCTGCGGAGAGCAATGAAGGCTGCGGGCGGGGGGGTGTTACCGCCTGCCAGGTACCGTCCATGGGATAGTACCTTTGCTTGCTGCATGACACACCGTCCTACGGAGAGTGTTGAAGGCTGCGAGGAGGCGGCTTTGCCTGCCATGCACCATCGCGAGGAGAGTGACCACGGCTGAAAAGAACCAGGGGAGAAACATGCTCTTGTTGTGACAACTTGGGCATGCGCCCTGAAAAGGGCAGGGCGCGTGATGGAGCGAGGCAGGGATCGCTCCGCCCCGACCTTGCGGAGATGGAATGTCCTTGGTCGGGGGAGAAGTTGTCTGTAACTCCCCTGGGTAGGTCCCATCAGGGCCGCTACCTCCATTGTTGCCGGGGCGGTTGCTGACAAGACGGGGTGGCCTTCTTCCGCGGGGCCGGGTCTTCCTGGTCGCTACCTTTGCAGGGGGCGTTGCCTCCGGGGGCCGGCGCGGCGGGAGGCCGGGGCTGTCTGCGAGCAGATGGGCGGGACCGTGGTGGCCCGTAGGCGGCCGGGTCGCGCCGAGGCAAGATGTGCTTTATAGCCTCAGTCTGCTGCTGCACCGCAGAGAACTGCTGGGCAAAGCCCTTCACAGTGTCTCCAGACAGCCCGCCTGGCGCGACGGGTGCATCGAGAAAGGGGGCTCTCTCTGTATCACGCATCTGCGCCAGGTTGAGCCAGAGGTGGGGCTCCTGGACCACTAATTTGGACATCGCCCGACCAATGGAGCGCACCGTGACCTTGGTCGCCCGTAGCACCAGGTCAGTCACGGTCCTCAGCTCGTGAATCACAGCCAGATTGGACCTCCCCTCATCAAGCTCCTTGAACGCCTTGGCCTGATGCACTTGCAACAGGGCCATAGCGTGGAGCGAGGACGCAGCTTCCCCCGCAGTAGCATAAGCCCTCGCCACGAGTGACGAGGAGAATTTGCAAGCCTTGGAGGGGAGTTTCGGCCGATCCCGCCAGGTGGCAGCAGTGTGCGGGCATAAATGCACCACAACTGCACGTTCCACGGGCGGGACATCGCATATAGTGTTAATGAATTTCTCGTGCTAAATGTATGTATGTTGAATGTTTCGACTGTGTTTGTCTATAGTACACTGTGTGTACTAATTATATGTATGTGCATATTGCACACTGTCTTATGTGGAAGTCTGCACTATATGTTTCATGTTATATGTTACCTGTACTGCGCTGTTTTTGGAGCAAGCTCCTAAGAATTTCACTCACCAGGGCACATGTGCCGTGGTGATGTGACAATAAAGTGAATTGAATTGATTGAAATATTAATAAAATTTCATAATTAAATACTATTTAGAATATTAAATACTAGAATATTGCATTTATATTTCCATATATATATATATATATATATATATATATATATATATATATATATATATAATATTTTTCTTTTTTTTTACAGTATCTGTAATACTGCATATAAGAACACATGTAACCTGTGGTTGTGTAATGTTGCAGTTCTCTCATTTCCTGAGACCTGCAGCAGCTGAAGGCATCTCCTCTCGACAATCTGTCGTCCTTACAGACAAGGTAAACTCTAAACAGGTTTTACCATGTTATTTTAAGTTTTATTTATTTATTTTATTTAAGTTCTTTAAAAGTTTTTAAATAAAAATTTTTAAAAAGCTTATATATATATATATATATATGTATATATATATATATGTTTGTATGTATGTATGTATGTATGTATGTATAAATGTTATGCTGTTTGAAACATTCTGTTAACCAGAGGTTATGAAATATGAATGTATGGCACCAAGCAAACGTTTCATGGCTTTGATCTTAATTTTGTATTGTTTCTGGTTTATATTTTTAATGCAAAAGTACATTTCAAGCAGCACATTTGGTTAAATACTGCACTTTTATCACCATTTTTATACTAATTGTATTTCTGGTCCATGCTATGCCCTCGTACTTTGTGTTTTAATGTTCATATTCAAAAACAAAGGAGAGGAAGTGGGTAGAGATGGCATGCCCGCCTGCAGAAGCCACCTGTCAATCAAGTGAGCACATCCTGAATTAAATCTTTTATCAAATTTAAGCGTATGGGTTCCTCACAGTGTTCAAGACGGACACATTAGCTACAAAGGCCCCAAAAGTGTTTTTTTACCTGATAGTAAACTTGATTTTATGTAAGAAATTGTGCGCTTATACTCTGTTTTGCGGTCACTTCCGTGTTGGTTTATGAGACAGAGCGGAAGCTTGTGTGGAAATCATTCACATTCTGTTCACTGGAGGCTTCAATCAAAGTGTTCCATTTAAGTCTTTATTTAGTTAATGTGACAATTTGCTTATAAATATTGTGTTGGCGTTACAAACTATTAGGAAAATCTTTTAAACCAGTGTTTATTTTCGTTAGGTCTGCCTTTGTTTTACTGACCGCATGTTACATTTAAAACTCTTGAAATTTAAAGGTCCCGTACTTTTGTGTTTTTTAAAACTTTGATTGTGACTACAGAATGCGATATAACATGTGTGAATGTTTCACATATAAAAATAACCCAGATTTTTCACACTATTCACTTATCTGTGTTCTGTTTTCACGATCATAAAAACGGTAGATAACTTCCTTGTTCTATGAAGTCCCTCCTTCAGAAATCTGCAATGAGTTCTGATTGGGCCAGCGAATCCCATGTTTTGATTGGACAGCAGAGTTAGCGCATGTTGAGCGGAAAGATACCGCCTCTTATTATAATGTGGAGATGCATGCACTCAGTGTGATTGTAAACAATTCCTTAATGTTATCAAAACATTAGAAGAACAAAGATGAAGAGGATGGAATAGAACCTGTGCAAGGATGTCTTTTGCACACGCCTAAACATAAAACAATCATTGGTGTGGTTAGCTAAACATTACCCCGATCTTAACTAGCATGTGTTTAAACAGTAAACAATAAACATAATCAACAAATAATTTTAACTGATCATTACTAACACCAACAACCGATAGTGTCCGGGTTGAATTACTACACTTTTTAAAAGTTTTGTCGGATTAGTCTGCATTATTTTAGTTAAAATACGTGGCTAATTGTGTTAAAATACGTGGCCAATTGTAAAAGTTACAGAAACTGTTAAACGCACCATCTAAAATAATAAAATACACTTAGTGGCTGTGGCCCATAAACAACACCTTCTCCAGACAAAGAGCGCAATACTGCATCTTTCAAGAATAATCTTTGTGTATATCCGTCATTAAACTGATTATGATTGAAGAAGCTGTCCTAAATAAAATGTGCTGCACATAGTTTTACATGTGGATTATAATTCTTTGGGAACCGAGTTAAACGTAAATTGTAACCATTGATCTGTAAGTAAATTGACGGCGTTTTGACGATGTGGGGACAAACACACTCTACAAACGCAACTCTTCCTCCTCTCTGTGGAAGCGCAACAAGACCATGCCCACTTTTTGTGTGTATTCCTGTGGGCGGAGGTCAACCGTGATAGTGATGTCACTAAAGAAGGAAGTAGAGGGATGAAGTCCGAACCAGCCGTTTTTTTAAAGCGATTTCTGTTAAATAATAGATCTCGCTTTGCATTGAACTTTGAGATTCCTAATTTTACCGATATCACTTCTACTCTAATGACAACATTATACACTAATTAAAGTCTGAAACATGGAATTTTACATGTAATTTAAAAAAGATTTACATGGAAGTTTGAAACATTTGTGTTTAACAGAAATGAGATGTCTTGGACTACAGCAAACGGCAGGATTGTAGTGATCCAGTTACTCTCGTGATGAGCCCTGATGGTTATACAGTAACTAAAAAAACTGCGCTAAAATGAATAGACTAAACCATTTGACGAATCAGAGTACACTGGGAGGGGAGCCTTAAAAAATGCAAGTGTCTTTCAGACATGAGGAAATAAGCTATCTTTGGGGCTCTTTAAACTTAATGTAACGTCATGTAATGATACCAAGCATTCATCTGGCAGCCATCTTTTCGACATATGCATTTTCATAACAAATTCCATCTGAAATACGTCTCTGTGATGTCTGCTGTCATGTGTCATGCAGAACTCTAGAAGAAATCTTTTAGATGTTTACGAATTTTAACGGGACATAGAAGAGCTCTTTACAAGATATTTAGTGGAATATTTTACACAGAAAATTTTTCTAGAACTCCACACCTTAAGTAGACATCTAATAGATGTACCTTTGCTATTTGGGAATAATAGTCATTAGATATAAAATTAATATGTCCCCCACATTTTTATTTATAAGGTGATTGTTAATAACCATCCACACCTTTATTTCTAATTCAGTGTTTTTTCTTAATAATCATCCACATTTATGTGTGATGTGGGGTTTAATAACGTAATGATAATAGGTCCACGATCAGAGCTAAATTAAAGAATTTAATATTGAGTTTAGCATGTGCTGAATAGATACAGTTTAAACACCCTTTCTTTCATAAAGGACAATAAAGTGTATATAGATGTTTCTAATGCTGAAACATGATTCAAATCGTCTATGGTTACGTATGGTAACCTCAGTACCCTGAACGAGGGAATGAGACATTGTGACTGATGGGGTTGATCTTGAGAACCCTTTTCTCTCTGAGCCAATTGAAAAGGCCAATTAATTTGGCGAATGAATGAATTCAAGTCCCCACCCGTGATGACGGGTATAAAAGGGGACAGAAGAAATTATTCCTTACCTTTTGTGCTGAGGAACCTGGAGGCCTCTCCTGGTCGCTGCAGCGGCAGCCGGGTGTCGTGGCATGAAGGTCACAACGTCTCGTTCCCTCCTTCAGGGAACTGAGGTTACCATACGTAACCGTAGACGTTCCCTATCAATCGGTCTCTCTACGTTGTGACTGATGGGATACCTATATAATCACGCAATGATGCCCAGGCTACGTCGTGACCATAGTGGAGCGGAGCTGACAGGCCCTGGGCGTGCCACGACTCACTCTAGTCAAGCCAGGACCTGCCGGTAAGGTGTCATCAGAGCTTCCTCTGGAAGGTGAGAGACTCATACCGATGGTGTGGAGGGCGGATGGCCTTACTTCTAGAACACTTTCTTAGAAACCACCCGACACCAAACACTGGGAGAACGATACCCCTCGTAATCGAGGGCATACGTTATGGAGATCACATCCCCCACTTAGGGGGTAATAAGTGAAGATTACCACACGGTCTCACCTGTCTAGAGAACAGCTCATGGGCAGAGAGTGTGCGAAACCCACTTTGCGGGGAGCACTGCTGAGGTGGAGACCCACCTCGGGGAAGATCACTCGGTTCACTGATAGGGAAACCTTGAGTGACAAAATACAACGTGCGGGGCCGCCCGAAGGGCAGCCACGTCGTACGGGCACATGATGCAGCCCGCAGCTTGGCATATGTCTGCCAGAGAGGCACCCTGCGCCAGTGCCCACGAGGAGGCTACACCCCAAGTGGAGTGAGCTCTCACTGCCAGCGGATACGGGCGGTTCTGAGATCGATACGCAGTCTTAATGGCGTCTACGATCCAGTGCGCCAGTCTCTGTCTGGAGACAGCCGTCCCCTTCTGCTGACCTCCGTAACAGACAAATAGCTGCTCAGAGTTCCTAAAACTCTGCGTGCGGTCCACGTAGAGACGCAAGGCGCGTACGGGACACAACACGGAAGAGGCTGGGTCTTCCTCCCCTGTGGGGAGGGCCTGCAGGTTCACTACCTGATCCCTGAAGGGAGTGGTGGGAACCTTGGGCACCAAACTCGAGGCACTCACTGGATGCAGAGAATGCGTGTAGGTCCCCGACCCTCTTGATGGATGCAAGCGCTACGTCTTCGTTGTTAGGGGAGAAAGACTAGCTCGATCCAAGGGCTCGAAGGTAGGACCAGAGTCAAGTCCCAAGAGGGTACGGAGCGCTGTCTAGGCAGATTCACCCGCAGCGCGCCCCTCAGGAACCTAGTGATGAGGTCATGTCGTCCTAGGGATCTCCCATCCACTAAATCGTGATGAGTTAAAATTGGAGGGGGCGAGCTGGTGCTCAAGCCCCTCTTAGAGAAGGACAACACGACTCTCGCATCTCCGGGGATCCTCACTGCGTGAGGAGCACCAAGACGAAAAGCGGCGCCACTTCAAAGTGTATAAACACAGAGCGGCTGGGGCCCTAGCCTGAGCGATGGTAACTGCGACCGAAGGTGACAGCCGACTCAAGACATCGCCGTAACCCCGGTCCACGCCCCCATCGAGGGAAGTTAGAGCGGCGGACTCGCCATGACGGAGGCGGGCCAATAGGGGCGCCGTACACGTCTTGGTGAGCTCGTCATGCACCTCCGGGAAGAATGGTATAGGAGGGGGGCGGGGCTTCTCGCCCCACGCAGCCCCAATGTACCATGAATCCAGACGCGAATGCTGGGTAGCAGGCGGCATAGCAGTAGCATAGCCGTCATCTCCGGGTCCGGATTGTCCCGCCCCCTAACCGCCGGGGCGGCGGGGACAAGATGTCTTCCGGATCCAAAGCTAACAAATCGCTCCAAGATGCTGTAACCGACAGCTCGTCCTCCTCACACGTTAACGTGGGGAGGGAAGCCTCTCGCGAGGACAAAGAAGACGAGCGTGCTGGGGTATGGTTGGTCCCCGAGCCAGAGGCTGGCGCAGTGACGTCCATATCGTCCCCCAAATGGCCAATGCTGCTCGCCGAGGAGGCAAACCGAGCCGCTGCTGCGGTTGCACGCACACGGGAAGCACGCGAAGTGGTGACTGATTTCTTGAAGAAAATAGCCACCCGCGACCGCAACGTCTTAATCGCCATCTGCTCGCAGAATTAGCTGGACGGTCTCAATCAATTCAATTCAATTCACTTTTATTGTCACATCACCACGGCACGTGTGCCCTGGTGAGTGAAATTCTTAGGAGCTTGCTCCAAAAACAGCGCAGTACATGTAACAAATAACATGTAACATATAGTGCAGACATAAGACAGTGTGCAATATGCACATACATATAGTCAGTACACACAGTGTACCATAGACAACACAGTCGAAACATTCAACATACATACATTTAGCACGAGAAAAACATTAAACACTAAACACAGAGTGTGCACGTTCTGCATAATGTAAACAATGTAACAGTGTAAACAAGTTGTGCATGGATGAGGTAGGCTGTTGTTTAAAGTGCAGTGTGTAAATATTGTCCAGTGTTAAACTTGCCGTTAAAGTGCAGTGTGTGACATATTGTGTGTGGGGGTGTGTCATTTCTGATTGTTCATGAGTCGTATAGCCTGAGGGAAAAAGCTATCCCTCAGTCGACTCGTGCGGGAGCGGATGCTGCGTAGACGTCTTCCTGAGGGCAGCATAGAGAGCAGTCTGTGAGATGGGTGGCTGGAGTCCCTGATGATCTTCCGGGATTTCTTTATGCACCGCCTGGTGTAGATGTCCTGGAGGGAGGGAAGCTCACCTCCAACGATGTGGCTGGCAGTTCGCACGACCCTTTTCAGAGCTTTACGGTTGCCAGCAGTGCTGTTTCCAAACCAGGCAGTGATGCAGCTCGTCAGGATGCTCTCTATGGTGCAGGTGTAGAAGGTTCGAAGGATGCTGGGGCTCATGCCAAACTTCCTCAGCCTTCTCAGGAAGAAGAGGCGCTGTTGTGCTTTCTTCAGCACCGCGTCGGTGTGAATGGACCAGGTGAGATCCTCGCTGATGTTGACGCCGAGGAACTTGAAACTGCTCACCCGCTCCACAGGTGTCTCGCCGATAGTGATGGGTGTGTGTTCTCTGCTCTGTCTCCTGAAATCTACCACCAGCTCCTTGGTCTTGTCAGTGTTGAGTGAGAGGTGGTTCTCCTGACACCATTTAGTCAGGGTGCTCACCTCCTCTCTGTAGGCCGTCTCATCGTTGTCGGTGATCAGGCCTATGACGGTTGTGTCGTCAGCGAACTTGACAATGACATTGGAGCTGTGCATGGCTGTACAGTCGTGCGTGTACAGGGAGTACAGGAGTGGACTGAGAACGCAGCCCTGAGGAGCACCAGTGTTGAGGGTCAGTGGGGATGAGGTGTTGCTGCCCATTCTGACCACCTGACTTCTGCCTGTCAGGAAGTCCAGGATCCAGCTGCACAGAGATCTGTTCAGTCCAAGATTCTGGAGCTTCTTAACAAGTGTGGAAGGCACTATGGTGTTGAATGCTGAGCTGTAGTCCACAAACAGCATCCTCACATAGGAGTTCTTGTTTTCCAGGTGGGAGAGAGCAGTGTGTAGGGTGAAAGCAATGGCATCGTCTGTGGAGCGATTGCTGCGGTATGCAAACTGTAAAGGGTCCAGTGAGGCGGGCAGCACAGAGCAGATGTAATCTCTGATCAGTCTCTCAAAACACTTACTGAAGATGGGTGTAAGAGCGACAGGCCTCCAGTCATTTAAACATGTGGTTTTGGTCTTCTTGGGTATGGGCACGATGGTTGATGTCTTGAAGCATGCAGGGACCACAGACAGGCAGAGGGAGAGGTTGAAGATGTCCGTGAAGACACCTGCCAGCTGGTAAGCGCATGCTCGGAGCACACGGCCTGGGATGCCATCAGGACCCGCAGCTTTACGGATATTTACCCGTCTGAAGGATCGGGTGACATCCGCGACAGAGACGGAGAGTGACGTCACGTCTTCTGCAGCAGCTGCGGGGACTCTCTCTGTGTGGGCGGGGCACACACAAGGGCGTCCTCAGCCTACTCGAGACCCAAACACGTAAGGCAGACCTCGTGAGAATCTCCATCCTCAACGAGCCGGTTACAACCAAGAGTACAGCGGCGTCCCATCACAGGACCACACGCTGGGCCCAGATTGGAAATTTGCTCTTTTAGAAATTTGCTCTTTTAATAATGCCACCTCTGGAATGCTGGAACGCCCAGGGGGTGTCACACTTGAGAACAATCCGCTGCTCTGCATTGTACAGGGAATACCAGCACTTCGATAGCTCAGAAGTCATGCACAAGGCATTAGGTTCCGAAGAACAAAAGGTAAGGAATGATTTCTTCTGTCCCATTTTATACCCGTCATCACGGGCGGGGACTTGGTTTAATTCATTGGCCTTTTCAATTGGCTCAGAGAGAAAAGGGTTCTCAAGATCAACCCCATCAGTCACAACGTAGAGAGACCGCCTGATAGGGAACTGGAGTTTGCAATCACAGTTAACTACAAATTTTTTTTATTACTAGCCCGACATTTGCTGCAATGAAGAACCAGGAAGAACAGCAAGAACGGTAAGTAGGATCACTTCGATCATTTTCTGGTAAGCAGAGGTTTCAAACTGTTAAGAAACACGTTTGTTTAAATTAGGACAAAATCTTGACTTCTATTCGGATTCAGGATTGGTTCGTGACAATAGACCTGAAGGACGCGTACTTCCACGTCTCCATCCTGCCTCGTCACCGGCCGTTCCTACGGTTCGTTCGAGGGGCGAGCATATCAGTACAAAGTCCTGCCCTTCGGGCTGTCCCTGTCCCCCCGGGTCTTCACGAAGATCGCGGAGGCCGCCATAGTGCCCCTAAGGGAGTGCGGAGTGCGGATAATAAACTACCTCGACGACTGGCTCATCCTGGGTCACTCGCCAGAGGTAGTCTGTATGCACAGGGACCTAGTGCTTAGGCACCTAGCCCGTTTGGGTCTTCGGGTCAACCGGGAAAAGAGCCAGCTCTCCACTACGCAGAGCATCTCTTATCTCGGCATGGAACTAGACTCTGTCACTATGTGTGCCTGACTCACAGGAGAGCGTGCACGGTCATTGCTGGCGTGTTTGGCTCAGACCTCATGCACAGTGGTCCCGCTGAAGACTCTCCAGAGGCTCCTGGGGCATATGGCATCCTCGGCTGGGGTAATTCCCCTCGGATTGATGCATATGAGACCACTTCAGCTTTGGCTACAGAGTCGGGTTCCGAGGAGCGCATGGCACACTGGCAACAGACGGATTCACATCACGTCAAGATGCCGGAGTCTTCTCGCCCCATGGTCCTCAGTGACCTTTCTGCGGGCAGGAGTCCCGCTAGGGCAGGTCTCGAGGCACGTCGTGGTGACGACGGATGCCTCCCTGCTCGGCTGGGGCGCAGTGTGTCACAGGCACTTAGCTTCGGGTCGATGGACAGGTCCCCGACTACGCTGGCATATCAATGCCTTGGAGCTTTTGGCAGTACACATGGCTCTCATGAGGTTCTTACCTCTACTGAGGGACAAACACGTGCTTGTCCGCTGTAGCGTACATAAATCATCAAGGTGGCGTACGCTCGCGGACACTGTCATTGCTCGCCCGACGCCTCCTCAAATGGAGTCAGCGGGTCATCAAGACCCTGCGTGCTGTGCACCTCCCCGGGGCTCTGAACGAGACAGCCGATGCGCTCTCTCGTCAGCAGATCTGGCCAGGAAACTGGCGACTCCATCCTCGTGCAGTCCGGTCGATATGGGATCGCTTTGGCCAGGCACAGGTAGACCTGTTCGCCTCCCGAGACGACACCCATTGCCCGCTTTGGTTCTCCCTGACCGAGGGTCCCCTTGGCATGGACGCCTTCCCCCCAGTGAGCCTCATTGCACGGGTCCTGTGCAAGGTAAGGGAAGAGGGGCACCAAGTGATCCTCGTTGCCCCATACTGGCCCAACCACACTTGGTTCTCAGAGCTGAGGGCTCTGACGATCACTCCCCCCTGGCCGATTCCCCTGATGAAGGACCTTCTATCACAGGGGAAGTGCACGTCATGGCAACCCAGACCAGACCTATGGAACCTCCACGTCTGGCTCCTGGACGGGACGAGGAGCTCCTGAGCGGACTGCCACTAGCGGTCGCAGGTTTAATCGCTTAGGCTAGGGCCCAGCCACTCGGTGTCTTTACACCTTGCAGTGGCGCCGCTTCTCGTCTTGGTGTGCCTCACGGTGTGAGGACCCCCGGAGATGCGAGATCAGAGCATGTTATCCTTCCTACAAGAGGGGCTTGAGCATCAGCTCGCCCCCTCCTCCTTGGAAGTGCATGTAGCCGCAATAGCCGCTCATCACGATCAGGTGGATGGGATGGACGACATGACCTGGTCATTAGGTTCCTGAGGGGCGCATTGCGGGGGAACCCCTTCGAGCCCTCGGATCGAGCTAGTCTTTCTCACTTAACGATGAAGACAGCTCTCCTTGTAGTGCTCGCCTTGATCAAGAGGGTCACGCATTCTCTGTGTTCAGTGACTGCCTTCAGTTTGGGCCGGCTGATTCTCACGTTCTCCTGAGACCCCGGCCCGGCTACGTGCCCAAGGTTCCCACCACTCCCTTTTTGCGACCAGGTGGTGAGCCTGCAGGCGCTCTCCTCAGGAGAGGAAGACCCAGCCTCATCCGTGCTTTGTCCCGTGCGCGCACTGTGCCTCTACGTGGAACGCACGCAGGGCTTCAGAAGCTCTGAGCAGCTCTTTGTCTGTGTCGGAGCGGCAAAGGGGAGAGCCGTCTCCAAACAGAGGTTAGCACACTGGATTGTAAACGCCATAACAGAGCGTATCAATCCCAGCTCGTCCCTGTCCACTGGTAGTGAGTGCACATTCCACTCGGGGTGTAGCCTCCTCGTGGGCACTGGTGCAGGGTGATACTCTGGCAGACATATACAGAGCAGCGGGCCGGGCTACGCCCACCACTTTCGCGAGGTTATATAACCTCCCAGTGGAGCTAGGTCTCAGCTCGGGTCCTAGGTGGCAACACTTAGGATCAGTGTGGCGTACGCCTGCGAAAGCGCCATCTCCCCTACAAAGGTGAGTAATTGCGCTCTCTTTTTAGTCCCTCTACTCCCCCTCTTCAGTGTGAGTATGGGCACCCTATCCTTCACTAAGCTCTCTCTATAGTAGCAGGCCGTGCGGAGCGGCCCTGTTACTCAGCCAGGCTCAGGAAGTGTTCACCCCCCATAGGGCTGACCCCTGACTTGAGCTGGAGCTCCGTACAATGTGGTTCCCCCAGAAGGGCGACCCCGTTACGATGTATTATATCACTGAGGACTTCCCTATACGGCGAGTCCGGTGATCTCCCCCAGGTGGGTCTCCACCTAAGAGCTGTGCGCCCCGCAAGTGGATCCGCACGCCATCCTCCCATGATGTTCTCCCCAAGGTTGGCGAACCATGCTGTATTCTTCACATGTTACCCCCCCACATGGGTGGGATGTGATCTCCGCAACGATTAGAGGGGTAACATTTTCCCCAGTGTCACGAGACAGACGGTTTCCCCGCCAGCATGGTGGGATGAAAGGCGCCGCCTGTAACTCGTCGGTGTGAGTCTCTCAATTTCCAGTAGGAAGCTCTGTGGATACCATACCGGTTCCCACTGGAAGGTCATGACTCGCGTAGAGCCTCTGCGGCTCCGCTGACGTCAGGACACAGCCATAGTGTGTCGCGTGATTATACAGGGACCCCAGTCAGTCTCACAACGTTGAGAGACCAACTGAAAGGGAACGTCTCCGGTTACGAATGGTAACCTTGGTTCCCTGAAGGAGGGAACGAGACGTTGTGTCCTTCATGCCACAACACTCGCCTGCCGCTGCAGCGTCCTAGGGAGGTCACCTAGGTTCCTCAGCACAAAGGTAAGGAATGATCTCTTCTATCCCCTTTTATACCCGTCATCCGGGGCGGGGACATGAATTGATTCATTCGCCAAATTAATTGGCCTTTTTAATAGGTTCAGACATAAACAGGTTCTCAAGTACAACCCCCAGTCAGTCTCACAACATCTCGTTCCCTCCTTCAGGGAACCAAGGTTACCATTCGTAACCGGAGACGTTTTTTAAGATTTAATGTAATTTGTGTAGAGTATATAATTATTATTAGATTTATCACAAAAAATGTATATTATGCCGATGCTTTTATCCAAAGCAAACTGTATTTTGCATTTTCATTTTTCAGCTTGTGTTGTGCCTGGACTTGAACTCTGCAAAGTTTAATTTCATAGAGGCCTCCTAAGAATAATAATCTTATTATGTGTAGTGTCTTTTTAAATAGATTTTAATGGTTAAAATACAATTTATGTGTTTAAAGGTACGTGTCTGTGTTGTGTCTTTGCTTTAAATGATTAAAATAATGCAGCTGAGCTAAACATGCATATTATATTCATTTTTAAATATCAAATATGTATAGGAAATCTGTTAAACAACAAAAGTTTTATATAAATTACTATAAGTCAATATACACACAAAGAGAATAAATCAAGAAAACATTTTAAATGGGATTGTTGGAAGGGGTGTCATATGGCTATAAAAAAAGAAATCAATAATATAAACTATATGTTTTTGCAATCAATAAAATTCATTGTTGTATCGTCTATTCACATACAAAAAATAATTTTTACATTTTAATGTACAGTTTCGCTTCAACAAAAACAAAATAGATGGCAGGTATTAGATAATAGAGGTAGGGCTTTGTGGACTCTATGTCAATGTGACTGGAGCTTGAGGAACTCACTGTAGACAGTGCTTGGAGAAATCTTGTAAGTTCTTCTGAAGCTTTGATAAACATGTATGATATGTCTTTTAGATTTACAAATTTTCACTTGATTAACCGTCGTATTGTTTGTTCTGCATTAGAAGATCTTTATCGGATGATCTACAAAAGCAGAATCTCAGTTCATTTACACAGATTCAACATCAGACATACAAGGTACTTGATTATCTTATTTCATGTGAAAAACGTTTAGTAAGAAAACTATACATTTTGGAAAAATTAAAATCAAACATTATACTCAATTATTTTTCTGTGCATTTTTAGTAATATAAATGAGACTGCAAATGGGTTGTTTTGACTTCACACAGACAAATACAGATTACTAACAAATACATTTATTTTAAGTTTTATTTATCTGTTTTGGTTTAAGTTTAATTCTTATTGGTCAAATAACTATTTCTACTTCACCAAAGTCCTGTCTTTTGTTTTATATATGGAGTAGAGCTAAAACCACATAATAACACACAAAGCTTAAGTGTTGCATGTATTGTTCAATTTTAAGTTTGGTTTTAAGTGACATTATGATAATGCAATCAAGAGAAAGTATTACTTTTTTAAATTAGATGAATAAAATTTTGAATATTCCCACGAGCAGGACTGTTAATAATATTATTTGCATTATTAAAGGAGTTTGTGATTCGGTAATTTTGAGCATGTTTAGCATGTCGGGGAAGCTGAGAGATAGAAATCTAGTCAAATTAGTATAATTTGTTAGGGAAAGCAACAAGAAACAGGTTTACTACATGAAAAGTGTGTTCAGCAATAGACTTCAACTGCATTGATGGAGTATCAAAATGATTTGACACTTGTCTTTCTTCTGCATTTTATTTTTTCTAGGCCTTCCACATCATTTGGAAGATTCAATTCTATCAAGAATGTCCACTGGTGGGAACATTTTATATTCTCTTTAGTAAATGTAGATTAGTACAGGTATTTAAAGTAGCATTTAGATGCAATTCTTTTTGACCTGGCAACAACAAAGAATTGTTTAATAGAGAAGAGATATTTCTAGTAAGTATTGAAATGTTCTAAAAAATTTGTTAATATTAATGAACAAGGTGTCAAGATTGCAGGCGGGAGGTGTGGATAGAGGAGAACCCAAATGTAGGCGCGAATCGGGGGAATAAACAAGACTTTAATGCAATAACACAAAAACAAAAACCCACGATGGGGAAACTAGTAACAAAACCATACACACGGCAAACAAAAAAAGACTTCCCAAGAGGGCTCACAAAACAAGATCGTTTTTACAAAAAAACTAAAACTAGAAAAAAATACAAGTAAGAGAAACAATAGTAGGACAATGACACTACTGCAACACAATTTTCATTTCACAAGGAATCCAAAGAGCTTGTCCACAAGTGACAAGTACAGGTCAACGAGTATACAAGGTACAAGGAAAAACCAGTCTAACAAGTGTAACGCAACCACACCGGACAGCAAACACAAGGGCATTATATAGGGGAACAAAACAAGTTATAATGACACTGGGCAGGTGTGGGGAATGAAACAATGACGGGAAGATAGACAGGACAACAAGGGGGCAGGGTCAAGAGACGAGACAAGAGAGCACATGGGATGTCATAACAAACAATACCATATGACACTCACACAAATCTCATGGGTCTGCCATGATTCTGCCAAAATCAGGAAAAACATGACCAGGGGCCTCATTTATAAAGCTTGCGTACGCACAAAACGGAGCTGAAAACATGCGTACGCCAGTTCCTGCGCAAAAGTGGGGATTTATAAAGAAAAACTTGACGTGAAAATATGCGCACCTACACGCAAACTCTGACCCATGCATACGCAAATTTTGAAGACAAAGCAGTTTTTCGACACTGATGGTGAGTTGAGGAACTGACTGTGGATGAAGGGAATTAACCCTTTGAATTAATTTACTTTGATATATTTCAATATTTACAATATTTACCAGTTGCTCATAGGTCCAGGTTACAACAAAACATACAAATAACATTAAATCACCATTATGGGTCCTAAAGATACATACATGCATGTTTAGTTTAAAGAAATTAAAGGAACTATATGCTGAAAGTACGTAAATGTAATTTCTTTCACTTCCATTCCTAAATAGATGTACGCCTATGACTTATTATGTGATTAATGTGATAAGTTGCATATTCCAACTCCTGAGCCCCGCAGACTCTGCGCGGGGAGTTTCATCACACTGGACTCCCGCAGAGTCTGCAAGAATAAGGACTAAACGAATTGTGTAATTTGTTTTATTTAATTGAGCACGCAAGCAATAAAGTTATTTACCTGGTTCCCCTGTATCAGCACATGTGTGTCTCCCTCCCTCTCAGACACAATGCCACACACACTGGTTTGGCAGAGAATCGGGGGCGCCTTTGCCCTCACCAGTTGCCCACACATTCTGTCGGTGAGAGGCAAACCGTTTCTTTATTCCCAGCAGTGATGTGTTGACACTCTGAATATTATTTTTATTAGTAATTCCACCAAACAAAATAAACTTCCTTTCATCCATCTCACTCACAAGAAATCTCTAGTTCTGCCTTGCTCTCTATTGCCGTCATGGTTTTGTTTTTTAAAAACACATATTTTTATATTTCCTCGCTCTCTTTTAATATGCATGGCCACTGAGCTCATTTGCATTGTCTATATATGGTTAAATGTGGGCGGATAGATGTCGGTAAATGAGATTTTTTGCGTGCGCAAAGTATCAGGTAGGTTGTGATTTATAAAGTGAAAATTGCGTGCAGGTGTGCGTACGCATGCTTTTATAAATCTTTTATTTTTTTGCGTACACTCTTTTTGGCTTTTGTGCGTACGTAGAGTTTTAGTAAGGATCCTACGCACACTTTTATAAATGAAACCCAGGAGAGGCAGAATCATGACACAAGACCCAAGGAATAATGGCAATTAGTGAAAAGATTCATAAGTTATTAGAAAACGTTGGGAGAAACCACATTTCTCAACATTATAATAATTGTTATTTTAAATAATGATAATTATAATACTAACGGAGAAATATTTTACTATAAACTATATTTTAGGATTGAGGCAGTGTGTGTTTACATTTTGCAATCTGAAATTAGTTAGTGATTTAACTCCTTCTGTCATTGTTTAAACATCATGTTCAGGATTTAGGACTAAAGCAAAAGTGTGCAAATTACAAAGAGAATATGTTTAACATGAAATATTTTATTTTAATTCTAGGCTCTACCCAAACCTCCATCGCTGGTATGAGTTCTGATACAAAATCTTCTTTCATAACAATAATATGTGTTCTGCATTCAGGAAATTACTGATTGTTTTGATTTATCTGAAAGGCTTTAAAAGAAAATGCGAGTCAACAAATAAAGAAGAACAGTCACATCTGGCTACAGGCAAGTCAATTCTAAATCTATAAATTTACACCTGCCACCATCTTCACAATGTTCTCCCATGATAATTTATACTGCACGGTTAACATGTTGTAACAGAAATTATTTAGTTGAACAAAGAATCTTATCTCATAATAATCTAAGTCAATATTAGATTAAATCAAAAATGGGAGTTTAAAACTTTGCCTATCACTGTGTCGACTGTAACTTTGCCAGGATGTGTAAATAGTTTACATTATCTATTTTGCTTCAGCACGCCTATTTTTCCAAACATTTTAGATTTATTGGTTAGAATTTGTTGTAAACTTTCATTGTGCTCTCCCCAGGACTTTCCGAGGCTACATGAAATGTTTCAAAAAGAATTAAACAATATTACGTAAATTATGTAGGTTTGCTTAGTTTGTGATTCAGGACGAATGCTATGTGAAATACATTTACAATGTTATGTTTTATAAATGCTTTACTTATAGGTCCTAAAAGGGGACGTGACCATGGTTTATTTGACTCAACTTCAGAGGCAATGTTGACAGGCAAGTGATTTCTAAACCAGTCTGCTTCTATTTGCTTCCTTTAATTGTCTGTTGACTTTAGCTTTAAAACAGTTTTGTGTTTTACTTTTTTAATAAAAAAAAGTTAAATAGTTTGAGTAATTCTTTAGTTTGTAAATCCTGATGTTGAGGTCCTCTCTTTGTTGGTTTGAAGTCTTGGTGATGCTATTTCCTATGTTCACTTGATTCTTCAAGTTTGCAAAACAGCAAATTAGTTTTCATTTAAATATACAAAACGTGCATTGGAAAATATTCATAGAAATATTTTAAAGGTCAATAAGTATCCAAACTGCTCACACCCATCTAATAAAGCAATATCATTGTATTCTTTTTTTACCATTGAGCACAGATATGGAGATAATGGAGAAGGCAAAGCAAATAATTAAAAGAGTCACAGACAACTTAGACCCGGAAATCATGATGCACATAAAAGACATAATAAGACATAATGATAAGATAAAGCAGATGAATGAAGTTAGCAGACGGAAAGCGACCATTGGGATTTTTGGGAAATCAGGAGAAGGAAAGAGCTCTCTGTTAAGTGCTGTCCTGGGAAAGAAGGATCTGTTGCCCTATGGCTGTTTTGGTGCATGTACAGCTGTTGTAACTCAGGTGGAAGCAAATCTGAATGACTCCAACTACACAGCAGAGATAGAACTCTACTCTAAAGAGGTGTCACTCACAATATTCCTCTTATGCTTTCTAGGAGTAAATATAAGTTACACAGACAAGAGTTATATAAATAACATCCGCATTATGTTGTGCTTCTACAGGAGTGGGATAAAGAGCTTCAAGACCTTTTCCAAATTTTATCAGATAAAAGTGATGACAGGAATGATGAAATGGTTAAAATTGCTTTAGAAAAGATGACTGCGCTGTACGGAAAAAATGCAAAAACTAAAACACTTGAAGAGCTCACAAATAATACCAAAATTAAAGATGTTTTGTCCAACAGTAAGAAAACAATTTCCAAAAGTGATGTAAGTAATTGTTAACTCAAGTACCACTAGTTTTGAATTCAATTTGAAGGAAAGATATATATATATATATATATATATATATATATATATATATATATATATATATATATATATATAATTAAACACACACACACACACACACACACACACACACACACACACACACACACACACACACACACACACACACACACACACACACACACACACACACACACACACACACACACACACACACACACACACACATATATATCACTTAATATTTTATCTTTAATTATAAATAAATAAATGTGTGTGTAAATTCAGAAGTCTAATGATATATTGATCTTCAGTAATACATGTCTAAACATTCGTGTTTAACAGGTTAATCAATTTGCCCCTGAGGTTGCATCTTACATACAGCACTGTGAGCTTAGTTCTGGTGACTGGTACTGGCCGCTTGTGAAAAGTGTGACCCTCAAGGTTCCAGATTGTCATGAACTCTTGGAGCACATTGTCCTCGTTGACATTCCGGGGACTGGAGACTGCAACAGGAGTAGAGATGACAAGTGGAAATCAGTAAATACTCATTTACATTTTCCTCAACATCAAATGCTAATTTTAAATGTGGCCGTATTGACTGGCACCTTGTAAATAAAGACTAAACATTGACTACACATAAACAAGGGTTCTTTTACTCACGACCACATCCAAAAGGATGCATCATTAAATCTTTAGTTGGTTCGAAACAATAATTTTCCCTTATGGGCATTAGGTATTACAGAAACGTGAAAACAAAAAAAGGTAAAGAAAAGAAAACAATACTCCACTCAGTTTACTAGAGCCTGTTTAAATACCCGAATAAAAAAATATAGTGGCCTACCAGACCTTTTTATAAAGAAAATACAAACAGAAAAATATGGATAATGGGCCAATAACCTTACACATTTAGTAAGCAGCATATTTATAGCTCCTTTAAACACCATTACTGCTTAACACACATTTATGACATCATAAACATGTTTTGATTACATTCGTGAACATGGAAAACGTGAATACGTCAAATAAAACAAATCATTACAACTCACATGTCAATCGTTTCTTAAATCCAAGTGCACACGCGACCCGCAGCCCACGTGTGAGTTCACATGCTTCATCTCTCCCCTCTGTTACAATATGAGAGCACAAAAAGTCACTTTTCCCAAATTTACATGAAAACATTTAACATAGGAGTTATATTAGAGTGTGTATTATGACAGTTAACTACTAATAACACTTAGGCTCTTAACTTCAGGCACTGCTGAAGAGCACTCTTAACGCGAAGACATGTCACCCACACTCATTAGCAAGCTAAACGGTTATGCAACACATGCCAACATCCATCATAGAAACCTTTAAGGCGGTGAACAACGTACAAATATTTATGTACAGATATTTATGGTCATTTTAGTATTTAACAAACTTTTTGAACTATTCTCCGTCCCAAGGCCCAGACGCTTCTCAAATCATAATGCTCGCATTCGCACTCTCTTGAGGCACACACAGGCGCCCTCTTAAAGGAGACGCTTTTTTCACCATACACATTAATAACGTTACTTTTACATTACAGCTTTGCACAATTGTCACACAATAGCATTAGACACGTGGGGATATTAAGAGGATACAGATAAAGTTTTTAGAACTTATTTTGAACCGGTCACATATATATCACGACTTCATGGTAAATGTGAAATTTTTGTACAATTATTTGATACCATATAAGACCCCCCACTAGGGAACCTTAAGGAGTAAACCAATTCATTAAATGTCTTAAAGTTTTCCCTTTCTTATGATATGGTTACTAAAGAAACGGTAATTTGCTTAAAGGTTCGACAAGAAATACTTTGTAACATTTTTTTAAATCCTGTAGAAAATGAAAGAATGCTCTTTCGTGTGGATTGTAAGTGACATCAATCGAGCCATCACTGATGAAGATCCCTGGGGAATATTAAAGCACTGCATTGAAGAACTGGGACCAGATGGAGAATGCAAAAAAATCAACTTTATCTGTACCAAGAGCGATGACATTAATCCAGTGGCCTATATTAGGTATGATTCAGAATTGTGCATGCCATGTGATTTCTGTCTACATGCAAATATTAGAAAAAAGATTGACTCAAAAATATTGTTATAGATCTGCACGACTTGCTGGATGCCAAAGCTTAAGAGAAAGGGTATGAAAAATAATGTTTTAACTGCTAAATTAGTGTTGTAAAACATTTTGTTAAACAGTTATTTATCACAGTAAAATCACTACACAATACACTTTTATGTTTTACTATTGTAAAATAACACACATTGTTTTTAATGTATTTTTAGGACCAGAAAAAAGCATGCATACTACAAAGAAATAAACATGCCAAGAAGAGAGTCAAAGAAAAGTTTGAATATTCAGAAATCCAGGTATTATTTTTTTATTAATATAATCACTTTTGAGTGTTTCTATTGACATGTGTAATTTTCTTAATTACTTCTTCTCTTTCTGTCTTGTTTTTCTAAAGAAAAAATTAAGGGGTGATAATGATTTTCTTACCATTTTTACTGCAAGTTCCAGTGCGTTTTTTGATAAAAATTTAAATCTGGAACTTAGTGAAACAGGTGAATGAATTAACTTATTTTGAGCATATTTAAATTATATTTTTGATGATGTGTTTTTTTACAAGCCTTATAAAGTTCTAACCAAAGCATTTTTTTTTTGGAATTGGCATTTTTAGAAATCCCAAAACTACAGGAAGCTCTGAAAAATCTGAATAAGAGCATCAATCGAGAACTGGTCAGAGATTACATCAATGAAGCAAAGGGAGTCTTGTCATTGATCCAGAGTGTCCAACTGGATAAAGTCAAAGCGGTAAGTAATGATTTGAACATTTTCACATGCATGTATTTAATGCTGTCATTTCTAATTTACTGTTACTGTATGAATGTGTTTTGGGTTAAGATAAAATACAGTATCATTAAGGAGTTTGTGGAGAAATTCCACAGTGCTCTGAAGGAGTTTGAGAGCAATTTTGACTTAATTTACAAAGTTCTGGAGCTGTGCCTGTCAGAGGGAGTGAGACAATCTGAGCGGTTCTGTGTTTCTGACACTATGGCCATAATAAAACCAGTAAGTATTATTTAAATTTTATTAAAATCATACCTTCCTGGTGTTTTAACATGATCATTTTTGTGTTTGTTCTCAGATAAAAGATAAAAGGAGTTTTCATAAAAATCTTAAAGCTTTATGCATGAAAAGAGGAAGCTTTTGCTCAAAAAATATGGATCAAGTCTTGGATTTGAACAAGCAATTGGCCAAACACCTGCAAGAATCTATAGATTTTAGTCTGCATTTTCAGTAAGTTATTATCTAGTCGTTCCATATCTAAGTTCAGCAGTAGAGCTGACAATATAATCACAGTAAAAATGAATATTTAATCTATTCAACATTATCAGCTATCTATGGTGGCAGAGACTATGTGTGATTGAATATCTTACATGATGTGTTGTAAGATGCAAGTCTATGTGACGTTCTAATCCTGCTACAAGCCCTCTGAACTTTTTACTTACTTTTTAAGTTGCTATTATTTGAAAAATTTTTGTAAATATAATTATTCACCATTTATTATTTTTGCATAATGTTTCATAGACAACAATGCTGATATGCAAATAGTAATGTTATCTGCCACTGTTTATAAAAAAATAGCATCTTAATTTCTCCTGAATGCAAAAAAATAGCCATACAGCTATTTTTGGTTAATGTAAATCCAATGAAAAAATGTGTTGTTGTCATTGCTTGATTTGATCATATGGGTTGGTTCCACATGATTAAGTTTAAGTTTTCCTGATATGATTTTTCTTGAAATTTAAATAAAGATGTTAAAATATCTTATATATTAAAACTGCTTTTATGTGGAATCAAAGAACATGATAAAATGAAGTAATTCCAACAACCCATTTTTTTTTAAGTGTAGCATAAACCTTCTTTTGACACAGTGTAAATAGCTCTATTGTTTCGTGGCTTTAACACTTAGTGCAAATAGCCTCTGCCTTCATAAAAACAGTGGGTGGTCCATTGAGACTGACGGTTTTAATGCATTCAATATAGTTTTTATTTGTTCTTTAATTCAGATTTTGTAAACATTTGTTGTATAATGGAATGCTAATGTACATTCACTTTTATTATTTCTTTTGACTAAAGTGTCAGTGGTAAAGTGACAGGAGTGCAGGAATTGATCGAAAATTTCAGGATACTCCAGAGTGAATCCAGCTACTCCAGATATCCCATGTTCAACCACATTCAGAATTTCATTGAAGCAGAGGTGTGTTCACTGTATTTAAATGCGAATTACCCCTTTAAACCGTTTTTACCTGTAAAAGGTGACATGGAAATGATTTTGTATGGATTTGGGAACTTGTGTGGAAACTGTGGTAATGTTAAATCTAAAATAAATTAAAAATCAAACAGTCAAAAAGATTGCGGAACAGTTTAATTTTGCTGCATGTTACATTCATTTACAACTGTCTTTATCTCTTTTAAAGGAAAACAAATTCAAGGCATCTCTCATAAAAGACATTGTAGAAAAGAAGAAGAACATCTCCTCGTCAATTCAAACAACAATTCAGGAAAAAATGGACCCTTGCTATAAATGTAAGGCTTTTTAACAAACAGGTGTTCTAGAATGTAAATGAAATAATTCACTTTTCAAGCCTGTGTTACGACCCTTGGTGTTCTAGGGGTATAAAGGTCCCACACTCAAATTGGTAAGACATTGTCAAGTTGAATTCCCAGCACTGATTGCAACCAAAAACTAGACAAACTAAATACTTCATCAGCAAAATTAGTTTTTTTATATACAAGAGAAGTGATATCAAGTGAAAAATTTACAATTGAAAATAATTGTTTAAAGTCAGGCACTAATAGAAAGACTGGCTATTGGTGCAGCTGAAATTAAACCAATAAAAGAATCCTAACTAATTGCAATTCACCACCCGATTGCTTCTTAAAAGCCAGCTGGAGAATGGGGATTGGATGAGGATGGTGCACTGAAAAAAGATGATCAAATTAGAAGGAAGGAGTAACAGGATTGGTTGAAGTGCTAAGATGTGCAGCAGCCAATCAGAAGAATCAATCAGAAGAATGGAGTGACTGGATTGATTGAAGAACTGAGATATGCGGCAGTCAATCAGAAGAATGGAGTGACGGGATTGGTTGAAGTACTGAGATGTGGAGTAGCCAATCAGAAGAATGGGGTGATGGGATTGGTTGAAGTACTGAGATGTGCAGCAGCCAATCAGAAGACTGGAGTGATTGAATTGGTTGACATAATGAAACATGAGCCAACCGATCAGGAGCAGCAAGCAATGGATGGAACCACTAAGGACCTGAAATGAAGAAAAAAGAGCAACAAACAATACAACCACATTGGAACCTTCTGGAACGTAACAACTGTCAAATCAATGTTATTTGTGTGCGTTTCACATTGTGCAGTTTTGCAAAGCCACTTCATAAAAAGCAGAAAAAACAGAAACATGCATGGGTTTCAGACTATATAGGCCACAGAAATTAGAATTGATATTAAATAAGGAACTGTAATATGACATATTAATAAATAAATAGAATGTTAAAAGAACAGTGGCACTTGGAACCATAGCACAGAAAAAACATTTGTACACAATACATTTACTTGGAATTAAAATCAAACCTGGAGATTTAGTTCCTTATTTATATGCCGGCTGACACTGTGGTCACTTGCTTCAGAAAAAGCAGCTGACAGATAAATGACCAAAAATGTGTTCTCCCATGCCAAGCAAAATCTAACAACTCCTGAACGCTGTTTATTTTAGTAGCTGCAGCTAAGGAAGGACACGGATCTATGAAAAGAATTCAAGATTTAATTATAACCACACTCGAACAGAACAAATTGGACATGTTCAAGGAGGTAAAGATGGAAGTACTTGAAAAGTACAAACAATTAAAGGTATTGTTCTTGCCTTTAAGACAGACATGTACTTAGCAGTATTAGGATAAAACTTTAAAAAAATATTGTTTCCTTGTCAAGTTGTGGATAAGAAACACTCTGGAAACTAAACTGATGGAATCCATGACACTTGCTCTGCGAAAAGCCAACAATATCAACATCAAAATATTGGGTAAGAGACTTTAAAAAAAAATTATATAAATGAATATTCTTTACAAATATGTTTTAATGGTTTATGTCTTCTTCAGATGTTTCCAGAGAGATTGAGGAGCTTGATAAACTGTCAGAGCAACTTTCTGACTAACAGGTCAATGTTTGGGCAGAACTTAAGTCGAAGTCCTCTTCGTGTCCTCATCCTGCTGCTCTTTCCCCCTCACTTCCTTTTGTTCTCTTCTGTCTTTTAAATATAAAACCAAATAAGCCAAAAAAAATTCCTTGTGAAATAGAAGTCACATTTTTGGTAAAAGTTTATTTAAAGTGACCATATGTAACACCTATTGCTATTTAGTGTATGCACATTTCCTGCAAATCCTTTTAAACTCTAATGATGGAAACAATTATATTTGTGGACTAAATAGCTTTTAGTGCTAATAGATTTTCTTCTGCATGGTAATATTAAAAGCATGGGAAATTAGATATCTTTTAGAAACTGCAATGTGCTCCTATACCACGTATCATCTACAACTAGAATCTTTTGCACACAACTTTAAATCTGTTTTAAAGCATGCCAACAAGTAGATTCAACAGAAGTAGAAAACCTGGTGTGGCTTGCAGAGTAAAAATATTGTGGAATAATGGAAATAATAAATAATCAAAATAATTCAATGCATGATATTTTGAAAATACGTTTCTAGTTATAATGTTTGTGATATCTGCTAGGACATGACTAAAACATTCTGTACATGTCTTGTGACGACGTCAGTAATAAACAATATTTAGAGACAAGATGATTTTTGTGTGATATTAATCTGTTTTTATTTTTTATTCATAATATTACTCTTTCTATTCTCTATTTCTCTATTTAAGAAATTGAGAAACAGACTTTGATGCGGTCTTGGCAGGTTAACTGTGCAGTAAATGATACTCTGCTGGTTACGAAAAATGCTCTCTTTGTTATTCAGTTAAATTATGTCAACTAGTAAAATAATGCTGCACTTTACAAGGCACTCCAGGGAGCCTTAAGTTGGCTCAAGTGTTTTTGAAACCTAAAGACTTAAACAATAATAGAAACATTTTTGAAATAATTTCCAGATAAGTACCAGGATGAGCATAGACGCTAGGTGGTATTTGCCATGCATGTGCAGTGCGAAGGATTACGCAAGAAAGCTGGTACAGGCAAGCATGTTGACAGAAAAGTACTGTTGATGTCGAATGTGCATTTTGTTCTGTCTGCTATTTACAAAAATGTAATTACATAGAGCCTGATTTGGAAATATACAATTCCGATCATCTCAAACTATCATCTCCTGGTCAGAGCTAAGGTTCCAAAGATCTTTAAGTTTTGTTTTCGTGAACTAGTTTCATTCTTGAGACGACACCCCTGTGCTTAAAACATGCTGTGGCTTGAGATCTGTTTCAGCGGCAACGTTTCTCATTTCCTCATTGACATCCTGTTGACGCACCCAAGGTAACTCTCGTATTAAATTAGTTTTGTGCTGAAAGATAGTTTATAGTATACTTAACTTAACTATGTGATTTTATTTACTCAAAAGTCCAACTAGTTAACCTGTAAAAATGAAAGTAAAAACATGCAGACATTCTTTAAAACAAGGGTAATAAGAAAAGTCTAATATGTTGTGGGGGGCACAAACCAGCACAAGACTGTAACATGGATGCTTTGTAATATCGAGGTATTTCTAACTTCAAACAGAATCTTTTTGTCTGTTACAATAAGCCACTTCCATAAGGTACGTATAAAACTTCTATCAGGTTTGCTGAAATTCTACAGAAACTTAAAGGTTCTAGAAACAAACTTTAGTTTGCAATGATTTTATTATACATGCAGCTCATAAAACACCTGCTAAAAATGAATGACACCCAAAACCCTGTTGTTGCAGTTTAATATTACATAAAAGTGTTTACACAGCAACGTTGGCACATTTAATGCTATTTCTTTGTCTTTTTCTGCAGGACAACCATGTATGCAGTTGTAACCTTAGAAGATTCGAATGAATTGATGTTGGCAGCGTCAAACTGGTTGACCCTAGACAAGACACAATGCTACTGGCCATCATTCAGATCAGCAGAAAAGTGTTCAGAGGCTGTTGAAAACAGACTTGAGCCTTTAACAACAGGAGTACCATGGGATATTATAAAAATTAACTGCCATGAAGAATATGGTAAGCCTTCTTTATTAGATCAGATTTGCTTAGATTCAACGTTAATGTTATTACACAAGTACAATACAAGGTAAAGAAAGGCAGTCGGCATCCAACCAGAAGTGCAAGAACGTATATACAGGTGGATGTGCAGCATGGATGTATTGTATATGTATTGTATATGTATTTTTTATGTACATAATAAAACATATACAGATTTTGTTGTATAATTTACAGGTTAAAAGGGAGTTTTATTTAAAATGTTATGGTATATTAGAGAAATAACTTACGTGTAAAACGTTAATTAATTAGGGAAATATTTTTAATAAAAACAGAATCTTTCCCTGTTTGAATAGAGCTTAAACAATGAAATATTTCTGTGTTCATAGAAACGTATGACCAAGCTCAAAAGGGATTGCAAAAGATTAAAAGGTAAGTATAACATAAACTTGGACATTTTACCTTTTAAAAGAATTGTCAAATAAATGCATTCTATTTGATTGCTTTTTTCAGTTTGACTCAAGTCCTAAAAAGACAAAAACTGGAAAACCTCCGAGAAATGTACCAATATCCACCATCAGACCCATCTCCAACTGCTTCCAGACTGTCAACCAATAGTCAGTCTAGTTATTTTACATGCACGGGAAATGTATTTTTTCTTTTCTCTTGTCTGTAAATGATCTCTATTTTTTAAGCCACAGACAAAGATGAAATCCTCAAAATGCTGAAAGAAATCAAGAGCAAGGTTGATGAAAACTCCACCATGTTAAAGAAACTAGTGAAAGAAGCTCCGGTTTCTGAAGGAGCTCCCAGCAGTACAAGCACTCAATCTAAAGATAATCCATTGAACCTTAATCTACCTCTCAGAACCCTCGACGATTTGGAAAGGACGGAACAGGAGCTCAAAAAAGCAGGACAGCGCAAAAAATATGTGAGTCCACACTGCGATAACACGTGAATGTAATGCAGTAGTTAAGGATAATGTACATGTGACTCACACAAGACCAATTTCATTATTTCAGTCCACATAGAGATTTATTTTATGATAATTGAGCTTTTTGATGACAATCCCTATAATAGAAACATGAGGTTAAAGGAGACAACAGTTGTTCTGGCTGTTCTTTAGTTTGATATTGGTGTGTGAATACTTAAGTTAAGTCAGATAGTAAGTATCAGCTAACTGAAACTACACAGTTTAAAGTGTCTTTCGTTTTGTGCAGTGTACACTGTAAACATATTTCATGTGGGTTAATAAAATCACAAAAACAAAAAATTACCCTAATCAAATCTATTAAACACCTGAAATAGTTTTTCAGTGGAAAGTATTAAAAATCAAAAATCCCACAGTTTTATTTTCTCTAATATGTAAAAATATTTTAGGTTCATCTTATAAAACAATTATTTATTTTACAAATCTATATTTGTAACATACACTTTATATGTTCATTATTTCCATAGAAATATTTCAGTTAATACCATTTTGTAATTTTTTTTAAATAAATATAGACATCATGTTAAAGTTTATTACATTCATTTTAACACCTTAAAAATGTATCCTTTTTGTTTTAATTGTTTTATATATAAAACACAATAACCCTTTTTGAGTGCATGAATATAAGCGTTTAAGTGTGGGCGATATTACTTGGAAAATGCTTAAACTGGAGTGTGGATGAAAACCCTTTTTAATACTAAAACTCTGTTTGTTCAATAAAAACGTATTTATTTCAAACGTATCTATTTCGATATGGTCCAAACAAAGCAGAGAAACATGGTCAACAAGGCGTTCCTGGCTGACATCCAATGTCATGATTCTGCCTATCTTGGTCATGTTTTTCCTGTTTTTGGCAGAGTCATGGCAGACCTGTGTTGTGTGAGTGTCACATGGTATTGTTTTCTTACATGCCATGTGCTCTCTTGTCTCGTCTCTTGACCCCGCCCCCTTGGTATCCCGTCTAGCTTCCCATCATTGTTTCATTCCCCACACCTGCCTCGTGTCGTTATCCCTTGTTATGTTTCCCTATATAAAGCCCTTGTGTTTTCTGTCCTGTGTCGCTGCATTACGTTTGTTACATGTGTTACTCGTGTTCATGATCTTGTCCCTGAATCCTTGTTCGTGTTACGGTCTTGTTAGTGTTTTATGTTCCTGTTTTGATTGTCCCTGTATTACCTTGTTTTGTGCCCCCTCGTGGGAAGTCTTTTGTTTGCCCTTGTTATTGTTTTTAGTATACTGTTTTCCCCATCGTGGGTTTTTGTTTTGTGTTTTTTTTATTAAAGTCCTGTTATTTTCACGCTATCTCGCCTGCATTTGGGTTCTCTCTCCTTCACCATCCATCCCATTCGTGACAGAATGCAGCGACCAGAAATGAACCAAGCAGGTGTGTGGAAGCTGGGTCCCTGCCCGGTTCGTACCCGCCAAGCTCGCCTCCTACTTGGGCTCCGGCAGGGGAATCGGGGCATATTGGAGTTCATCCAGGAGTTTGTGGCGGCGGCGAAGGAGACAGTTTTTTCCGACAGGGAGATGTTGGGGATCCTAAACTGCTGCCTCGCCACACCCCTCAAGCCCAGCGAGGTCAGGATGCTGAGTCACCTCTATCTTGAGGACGCGGTCAGGTACGTGATCAACCGGGATGACCCGTGGCCAGCAGCTCCAACCTGGGGTTCCAGCCCGCTGGCCACGGTCCCGGAGGATTGCGTCCTGGCCACGGTCACTTTGGGGGACTCAGCTCCTCACTGCTCCAACCCAGCCAACCCCACTCTCCCTGTCGGTCCTCCTGTCGATCCTCCTGTCTCAATCCGGGGGAGACGTCCCAGGAGGCAGTCCTGGGACTCTCCGTCCGAGTCTTCGGGGGCCGAACTGGTCCCGCCCCCTCCTGCAACCTCTACTGTCACCCGCCGCTCAAAGAAGAAGAAGCGGCGGGTCCAGGTTGCAGCGCCGGTCCCGGATGCAAGTCCTGTTCCGACGTCTGACCCAAGTCTTGTCCCGGATCCAAGTCCTGTCCCGACGTCGGATCCAAGTCCTGTCCCGACGTCGGATCCAAGTCCTGTCCCGACGTCGGATCCAAGTCCTGTCCCGACGTCGGATCCAAGTCCTGTCCCGACGTCGGATCCAAGTCCTGTCCCGACGTCGGATCCAAGTCCTGTCCCGACGTCGGATCCAAGTCCTGTCCCGACGTCGGATCCAAGTCCTGTCCCGACGTCGGATCCAAGTCCTGTCCCGACGTCGGATCCTAGTCCTGTCCCGGATCCTAGTCCTGTCCCGGATCCTAGTCCTGTCACGGATCCAAGTCCTGCTCCAGCGCCGTTACAGCCGGCATTCCACGCGGCTCCTGCGCCGTTACAGCCGGCATTCCACGCGGCTCCTGCGCCGTTACAGCCGGCATTCCACGCGGCTCCTGCGCCGGTACAGCCGGCATTCCACGCGGCTCCTGCGCCGTTACAGCCGGCATTCCACGCGGCTCCTGCGCCGACACAGCCGGCATTCTCTGCCGCTTCAGCGCCCTCGGGGGCATCAGTGCGGGCAAGAACTCGGGTGCCCAAACCCAGCCTTAAGCCTGCACGGACTCAAGCCCCTAGGACTCCCCTTGTCACACCCTTGTCTCGTCCCCCTCGGTTTGGACATTTTGTTCCCCCTCCTCCCATCCCGTCTATGTTATTTTTATTAGGTCACCCCAACCCTTTTATTGTAATGTCTGTTGTACCCATGATTTGTTCTGTTATGTGTGTTTGGTTAATGTCTTTGTCCATGTCATTGTCTGCTGTGTCCCCTAATATATGTTCCCCTTAGGGTCGCCAGGTGGCGATCCCTAAGGGTGGGTATTGTCATGATCTGGTTCTTCTTGTGAAATATCCTGTAGTCTTGTGGACCGGATCATGACAATACCATGTCCGTGTGTTTTGTTTTGTCTGTATGCCCTTTGTTTTTGTTTTTCTTGTAATGTGCTCTGGTCTTGTCATGTTCTTTGTCTGTTGTGTCCCCTTCAGGGTTGCTATGTGTTCCCTGGGGGGGGGGTGCTGTCATGATCTGGTCCTTCTTGTCATGTATTCTCTAGTTTGGTGGACCAGGTCGCGACAGCACCAGGTCCGTGTGCTGGTTGTGTTTATGTCCTGTTCTGTTTGTCGGCTCCCTTGAGGAACGCCAGGATGTCGTTCCTTAAGGGGGGGTTCTGTCATGATTCTGCCTATCTTGGTCATGTTTTTCCTGTTTTTGGCAGAGTCATGGCAGACCTGTGTTGTGTGAGTGTCACATGGTATTGTTTTCTTACATGCCATGTGCTCTCTTGTCTCGTCTCTTGACCCTGCCCCCTTGGTATCCCGTCTAGCTTCCCATCATTGTTTCATTCCCCACACCTGCCTCGTGTCGTTATCCCTTGTTATGTTTCCCTATATAAAGCCCTTGTGTTTTCTGTCCTGTGTCGCTGCATTACGTTTGTTACATGTGTTACTCGTGTTCATGATCTTGTCCCTGAATCCTTGTTCGTGTTACGGTCTTGTTAGTGTTTTATGTTCCTGTTTTGATTGTCCCTGTATTACCTTGTTTTGTGCCCCCTCGTGGGAAGTCTTTTGTTTGCCCTTGTTATTGTTTTTAGTATACTGTTTTCCCCATCGTGGGTTTTTGTTTTGTGTTTTTTTTATTAAAGTCCTGTTATTTTCACGCTATCTCGCCTGCATTTGGGTTCTCTCTCCTTCACCATCCATCCCATTCGTGACAGAATGCAGCGACCAGAAATGAACCAAGCAGGTGTGTGGAAGCTGGGTCCCTGCCCGGTTCGTACCCGCCAAGCTCGCCTCCTACTTGGGCTCCGGCAGGGGAATCGGGGCATATTGGAGTTCATCCAGGAGTTTGTGGCGGCGGCGAAGGAGACAGTTTTTTCCGACAGGGAGATGTTGGGGATCCTAAACTGCTGCCTCGCCACACCCCTCAAGCCCAGCGAGGTCAGGATGCTGAGTCACCTCTATCTTGAGGACGCGGTCAGGTACGTGATCAACCGGGATGACCCGTGGCCAGCAGCTCCAACCTGGGGTTCCAGCCCGCTGGCCACGGTCCCGGAGGATTGCGTCCTGGCCACGGTCACTTTGGGGGACTCAGCTCCTCACTGCTCCAACCCAGCCAACCCCACTCTCCCTGTCGGTCCTCCTGTCGATCCTCCTGTCTCAATCCGGGGGAGACGTCCCAGGAGGCAGTCCTGGGACTCTCCGTCCGAGTCTTCGGGGGCCGAACTGGTCCCGCCCCCTCCTGCAACCTCTACTGTCACCCGCCGCTCAAAGAAGAAGAAGCGGCGGGTCCAGGTTGCAGCGCCGGTCCCGGATGCAAGTCCTGTTCCGACGTCTGACCCAAGTCTTGTCCCGGATCCAAGTCCTGTCCCGACGTCGGATCCAAGTCCTGTCCCGACGTCGGATCCAAGTCCTGTCCCGACGTCGGATCCAAGTCCTGTCCCGACGTCGGATCCAAGTCCTGTCCCGACGTCGGATCCAAGTCCTGTCCCGACGTCGGATCCAAGTCCTGTCCCGACGTCGGATCCAAGTCCTGTCCCGACGTCGGATCCAAGTCCTGTCCCGACGTCGGATCCAAGTCCTGTCCCGACGTCGGATCCAAGTCCTGTCCCGACGTCGGATCCTAGTCCTGTCCCGGATCCTAGTCCTGTCCCGGATCCTAGTCCTGTCACGGATCCAAGTCCTGCTCCAGCGCCGTTACAGCCGGCATTCCACGCGGCTCCTGCGCCGTTACAGCCGGCATTCCACGCGGCTCCTGCGCCGTTACAGCCGGCATTCCACGCGGCTCCTGCGCCGGTACAGCCGGCATTCCACGCGGCTCCTGCGCCGTTACAGCCGGCATTCCACGCGGCTCCTGCGCCGACACAGCCGGCATTCTCTGCCGCTTCAGCGCCCTCGGGGGCATCAGTGCGGGCAAGAACTCGGGTGCCCAAACCCAGCCTTAAGCCTGCACGGACTCAAGCCCCTAGGACTCCCCTTGTCACACCCTTGTCTCGTCCCCCTCGGTTTGGACATTTTGTTCCCCCTCCTCCCATCCCGTCTATGTTATTTTTATTAGGTCACCCCAACCCTTTTATTGTAATGTCTGTTGTACCCATGATTTGTTCTGTTATGTGTGTTTGGTTAATGTCTTTGTCCATGTCATTGTCTGCTGTGTCCCCTAATATATGTTCCCCTTAGGGTCGCCAGGTGGCGATCCCTAAGGGTGGGTATTGTCATGATCTGGTTCTTCTTGTGAAATATCCTGTAGTCTTGTGGACCGGATCATGACAATACCATGTCCGTGTGTTTTGTTTTGTCTGTATGCCCTTTGTTTTTGTTTTTCTTGTAATGTGCTCTGGTCTTGTCATGTTCTTTGTCTGTTGTGTCCCCTTCAGGGTTGCTATGTGTTCCCTGGGGGGGGGGTGCTGTCATGATCTGGTCCTTCTTGTCATGTATTCTCTAGTTTGGTGGACCAGGTCGCGACAGCACCAGGTCCGTGTGCTGGTTGTGTTTATGTCCTGTTCTGTTTGTCGGCTCCCTTGAGGAACGCCAGGATGTCGTTCCTTAAGGGGGGGTTCTGTCATGATTCTGCCTATCTTGGTCATGTTTTTCCTGTTTTTGGCAGAGTCATGGCAGACCTGTGTTGTGTGAGTGTCACATGGTATTGTTTTCTTACATGCCATGTGCTCTCTTGTCTCGTCTCTTGACCCTGCCCCCTTGGTATCCCGTCTAGCTTCCCATCATTGTTTCATTCCCCACACCTGCCTCGTGTCGTTATCCCTTGTTATGTTTCCCTATATAAAGCCCTTGTGTTTTCTGTCCTGTGTCGCTGCATTACGTTTGTTACATGTGTTACTCGTGTTCATGATCTTGTCCCTGAATCCTTGTTCGTGTTACGGTCTTGTTAGTGTTTTATGTTCCTGTTTTGATTGTCCCTGTTTTGCCTTGTTTTAGTTATATTAATATTACCTTGTTTTGTGCCCCCTCGTGGGAAGTCTTTTGTTTGCCCTTGTATTTGTTTTTAGTATACTGTTTTCCCCATCGTGGGTTTTTGTTTTGTGTTTTTTTATTAAAGTCCTGTTATTTTCACGCTATCTCGCCTGCATTTGGGTTCTCTCTCCTTCACCATCCATCCCATTTGTGACATCCAAGGGGGCAAAAAGAAAACGAAAAATTTAATATTAGACACAATACTCAATGAAATCTATTTAAAGGAAGGCCTTTGAATATTGATGTACAGCCTTATCGAGTCAAAATCTCTCCTGCTCTAAACACAATGAGAAGGGAAGCGCGATATTTAGGAAAAATTAATAGAAAGAAATAGAAGAAATAAAAGTAATAGAAAGAGATGGCATGTTAAATAATGCGTTATGGGATATGACTTTTTTCTATAATCCGTTTAATTTTAATTTAAATATGTTGTAAAACTATAGAACCAACAATAGTTTCACAATATTTAAGGAGGAAAAACATTACTACATATTTTGGAAGATTCTGCTTTTTTAAACATGGCTTGCTACATTCGAAATCTTCGACATATCTCAGTTCCAACAGGACAAGGGGATAACAGTTTGGGTAATATAGGTGAAATCTTTTTTCAAAATCCAGTTGATGAGCTCATTGCAAACCATTGCGATATGCAAATGTGCGATACTATGATATATTAAACAGCCCTGACAATCATATAACAAAGTATTACCAATTAGAGTAATAATAAATAAAAGTCTCATTGTGTTCACTCACAGGTAAAATATCTTTCAGAAGTTGGAGGATTTGGGGCGAAGGCCGTGACTAAGAATATAATCCAAAAAGTCCTGACAGAGGATTTGGCTAAAGAGTTCAACTGGCAGGGGAGAGGTGAAAAAAGACCCTTCTCTCGACTTGCTTTAGCAGATGTAATTAAAGGTAAAATATCCACTGCAGAAACACCATCCAGATAAGGATGCTTTGGTTTATTTATATGTTGTCAACATGACTTTGCTTTCTATTCCTACCTGCCACTGCAACTTTACCTTTTCAGAAGCTGCGTCCAAACATAAAATTACAGAGAAGGAATGTGAAACGGAAATAAAGAAGCAGTTGAGTTACATAGCCGATCGAATCTGTCGTAAAAAACCAAGAGATACCGGTGAGTGAAAGCCGTGATTTAAAACGACCTACTTACTTGAATAACTGTAATACTTGTATGGGTTCAGATACAGTCAACGGTTGTATTAATTCATTTGTAAACATAAACTGTGCATGACCATTCTATAATTCATATCCAAATCTCCTGCAGGACCTGGAGCTGTAAACCAAGACCGGTTTTCTTTCAGTACCTCAAAGTTTGAGTTCTCTTTAATGAAAGATAGCGAAGACATGTAAATGCAGACATGCATCGTTTGCTTTCCCGATTATACCGGCACAACAGCTTACCCTTTCTGTCAATTCTTTATTAATGTACAGTTAGGCAAATCTCATACAAGGAACTTCCGCTATATTTTTAACATCCCTTTGTATATCAATGCAAGAGCTTTAATTGAAATATTGCTATCACTGTAACCACTGTGCTTCATCTTTATCACATCTTCTGTATAAAGTATAAAATAAAATAAAAAATGTTTGGCATCCAGAGTTGTGTGTAATGATAGCTACTATTCTATATTATAATCAATCTTTTTGTTTTGAGATATGATTTAACTTCTTTATAATGTTTACTGTGCCATGATTAAAAAATAAATAAAATAAATATGTAGTGAATTCAGCAATAACTGTTTCATAGGGGCCCAAGGATTGTCACCTGCTTGCAATATTTCTGGTACCTAAGGTCAATACTTATTTTTGTGTCATTTCTGTATGCATTGTACTATACGCACATTTGTAGCCCTGTAAATGTCCTCTCACTGTCATAAGAGGTTATACCAGAACCCTCCTTAATATTTGTGCTGATTAAAAGTGAGCAATAGCTTTGACTTTTTCATGCCCAGGCTTAACATGTACCTGCTCAACCAGCTTTCCAAATGAATAACCGTCCCATGACTTTGCTGACTTTTGCCGAGGTTAAGCGCTTCCTTCAAGACTGAACTGAGAGTGTAAGTGGTCTTCCCACAACATACAATGAACAACTACGTCCTCCAAATAGACTTTTGCAATGCTATATAGACAGTACAATGTATCATAATGAACACAAATACAGTAAATGTTTATGTTTATTTGGTGCTTTAAGTTAATAAGAAAATGTATGCATACATGACTGTGAGTCATGTGATGTCAATGAGCAGCCTTTAGAATTTGGAATTGATTTCCTATACACGAACAGCATTATCATTGATGCTGCCTGGTATTTGCCTTGCATTGTGGGAGCAAATATTTCCTGACCAGTGTCCCAACTGACAAACTATAAAGTTTTCATGTTGACTGTTCACTTCAAGTCTGAGTGATATCTATACCACTATCCCATTTTTGTAGTTGTATGGCTGTTTTGGGGATTTGAAGGTCATTATATATTTTGGGGGATTTTTATATTTTCTGCTTATACTGTATAAACTTGACACACAGCAATAAGCAATATCTTTATCCCTCATCTTGTTTTATGGAGCAGCCATCAGACAATGTTTCTAGATAAATTTAAAGCGAGAGAATACACAAAAGGAAAATGAACCACTTAAGAAACATGTTCATTCTCTCACCAGTTTCAGTCTTTTGGTCACACCCTTGCGGATCTGAATCAACAGCATGTCATTTCTCACCGACATTGGCTGGACACAAACAAGGTAAATCTAACAATTACTTATTTTTGTGATAAAAGCTGGTACTAAAAGAAAGTGTTAATGTATTTTAAAAATGAATGATGTAAAAATCAAC
This sequence comes from Triplophysa yarkandensis, assembly GCA_033220385.1. Classification (NCBI taxonomy): domain Eukaryota; kingdom Metazoa; phylum Chordata; class Actinopteri; order Cypriniformes; family Nemacheilidae; genus Triplophysa; species Triplophysa yarkandensis. The sequence goes on along the minus strand of CM065660.1, from coordinate 16,260,762 downwards.
TGGTTAAGTGTAAAAAGAATAATGTGGTGTGTTGTAGAGGTGAAAGCAGCATATGGTAGATGATTAATTGTACCATAAATGATTTAAATAGTTTGTAGTCAGAATAATATAAAGTTATTTGTGAGTTCAATTAGCATTTTTCTGTATTTTACAATTATTTAATCCCATATGAAAGTTTTACCAATTCTGTGCCGTTTGGTGTTATTCTACCAAAAGTATTCATAGCCAATATTTGGAATTGTTTAATTACCAGCATCAATAGTTTTTTCTGCGTTCGCGTCTTGTCACACTGTCCCCTGTTTACCTCCAGCAAAAATAAAGCATATTATACCAATGACATCAAACATTGAAAGACGACCATTATAGCCAAAATGGAGGCACATTGTCAGTACTTTTACTTTTACTTTAGTAACGTTCACTTGGAGATCCCAGGACTGGAAAACGAAAACTTGGGAAGAGTGAAATTCTGGTGGAAAAATGCCTGAACATCAACTCAACTTGTGTAATCCTTTTGTGAAAAGTATAACATTTGTCTTCCAAATGTAGTTCAGTTAAAGTCACAAGTACTGGGGAGTCATACTCAGAAATTATTTCTACTAGGTAATGTGCTATTTTATTTGTCTTTCTTTTGCATAATGGAAATATAGACACTCGTTGAAGGCTATTGTTGATATTCAAATTGAGTATAGCAAAACTTGTCAAGCTAGTTTTATGAGTCTAAGGGGCAGATCACACCCAATACGCTGTTATCTGACGGAAACAAGATACGCTTCCAGCTGCTTTTTTGTTGAAGGGTTCAAAAGAGCAGTGCAGTGCGTTTTTTTATTGTCGTTGGGAAAGAACTATTAACACTGTCCTGTCAAAAAAGAGTTGCAGTATGATTGCTTTAGTTGCTATAAACTTTCATTTTTGCAGAAACATTAAAAAAGTTCAAAACGAGAGTTTTTGTACTGAACTTGCTCGATAAACCCTTGAGAACCAAAACAAGTTTTTCCTTCATTACTGCTGTCTCTGGACACTTAAATCAACCGTACAGTACGCTAAATGTTCTCTGCTGTAATGATAGTTTGAGAATCTGTTGAAGATGTTAAAAGACAAGAGAAAAAGACACTGAAAGATGTTTGTTTATTATCTTTGTTGGTGTTTGTTGTTGTGAAATTCTCATGTGTTACAGAATATTATTTGAAAAAGGGAAGATGTAATGATAGTTTGAGAATCTGTTAGGTTATATACGGTAATATAGAGAGCAACGGTAATATAGAGAGATATACGGTATTGAGACAACAAGGTGTTCTATCATGCCGCTTGATATGACGCAGTTGTGAATAAAGAACCGAAACAGATCAACGCTTCCATTGCCTCATTATACATGACATCCTAACATTACATGGTGTCAGAAGTCAATGTGACAACATGGCAAAGTTTTCTCCACCCGAAAGTTTTGACTTCTGGCCTGAATGGAAGCAGCGTTTCCACAGATTCCCAATAGCTACGAAGCTGGACAAAGAGTCGGGAGAAGTTCAAGTTTGTACACTTTTATATTCTCTCGGTAAGGAGGCAGAACACATCGTCAGTACATTTGTGTATGCAGTGGATGGCGACGAGAATAGGTACGACACAGTTTTGGAAAGTGGAACAATTACTTTGTGCCTAAAGTCAATGTGATACATGAACAGGCGAGATTTTATCAGCGTGTTCAAAAGCAGGGTGAAAGCGTGGGAGAATTCATTCGTAGCTTACATGAACAGGCTGAAACATGTGCATTTGGAGAAGCTAAAAGTGAATATATAAGAGACAGACTGGTGATTGGTGGTATTGATAAAGAGATGTTCCAAAGATTACAAATGATGTCTGACTTGTCGATTGAGAGAGCATGTAGGCACGCACGGCAATCGGAACCGATAAAAAGTCATGTTTCCGAACAGACTAGCTCTTCAGCATTGAAAAAGTCGTACGGAGAAAGCACAGTGCATCATTTCGACCATAAAGAGCGTTCGAGCCAGAAAGCAGAGAGAAATTGGACACAGAGAACAAATAGCCAGAAAAACACACGATTAAATGACCCAATTGAGGGGAAATGCATGCGTTGTGGCACACAACATCCAAAGAGTGTCAACTGCCCAGCGAGAAGATCATAGTCTCGAAAGTGCGGTAAGAGAGGCCATTATGCTATTGTGTGTCGTAGTCTACATGTTAGTGATGTAAATGTAGTGCAGGACGAGCATGAAGATTAGTTTTTCCTTGGAGCAATCACAGTAAGGGGCTCAATTGACGCATGGTCCATGATCCTTGAGGACTCAAGATACTGACGTGGAGTTTAAGATAAACACTGGCGGAGACATTAGTGTTATATCGGAACAAACTTATAAAGCTCTCAACACAAGACCTAACTTAATGTTCGTGAATGCAGCGTTGGATTGTCCAGGAGGGAAATTAGGAAGTTCAGGAAGATTTGAGACAAGATCGCACCTAAAGGGAAACAAGTACTGCTTTACTGTTTTATCATAACAGGTCAGTCTGTTAATAATTTGCTGAGTCGAGAAGTTTCTGCTGCCCTGGGGTTAGTTCAACGGATTGACGACGTGAGTTCACCTGGTGAGTCCGTTGGAGGTGCAGGGCTGCGCCCAATTCTGGATCTGCGTTCACTGAACTAGTGTCTTCACAGACTGCCGTTCAGAATGCTAACACAGAAGGGCATCCTCGAAGCTGTCAGCTACGAGGATTGGTTCGTGGCAATCGACCTAAGGGACGCGTACAAAAGGTGATGAATGAGCACGCCGTCTCCCCTTTTATACCCGGATGTCGGGGCGGGGCACAGCATGCAAATTTCATTCGCCAATTTTCATTGGCCTTTTAAATGTAGTCAGAGTCGATTGGTTCTCAAGAGCGAACCCCATACTGTTGTCTTCAACACAACGTCGAGAGACCGACCGAGAGGGAACGTCTAGTGTAACCTCAGTTCCCTGATGGAGGGAACGAGACGTTGTGTCCTTCATGCCACGCCGCTGTGCCGCTCGCTGCAGCGGTCGTGGGTCATCCTCACGTTCCTCAGCACAAAAGGTGATGAATGAGCACGCCGTCTCCCCTTTAATTCCCGGATGTCCGGGGCGGGGCACAGCATGCACATTTCATTCGCCAATTTTCATTGGCCTTTTAAATGTAGTCAGAGTCGATTGGTTCTCAAGAGCGAACCCCATACTGTCGTCTTCGACACAACGTCTCGATTCCTCCATCGGGGAACCGGGGTTACACTAGTAACCTAGACATTTTCACTACTAGATGCAGCGAGCAGATTTTGGCTAATTCCTCTGGAGAAGGAGAGTGCTAAATTCACAACATTTATAACACCATTCGGGAGGTATTTCTTTCATAGGCTTCCTTTTGGAATCTCCAGCGCACCAGAGATATTTCAAAGAGAGATGACTAACCTCTTGAGAGATCATGAAGGTACAGCAGCATACATGGAGAACATAATCATGTACGGGCAAATGCCAGAGATTCACGATTTTGTCGTTTAAAGAGGGTCTTGAAGACACTTTCTGATGCGGGATTGAAACTCAATGATGACAAATGTCTGTTGAGGCAAAAGCAAATACAATTTCTGGGTCATATCATTGATGCTCGTGGAGTTAGACCAGATGAGGAAAAGGTTGAGGCCATACGGAGTGTTCAACCTCCACAGAATGTGACAGAAGTAAAGAGGATTTTGGGAATGGTTCATTATCTATGTTGAAATCCTACCTGGCTTGGCTGAAATAACCCACCCACTTAATGGTCTCCTTAAAGCCGATACAGTTTGGACTTGGAGTCATGCACAGGAATGAGGGCTCACAAGAGTCAAAGAGCTCATGACTGAAGCACCAGTTCTTTCTCTCTTTGACATGACCAAACCAACCATTGTAAGTGCAGATGCTAGCAGTTATGGACTAGGAGGAGTCCTCTTCCAGTAGCATGATGGATGTTTGATACCTGTAGCTTACTGTTCCCGTACCTTAACCAACACCGAAACCAAATACGCACCGATTGAAAAAGAATGTCTCAGCGTGGTGTGGGCTTGTGAGGGATTTTCCAAGTACTTGTACGGTCTGGACAGTTTTGTAATTCACATGGACCATAAACCGTTGATTCCGCTCATCAACAACAAGGAAATTGACATGGTTCCTTTGAGATGCCAGCGACTCTTGATTCTACTGATGAGGTTCAATGCTAAAGCTGAATATGTGCCAGGGAAATAACTGGTTGTGGCTGATGCTCTTTCTAGACATCCATCTTCAACACCACATCTAGATTCATGGGTGCTTATGAATGACATTACGGCCTGGGAGGAGTCCTCTAGAGCTGCCTTGCCAATGTCATGTTCACAATTAAATAAGGTCATTGAAAGCACAAAGACTGATCCGGAGGTGCAAGTGGTGATGAAGTACGTTAGACAGGGATGGCAAAGTATTCTTCACAAGTTCCAGAGCTCGTCAAGCGTTACTTTGCTGTGAAGGATATGTTGTCTGTGTGTGATGATCTTCTGGTTTACAGTGACAGGATCGTTGTTCCAAGTGTTATGAGATCTGAGGTCAAGAGGAAACTTCATGATGGTCACATGGGGATCGTCAAGTGTAGAGAGCGTGCAAAACAAAGTGTTTGGTGGCCTGGGATTAGCAAGGAGATCCAGGTATCAATAGAGAACTGTGCTTTCTGTCGAATAAATAAACCAGCACAACACAGAGAACCTCTGATGAATACCCCATTACCAGACGCACCGTGGGTGAGAATTGCAGCTGATATTTGGGAAGTCAAACAAACTACCTTGTAGTGGTTGACTATTTTTCTAGATTAATCGACATTGCCTATCTTGCAGACATGTCGGGGAAGATGGTGGTATTACGATTGAGCAACATGTTTGCCAGATGGGGTTGTTCTGATACCCTTGTTATTGACAATGGTCTGCAATTCGTTGGTCAACAATTTCAAGATTTTGCAGCAGCTTACAAGTTTCACCATATCACCACGAGCCCGTATTTTCCACAGTCAAATGGTGAGGCTGAAAGAGCAGTGAGAACCGCAAAGCACATTCTCTGGCAAGAAGATCCTTTTCTAGCACTTCTAGCTTACAGAGTTACTCCCATCCAAACCACCGGATACAGCCCTGCGCAGTTGATGCTTGGACGTCAGTTGAGAACACCGGTTCCTGTTCTGGAAAAGAAACTGATGCCTGAGTGGTCTGATTTTTTGAAGGTGAGAGAAACTGACAAAAAGGGCGAAAGCTAATAACAAGCTTTAATATGACAGACGTCATGGTAGTCGACCGTTGCCTGAACTCAGACCTGAAGATCCTGTTACAGTCAAAACAGACAGCGAGAAAGGATGGAACAAGACTGCTACGGTTGTATGTAAACACACAACACCAAGATCTTACATAATTCGCACAGTGAATGGAGACTTAAGAAGAAACAGAAAGCATCTACGCTTCCTCAATCCATCTTCATGTCACCATGATTCCGATGAAGAGAAAAGTGTAGATGAAGAACTGGCACAAGCTGAACAATATCCAAGTAATCAGGATCAAAACGTAGAACAAGAAGTTCCAGAACCACCTAAAAAGGTTGTTACGCGTAAAGGAAGAGTTGTTAAACAGCCGGGATACATTAAAGATTTCATAGTTAGTTCATAGATTGCCATGTGAGGCAGAATAATCCTCGGCTTCTATGTGGGTGACCGGTAGTCTACCCGGAATCCCTAGATAGTCATTCATGATTCTATAGAAGATTTAAGTTCTGAACAATTGTTAAATAAGATGTTAAAAGACAAGAAAAAAGGACACTGAAAGATGTTTGTTTAATATCTATGTTGGTCTTTGTTGTTGTGACATTCTCATGTGTTACAGAATATTATTTGAAAAAAGGGAAGATGTAATGATAGTTTGAGAATCTGTTATATGTAATCTGTAATATATAGAGCAACGTAAACCTGTTTGTGACATGCGTAGCTAATGAGAGATATACAGTATTGAGTCCACAAGGTGTTCGTTCATGCCACTTGATGTGACGCAGTTGTGAATTAAGAAGCGAAACAGAGCAACGCTTCCATTGCCTCATTATACATGACATCCTAACATTGCATCTGCCATTTGAAATACATTCAAAAGAGATACGTGTAACTCTAGAAAGTGATTTTGGTGTGATCTGCCCTTAATGCCATTGACAGATTAATTATTTCCAATGGATCAAAGTCAAGTTATTGTTTAAAAGGAGGGAACAAGATGTTTACTGAATGGGGGTTGATCCTGAGAACCAGTTTGTCTCTGAAACTATTTAAAAAGACCAATTAATCTGCGGATGAATCAATTCATGTCCCCCCCGTTTCTCGTAGTAGGAACCTTGGGCGCACGAAGCCAGGCCAGGGTGTCAGGATAATGTGAGAATAAGCTGGCCCAAACTGGAGGCACTCACTGGAGAGTGCGTGTAGGCCCCCGAGCCTCTTGATGGAAGTGAACGCAACAAGGAGGACTGTCTTCTTTGCTAAGTGAGGAAGAATAGTCTGCTCCAAAGGCTCAAAGTGGGGACTGCAAGATGACTTGCAAGTCCCAAGAGGGTATCGATAGTAGCCTGAGTGGATTTACCCGCAAGGAGCCCCTTAGGAACCTAGGGACCAGGTTGTGTCGCTCTACTGACCTCCCTTCCACCATATGGTGATTGGCCGCTATAGAGGATGGACAACATGACTCCGATCTCGTACCACGTGAGGAGCACCAAGACAAGAAGTAAAGCCACTTCAAGGTGCACAGACACCAAGTGGTTGGGGTTCTGGCCTGAGCGAGGGTACCAGCGATCATTCGTGATATTCAACTCAGAAGCTCCCCATCCTATCCAGGAGCCAGATGGGGAAGGGGGAAGTGGTGATCAGAGCTATGAGCTCTGAGAACTAATTGTGGCTGGGAAAATATGGGGCAACCAGGATCACTTGGTCCTGTTACCTGACCTTGCAGGGGACCTGTACGATGAGGCTCACTGGGGGAAAGGCATTCTTCTGCTTGTCCCACCGCCAGCTCTGCGCAAAGGTGTCCATGCCGAGGGGTCCCTCGGGCAAGTGTATAAAGGTGGATAACGGGAGGAGTCCAGGGAGCAAAACAGGTCTACCTGTGCCGGGCCGAATTACTCCCAGACGAGCTCAACAGCGCAGAGGTGGAGTCGCCACTCTCCTCGCCGAGGCCTCTGCTACAACATTATATTGCTTGTGAAGATCAATATCTGCTTTATGACTTGATATTGCTTATTTTGCATTGTAAGTTGATTTGAAATCTAGCTCTGCCACTGACAGCAGAAGCTCTATGTAAAATGGAGCCTTACCAAACAGCTAGAGGCTTTATATTTATACTTGATTTGTCAAAGCAACCATTTCAAATTGTGCTTAAAACATTTAAAAGCCTTCTCAAAAAATACGAGCTTAACCACATAAATTAAGCCCTAAAATGACTAACACTTTTGATTGCACTGATTAAAAATTGTCTCATTATTTCTTGTAAGGTAGCATAAAGAACCTTGATAGACATAGTTTTTTACGTTGCATTGTTTTTTAGTTCCAACCTCCTCCCCTTCTTCATTTTTGTTTTGACAGGGAACTCAACTACGGATGTAGAGTCTTTGACAACTGATCTGCTAATGGCTGAATATACCATAAAGTTCATTACTTGGAATGTTAATGGGCTCAGAGAACAAAAAGAGCAGAAACTTACAGAACTATGTAACACTAATGTTGTTTTCTTGCAAGAGACACACATTGGGGAAAGAGATGATCACATCGTCAATCACATGGAATATGAGTGGCATGTTTTCTACACAAACTATACCACATCCCAAAAAGGAACAGCTATACTTGTTAGAAGAACATTAGATTTTCAATGCTTCAGTGCTGAAAAGGACAATCGTGGAGGATATGTTGTGTTAAAATGTAAAATGAAGGGTCAGCTGTACACACTTGTTAGTGTTTATAACCACCAAAATGATACAGAAACACTTGACAAACTTGCAAGATATCTGCAGTCCATGACCACAGGGATACTGGTGATCGGTGGAGATTTCAAAACTGTTCTTAACCCCTTTATCGACAAGAGATGTAAAACCAACCATGTAAGAAACAACCACACTCATTGGAAACTTCTTTCCTGTGTGAAAAGGTTTATGACGTCTCTTCAGCTGGTTGACATTTGGAGAGGAAAAAATCCGGTAAAGCAGAAATATACATTTCACAGAGGTGACATTTCCTCAAGACTGGATTACTTCTTTACACCAGAAGAATGTATGTGGCGTGTCCTTAACTGTGACATCAGAGATTTAGAGAGACCCGACCATCAGCCTTTTTTCGTAAAGATTAACAATGTGTCCATAGACACATTAAAGAAGAATCCCCAAATACAATCCCTCTCTCAACTTCTCAGTTATAAAAGTCATTTAGGCATAGAGATGAGCGATTTATCATCTGCTCAAGAATGTGAACTCTGTGAGGTTGACATTGTGTCGGCTGTACATTCTCTTCAAGTTTCTGACACACCAAGACCAGACGGCATTCAAGCTTCCTTCTATAAAGAGAACATTCAAGTTATAATTCCATATATAAAGATGCTATATAACATTATTCTCAATGGAACATTCAACTGCTTCGAGGGACGTTTCAATGAATCCATAATATGTCGGCATGACAACAGTCAACACTTTTTCAATGTTGACTACCTGATCATCTCAACTATTCTAGCAAGACGTCTAGAAGACTTCCTGCTTTTTAAATTAGAAAGACAATTACACAAAAAGCCAGTTACTGTCCTGATCACTCCTAAAAAACTCCACACTCAGACAATCCTGTGTCGTATTGAGAATGAGTTGAGACAAAATTGGTACAATTCAAACCCGATTGAGACTTTTTGTGCTTCATCAGTTCTTGTAAGAAATGCAGGGGGCACATGCGGGCCATGTCAAGGATGTCCTCTATCTTCAGTGCTCATAACTTTAGCACTAAAAAGCTATGCTTCACAGGTGTTTCAGGATTTAGAAAAGCATGTGTTTACTTTCAAGCAAAGTGTGATAGTTTGCTTTCTGACTGAGGACCAAGTCAAGGTACACGATATTGTGACATGCAGTACTGATGAAGAATATGACATTGTGATTTTACATGGAGCAAATGGTGAAAGACAGATGGATGAAGAAAGTGATGACATCTTCTATTGGGGTTCTTTGACATCGGCTGCATGTAGAATGTAATTATTCATTCAGTTTGAGAGGTTTTATTGATGTTGCCACATGAATAAATGCTGGTTATTTTTGTCCTTTTGGCTACAATCAGTATAGGAAGAACTTATGTAAACCACATAGCCATCAGAAGGCCTGCATGAAGATGTATTTTCCTGAAATTTCTGAGGACCGCATTATTTGATTTAAATATGACCAATAACAGTTTATCAAACAGAACAGGGTTTAAATAACAAAACATTCTGTCTCTGTTTTCCACTAGGTCAGCAATGTATGCTGTTGTTACTTTGCGAGATACAAATGAAGTGATGGTAACATCATTGAAATGGTTAAATACAGACAAGACACAATGTCACTGGCCTCCGTTCAGATCATTGGAGAAGGTCACTGAAGCTCTGGAAAATGGACTTGACCCTTCAAAATCACAAAAACCCTGGGAAATATTAAATATAATCTTTCATGCTGAATATGGTAAAGCTCGTAAAATTGTTTTTTACAATCATGTCCATCATTCATAATTCCTAATATAACAAAAAAAAATTTACGATGTTTCTGCAGACACATACAAGGAGGCAAGGAAGAAACAGGAGGAACTTGTAAAAGCACAGAATGATGGGTAAGCATGTACTAAAACAGTTTACTAAACTTTCCTACTGGCAATGGTTTATTGCTGTTAGAAGAGCATTATTACTGTTGTATTGCATTATTACAGCAAGCACACAGGCCTAACAAAAATGACAATGAGAGAAATGCTGAGAAATATACACATTGATTGAGCTTCACCAGATTTTTTTATTATTTACACATACTTTGTTTCTATAAATTCTATAACAAGCTTTAATATACAATTAGAACAAAAGATTCCTCTATGAAAAAAATAGCCATCTAGATCAGAGGTCGCGTTAACCGATCATTGATCTGAAGGTGAACCGTCATTTTGACAGATTATGCTGAGGGCGAGCTATTGTAATTTGTAACTGATGGCAATTGTCCTTATTCATTATCTTGTATTGTCTCATCTTTGTCGGCGCTGCGTACCGTGGCAAAAATAAGAGTTTCTCTAAACGGGCAAATAGTTGTGATATTGTTAATTAAAGTGAATATAGAAGAAGTAATGCAGCGTTTATGAGCACTACGGAACACAGAGGGGTGCAGCTGTACCCCTGGTGCAGAAGTAGCGCTCCTCAAATCTCTAATTCACAAATCCTACAAACTTCTGATCACTACCGAACACTGATTACAGAAGCACCCAGTTCAGATCGATGATATGGGTTAAGACAGACAGGCCTACAGAACATGGTCTGAATAGTTATATATTTAAATATGGTCGGTTTTAATTCCCTCCACTGTCAGTGCGAAAAAAACACATGAAATTGTTGAAGAGTAAATTATATGGAGATTTTGTTCATTTGTCAAATAAATAAAGGAACAATTTAGCCTTTATGCTCGTCATGCAGTGCATGATTAGTAAATTAATGAAAAAAGGGATTAGAATGAACAAGATTTTAATTAAAACAAAATTAGCATGAATCCGCTCTCTGCTGGGGCTTGCCATGCAAGTTTAATCCTGCATGCAGATTCATACAATAGTAATTTTGAGGATGTAATTATACGCAAAGGTTAGTTAACATCCCAAATCCCAGTTTACAAGCTTCATTTTCTGATTCTATACTGTCATGTATTAGTAGTGAATTCTGCAATATCCGTGAGAAATAAGGACCTACATGTGAATGGGGAGAGCATGCTGAAGCGGGTTTGCTGATGTTTCTGGTGGAAAATTTCATTAGAACTGTTGTATTTTACATTGATTTATAAAATATATGTATGTATATTTAGGGCCTCTACCTCTCTTGGGTGTTATGATTCATCTACATCGCTTACATCTCAACCCACTCAAACCTTTGGTGAGATAAAATTTGTTCTTTAAAGAATTTGTTAAATGAGGTCTGATTCTGATTTTTTGGGGGGGCAAAAACTTTATTGTTTTACAAGAGTACAGACCTGGTGGTTTGATGAAATGTAAAGAAAAACCTTTTTTTGCTTAATTCCAAATCAGGAATGAACACTAACATATGACAAATTCAAATCTCCCAACCCCTCTTAGGGTTAGAAAGGCTCTGTGTTTAATAAGCTCTATAATCATTAGCCCTATTCAATGTTTGAAATATATTTCCAAAAATTATTCATATATGTTTGCTATAACTTTTTTCACACCATGTCATTTAATAAAATCTTCATGATCAATTATTTAACAGGTGTTAAAAGAAAACGTGAAGAACTACCAGATAGAGTGCAGTCACCAATCATACCAGGTAAGTCAATTTTGAATTTAACAAACAATTCATTTTAGTTTAAAGTCTGTATTATTAGAATATATATTTTTTTGTCTTTTACACTACCAGTTAATTGGTTCATCACATTGGCACATCTGGACATTTACCCAACCTTTCCTCTAAAGGCCATAGTATGTTATGTTCCTTTTCTGTTGTGACGAAGACGACAGTATTGGGTTTGAACTTGAGAACCTAGCAACTCTGAACTTGAATTTGAAAGGCAAATGAAATTGGCTAGTGAAATATGTATGCCATTCCCTGCCCCATACATACTGGTTTAAAAGGGAAGATGGCATGCTCATTTATCACCATGTTCTTCAGAACCTTGCTGGATGTTAGCAAAAAAACATTCGACTTCTGGAAGAAATCTTACCTGCTGGAGTTATGACGTGGTGCATTGGACTGTCCTTCTACAGTAACTTCTTCTTTTTTTTTTTTTGGAAGGAGCCATAAACTTTTCTAAAACAGCAAATTTCTGAACAGCGTGTGAGCAGATGTCCATGAGGACGTTGCAGTCAAGGGTGGCTTCTTACTTCGGGCAAAAGCGATCCACCACTTCATCAGTTTCCTTTGGTTCCCTAGCTGAAAATATTGCACAGTCAGCAGCCTTAGTAAGTGGCATTGGTGATCTGGGGATCCTATGGACGTCAACACATCAGCCTCGTGCTCGCAGAACGTCCCTTGCCTGGCATGCTCGTCCAACCTGTCAGTGGGAGGCGGTACATCTCTCATCTCCAGGTACTTCTTGGGTACGGCATCTCTCATTGCTGTTGCTGTGCACCTGTGCCACAGATTCTGAGTGCCACAGAATCTTCCTCTACCGGGATGGTGGATGTTTTTCCTCTGGTACCCCTGTCCCGGCACCTGCATGCTTGGGCCTTGCGTTGCAGACCGGCACGGTGGCTACAAATATCGATCCGTCACAGCTATAGCATCCAGTTTACCCGACACCCACCCAAGTTCAAGGAAATCCTCTATACCTCCGTCCTTCAGTCAGAGATTGTGGAATTACACCAGATGCCAAATGTTCCATGCTCTTTTGGCAAAAGAAGCGATCAAATCTGTCCAAGCTCAGGAATTCTGTGGCCTTCTGAAACACTTTCAGAGGCTCCTGGGTATATGGCATCCTCAAGTGGTGTAATCCCACTTGGGACTCTTATGGAGAAAGAAGCGATCTAATCTGTCCACATATGCGAGATGTTGCTTGACTACAACAGCCTGTACTTGATGGTCCCCAAGAAGGGTGGAGGGTTACGCCCCATTATGGACTTGCATTCTCTGAACTGCCATCTCCAGCACCTAGGACGTCTGAGTTTACAGATCAACCAAGAGAATTGCCCGCTTTGGTACTCCCTGACCGAGGGCGTTGGCACAGATGGTCTAGCGAACAGCTGGTCTTAGGACAAGCAGAAGTATGCCTTCCCCCAGTGACCAGGGTCCTTTGAACGTCAGGGAAGAGGAGCATCAAGTCCTTGAATTTGAGCCTTACTGGCCCAACCAGGCTTGGTTCCCAGAGATAATACCTCTGACGACAACTCCCTCTTGGCAGATTCCTCTGAGGACCTTCTGTGTGGCACCCATGACCAGACCTCTGGAACCTCTACGTCAAGCCTCTGGATGGGATGAGGATATCCTTAACGAATTGCCTCTGGCTGTGATTTACACAATCGTTCAGGCAAGGTCTCCATCCACTTGGCGCCTGTATGCCGCCAATTGGCGTCTCTTCCTGTCCTGCTGTTCCTCGCACACCATCCACGCTCAAGGTACATGTAGCCGCTATTGTCGCAAACCATGAGCAGATGGAAGAGAAGTCTTTCTGACAATACGACCTGGTCACAAGCTTACTCAGGGGCGTGAGGCAGGTCAATCCACCTCGACAATGCTCCATACCGCCTTGGAATCTTGATGTGGTCCCTACCGGCCTTTCCGAGCCCCCTTTTGAGCCTCTCAGAGAGACTGACCTCCTGCACTACTGATAGCGCTCGTTTTGGTCAAGAGGGTAGGTGACCTAGAGGAACTCTCCACGTCCAACAATTGCCTACAGTTTAGACTGTTCTACTCTCACATTATCCTGAGATTCTGGCCTGGCTACGTGTCCAAGGGTCCTATCACTCCCTCCCGGGAAGAGGTAGTGAGCCTGCAGGCATTCCCCACTGGGGAGGATGACCCAACCGCTTTTGTGCTGTGTACAGTACGCGCTCTGCATCTTAACTTGGAATGCACGCAGAGCTTCAGATCACAAGTTTTAAGCAGCTCTTTTCTGTTATGGAGGTCAGGGAGGGCTGTCCCCAAACAGAGATTGTCGCTCTGGGTCGTGGATGCCATCAATATGGGTTACTGATGCCAGAAGCTGGCCTGCCTGCTTGAAGTGAGGGCTCACTCCACCCGGGGATGTAGCCTCCTCAGGGGCAGTTGCTCAAGGCGCCACTATGGCAGACATCTGCAGAGCTTTGGGTTGGGTTATGCCCAACACCCTTGCAAGGTTTTGTAAACCACAGAGTGGAGCAGCTTAGGGCTGTCAGTGTCGATCCGCCGGAGATCGTGACACAGAATAGTGCTGTGGCCTGTTACATTGAAACCCCATACTATCGTCTTCTACACAATGTGGGAGACAGACAGAAAGGCAACATCTATGTTAATGTTGTAATCCCCGTTCCCTGATGGAGGGAAAGAGAATGTCGTGTCCTTTTGTGCCACGACGCTGTGTCGCCCGCTGCAGCGTTGGTGAGACATTGTCATGTTCCTCAGCACAAAAGATGATGAATGAGCACACCATCAGCCCTTTAATACCCATACCCATTCGCCAATTTTATTGACCTTTCAAATTCAAGTTCAGAGTCAATAGGTTCTCAAGATCAAACCCCATATTGTCGTCTTCGACACATCGTCTCGTTCCCTCCATCAGGGAGCCGGGCTTCTACTAGTAACCTAGATGTTTAATTGTCTTGTATTGAACCACTATTAACATACCTATTAGCAGTGACCAGGGAAATCCACTTCAAGAGGCTTATTGCTTTTATAAAATGGTTAATTCATATGCATTTAGCAAGACTTTAAAAAGTAAAACACAGCCAATAATAGACTTAGGCTATTTAAGCAGTTATTAGGCTATTCAAGTTATTTTACGACAACTGGTCGGACTTAGCCAATCAGAATTAAGGACCAGAACTGACTGTCATAATTCTAGTCTATTATAATCTTTAACTTGTAATCTTTTTCATTTTAAATCTCCCCCTAATGAAACACAGATATGGTCCCATGGAAGAAAGCAAAGCAGATCATGGAAAGAATTAACATAAAACTTCAGGCGGTCCAGGACACAGACCCCACCATCACTTCTTTTAAAAAACACATTTTGTAAGCGTTTATCATTATTTACGAATCTTTTTCCAATTTTGGACCTAGTTTATTCATGCCATCTATCATGATATACAGAGATGCCATTACAAAGATGGAAAAAGACAGAAAAAAGGCCACCATTGGGATTTTTGGAAGGACAGGAGAAGGAAAAAGCTCTTTGTTAAACGCAGTTCTGGGAGAACAGTTTTTACTTCCATCGGGTGGTTTTGGTGCATGTACAGCTGTTATAATTCAGGTGGAGGCAAATCTGAATGATGATAACTATGTAGCAGAGATTGATCTCATTTCTGAACAGGTTTGCTTTTTCATAAATTGTAAATTTAGTAAGATGTGCCTACAAAAACAGACTAAAATAAAGGATAAGAGATGTTTTCTCTTGAAGGAATGGGAAAAGGAGATTACCTCGACAGGTAAAGATGATGATAACCAGTTATCAGAAATGATAAAAGAAAGAATCGCTGCTGTGTATGGATCTGATGCAGAAGAGAAAACCTTAGAGGAGCTCAAGAGAGATGACAAATATATCGAGATTAACAATATGTTAACTAATGGAAAGAAGATAATATCAAGAAGTGATGTAAGTTATAAGTCTACATATTTTACATTTAAAATGGAAAATATGAAAAGTTTATTAGAAATACTAATGGCAGAATACTTTAAGTACACCTTTTAGCATTTGTTGGTCAAAAGCATTTATTTGTCAACGCAAGATTTAGTAATTTTTCTGCATTTAAATGACATTATATATAAGCTTTCTTGTTAATTTAATAAGCAATTTTATAAAAAAATGTATTTTTACTCTTTTAAAAGGTCTCCGAATTCGTAGACTGTGTTGGTCATTACTTGGAACACAATTTAGCAAATCCCGATGGCTGTTACTGGCCACTTGTGAAATCTGTGACGATCAAAATCCCAAAGTGTGCTGAACTCTTGGAGCACATTGTCCTCATTGATATTCCTGGGACTGGAGACTGTGACAAGATCAGACATGACCTCTGGAAAACTGTAAACTTTTGCTATATGTTTACATGTTTTAAAAATGTATTTAACAACACTATGATTTCATATTGAGTTTATTACATATGTTTTATCTTTAGAAAATAAGAGAGTGCTCTTCTGTGTGGATTGTAACTGACATCAAGCGAGCGATTACAGACAGAGATCCTTGGGGAATAGTGGAGCACTGTATTGAAGATTTGGGACCTGGAGGAGAGTGCAAATCCATTAACTTCATTTGTACCAAAACTGACGAAATAAAACCAGAAGAACACCTCAGGTGAGAATGCGAAACTTTTTTTCTTTCTTGCCTCTGCAAATAAATTGAAATTAATGAAGCCCTATTATCATAAGTCATTGACTTGTCTCTTTACTAATTTCATTTTAGATCTGCAAAGCTCACAGAGGCCCAGATTCCAAGAGATGGTTTGGTAAATTAAAAAACTACATCTAATTTGACAAATTTTAATTTACAAACTTTTGAAAAGTACATGTAATTTTAAAAAGTACATGTAATGCAGAAATGTGTTTTTTCGATCTTTGTTTAGGATGTTAAAACAAAGTGCATACTTCATAGAAACGACCTGGCAAAGAAAACAATAAAACACAAATTGGAAAATTCTAAAAGTAATGTAAGTTTGGTCATTTAAGTTTATTTTAAATCGTTCTTAGGTCTTTAGTCGTTAGACTATCTGCACCTTTTTTATCTCTGTGCTCATCTCCAGTTTCTTACCTCAACCTAAATCTTTTAAAATGATCAAGATGTTCAAAAAAAGTTTCTGTTTTATTAAATAGACATTTGATTTTTGTTAAATTGTTATCATTTTAATGTCAATTTAATAATGAAGGTTTTTGGATTAATGGAGATTGATATCTTATTGACATCGAGATGTCTTATACCTCGTACAATATCCTTAAATTGGATTGACTGATTTTAAATCATTTTATTTTGCAGGAATCAAAGGAAAATTTCATGACTGATGTTTATACTGTAAGCTCAACAGCATATTTTGATCCAGAATCACATCTAAAGAGTTCTGAAACAGGTAACTGGTGTGATGGTGTTTGCATAGGTGTGATGTTTTATTTTTTTTTTATATTTTAGGTACTAGAATAATGTATTACATTAAATAATCTTATAGAGATACCAAAACTGAGAGATATCATCATAAACCTTAACAAGAGCATCAACCGAAAACTCACCAGAGATTATATCAATGATGCAAAAGGAATTTCAACCTTGATCCAAAGTGTCCAACAGAATAAAGATAAAAACATGGTACTGTCTTGTGTGATATTTCATTTGCAAATATATTTAGAAAGATATGTTAATTCTGTAATTCATGTTTTCTAATATTGTGGGTTTTAATAAGATTCAAGTCATCAAGGACTTGCAGGCGAACCTAGAGAAGGAACTGAAAATTCTGGATGATCACTTTGAAGACCTTTATGAGAATCTGAAGCAATGTCTCTCAAATGGTGTAGAGGTATCCATGAGATCATGTGTTAAGACAACCCAAGACATGCTATCATCTGTAAGTTGTGTATAGTTGTGTACAGCCTTTTAACTACAGTCATGTCATTTCATTATTCATGTCATTTTTTCATTTAGGTCCGGCCAAAAAGTAACAGAGGATTCCACAGAATTTTTCGAGCCATGTGTGAAAGGGGAGGATTCTACTGGCCAAGAAAATGGGACGAACCTTTAGATTTTAACAAGTGCTTGGCCAAACACATGTATGACAGCATCAACCAGGAGTTTGTGTTGATGTTTCCGTAAGTTCTTCTCTTTCATTTCCCATTTCTCCCATCAACTAGTTAGTTATCAATATCCTTTCCCAATGTTTCCTCAACAGTTTCCTCAACATAATATTAACTCCAATTGATTCAAATGGATGGGCTTTAGTGATAACTGTATATATTGCATATATTTCTGAGATGTTAAGAATCAAATCTAACTTTTTTATTTTATGGTTTCAGTGTTGATGATAATGACCAAACAGAGAAATCAATGCAGGACAAGCTTGAAAAGTTCAGCATCATTCAAAGTTTTTTCTCAACATCACCAATGCTGCATGCTATAACAATCTTCATCCAAACACAGGTGAGCTTAGTTTGTGCAATATAACGATCATAAAAAAGTCCAATCAAGTCTAATCTCCCCTTAAAACCCTGATAGCAAGCAGTTAAGAGACTGGCAAACATTGTGGCTACATTTGCATTGTCATACTTACATCTCAACTTTAAACTCATCAGGAAACCAAACAGAAGGCATCTCTCAGCCGAGTCATCGTAGAAAAAAAGAAGGAAATCCACTTTGCAATCTATAAAACCATTAAGAGGGAAATGGATCCTGGATACAAGAGTAAACCATCACTTATATTCACATAAACACAAGCACTGTTTTTGTTATTCCAATAGATTACTACCAAAAACAGTTGTTCCCTTTCAATCGGTCTCTCAACGTTGTGAGAACCTGTTTATGTTTGAACCTATTAAAAAGGCCCTTTAATTTGGTGAATGAATCAATTCATGTCCCCGCCCCGGATGACGGGTATAAAAGGGGATAGAAGAGATCATTCCTTACCTTTTGTTCTTCGGAACCTAGATGGTTGTGTCTGGTACCGACAAAACTTGCTGGTGTGATGACGTGGTGCAGCGGATGGTCCTGGACTGCCCTGTGCAAATATATTTTCAGAAAATATTCCCAGAGGTTTTTATATTCCAACTGTGGGTACAGCGTGTGGTCCTGTAATGGGACGCCGTTGTTCTCTTGGGTGCAACCGGCACATCAATGATGGAGATCAGCACGAGATCTGCCTCGTGTGTTTGGGTCTCCAGCAGGCCGAGGACGGTCTTGCACGCTCGACGATTAAGGAGTTGCGGTCACGGGTGGCCTTTTTCTATACGCTTCCGGCAGTTCGTTCACAGGCGCTACGGCGCGAGTGGCAGCTGTTGCATCTGAGAGCGAGCTGCTTGCTTCAGATCCGGAGGACGCTATGAGCCTTCCGCCTCCGGCGGCCAAGGCTTGGGATGACCCGGATCCGGAAATGGCAGCAATGCTTTCCCGGGCAGCCGCAAGTATCGGGCTGCAGTGCACGGCCCCGTCTGCACTCCCCGTCTCGCATCTGGACGCATGGTATCTGGGTGGCGCCGGAGCGATAAGCAGCACGGGGCTATGTCGACCTTCCTCCAGCAGAGCACGCAAATTGCGTCACATCTGTGTCCGCAAACTGCCGCTTCCTGGAGAGATCCACCTAAGCTCCCCTCCAAAGCATGTAGGTTTTCCTCGTCCCTAGTGGCGAGAGCCTACACAGCCGTGGGGCAAGCTGCATCTTCGCTCCACGCCATGGCTATGTTGGAAGTGCATCAGGCCAAGGCGTTAAAGGAGCAGGCTTTCTTGACGCACCCATCGCGCAAGAGGGGCTGTTTGGACTTCCACAAGGGCCCTTTTCAGGGCCACCCTATGTGGTTAAAGAAAGAACAAATCCTCCCCCAGGCAAAAGTCGCCGTGTTCACCCTCTTCTAGGGGGTTCTCCCCGGGTTCAGTGAAGCAGATCAGTCCTCTCGTCCCCCTGGCGTGCAGGTGGCTGGCCTGGTTACGCCGATGTTCCCCGTCACGGTGGCTCGAGAGGACGATCCGTCTCGGTTATGCGATCCAGTTCGCCAGACGTCTGCCCAAGTTCTGGTCCGTCCTTTTCACCTCGGTGCGACGTCGGAACGCGTCCGTTCTTCGGGACGAGGTTGCCAACCTTCTGGTGAAAGATGCGATCGAGCCTGTTCAAGGGCAACCGAGATGTTCAAGGGCTTATACAGCCCGTACTTCATTGTACCCAAGAAAGGCATAGGGTCGCGCCCCATTCTAGATCTGCGCACCCTGAACAAATATCTGCACAGATTGCCGTTCAGGATGTCGACGCAGTGGCGCATCTTGACTTCTATCCGGAGT
This sequence comes from Triplophysa yarkandensis, assembly GCA_033220385.1. Taxonomy (NCBI): domain Eukaryota; kingdom Metazoa; phylum Chordata; class Actinopteri; order Cypriniformes; family Nemacheilidae; genus Triplophysa; species Triplophysa yarkandensis. The sequence continues at coordinate 16,240,891 of CM065660.1, read as the reverse complement.
CAGGATTGGTTCGTGGCAATAGACCTGAAGGACGCGTACTTCCACGTCTCCATCCTTCCTCGACACCGGCCGTTCCTACGGTTCGCATTCGAGGGGCGAGCGTATCAATACAAAGTCCTGCCCTTCGGGCTGTCCCTGTCCCCCCGGGTCTTCACGAAGATCGCGGAGGCCGCCATTGTACCCCTAAGGGAGCGTGGAGTGCGGATACTAAACTATCTCGATGACTGGCTCATCCTGGGTCACTCGCCAGAGGTAGTCTGTATGCACAGGGACCTTGTGCTTAGGCGCCTAGCCCATATGGGTCTTCGGGTCAACCGGAAAAAGAGCCAGCTCTCCACTACTCAGAGCATCTCTTATCTCGGCAAGGAACTAGACTCTGTCACTATGTGTGCACGACTCAGAGAAGAGCGTGCACGGTCGTTGCTGTCGTGTCTGGCTCAGGCCTCACGCACAGTGGTCCCGCTGAAGGCTCTTCAGAGGCTCCTGGGACATATGGCATCCTCGCCTGGGGTAATCCCCTCGGGTTGATGCATATGAGACCACTTCAGCTTTGGCTACAGAGTCAGGTTCCGAGGATCGCATGTCACACTGGCAACAGACGGATTCACATCACGTCAAGATGCCGGAGTCTTCTCGCCCCATGGTCCTCAGTGACCTTTCTGCTGGCGGGAGTCCCGCTAGGGCAGGTCTCGAGGCACGTCGTGGTGACGACGGACGCCTCCCTGCTCGGCTGGGGCGCAGTGTGTCAAGGCACGTAGCTTCGGGTCGATGGACAGGTCCCCGACTACGCTGGCATTTCAATGTCTTGGAGCTATTGGCAGTACACATGGCTCTCATGAGGTTCTTACCTCTACTGAGGGACAAACACGTGCTTGTCCGCTCGGACAGCATCACCGTTGTAGCGTACATAAATCATCGAGGTGGCGTACGCTCGCGAACACTATCATTGCTCGCCAGAAGCCTCCTCAAACGGAGTCTGCGGGTCATCAAGACCCTGCGCACTGTGCACCTCCCCAGGGCTCTGAACGAGACCGCCAATGCGCTCTCTCGTCAGCAGATCCGGCCAGGAAGCTGGCGACTCTATCCTCGTGCAGTCCGGTCCATATGGGATTGTTTCGGCGAGGCACAGGTAGACCTGTTCGCCTCCCGAGATGACACCCATTGCCCACTTTGGTTCTCTCTGACCGAGGGTCCCCTCGGCATGGATGCCTTAGCGCACGACTGGCCACGAGACAAGCGGAAGTACGCCTTCCCCTCAGTGAGCATCATTGCACGAGACCTTTGCAAGGTAAGGGAAGAGGAGCACCAAGTGATCCTGGTTGCCCCATACTGGCCCACCCACACTTGGTTCTCGGAGCTGAGGGCTCTGACGATCACTCCCCCCTGGCTGATTCCCCTGATGAAGGACCTTCTATCTCAGGGGAAGGGCACGTCATGGCACCCCAGACCATACCTGTGGAACCTCCACGTCTGGCTCCTGGATGGGACCAGGAGCTCCTGAGCGGACTGCCACCAGCGGTCGCAGGTTCAATCGCTCAGGTTAGGGCCCAGCCACTCGATGTCTTTACACCTTGCAGTGGCGCCGCTTCTCGTCTTGGTGTTCCTCATGGTGTGAGGGACCCCAGAGATGCGAGATCGGAGTCATGTTATCCTTCCTACAAGAGGGGCTTGAGCAACAGCTCGCCCCCTCCTCCTTGGAAGTGCATGTAGCCGCAATAGCCGCTCTTCATGATCAGATGGATGAGATGGACGACATGACCTGGTCACTAGGTTTCCTGAGGGGCGCATTGCGGGGACCTCTTGGACCTGACTGTGGTCCTACGGGACCTCAGCGGTCCCCCCTTCGAGCCCTCGGATCGAGCTAGTCTTTCTCACTTAACAATGAAGAGAGCTCTCCTTGTAGTACTCGCCTTGATCAAGAGGGTCGGGGGCCTACACGCATTCTCTGTGTCCAGTGACTGCCTTCAGTTTGGGCCGGCTGACTCTCACGTTATCCTGAGACCCCGGCCCGGCTACGTCTTCTATACCCTTTATACCCGTCATCTGGGGCGGAGACATGAATTGATTCATTCGCCAAATTAATTGGCCTTTTTAATAGGTTCAGACATAAACAGGTTCTCAAGTACAACCCCAGTCAGTCTCACAACGTCTCGTTCCCTCCTTCAGGGAACCAATGTTACCATTCGTAACCGGAGACGTTTACTTTTATTTATTTTTAATGCTCACATTTCCTAGTTTCCAATTTATGTTATATAAAGGACAAATAAAGTACAATTAATCCTAATTGATAGAAAGTCCTTTTAATTTAGTGTTTTATTGCTTAATGTGTTGATTTTTATCCATGTGATAAAATATGAATATGAAAATGCTGTTTCTACAGGAGCTTCGCTAGAAAAGGGAGAGGGATCCATGCAGAGGATGGAAACTGTATTAATAGAAATGATTGAACAGTTAAAACACAAAATGTTCAATGACGCAAAAATGGAAGTGCGAGAATTGTTTTTGGACTTAAAGGTATAAATACATATGCATAAATGTTACAGACATTGACTGCTGTGTTAGTTTATATTCTTGAAATATACTGTTTGTATACACTAAACCTTTCTAAATATCTTGTGCACACAGCGGCAAATAATAAAAACTCTTGAATCAGAGCTGAAGAGATCAGTGGAACATTTGCTTTCACAAACCAGCAAAACCAACCTGTTTGGTAAGAAACCATTTTAAAACAGCAACAATCAAATGTATTCTAATAAAATATATAGTGTTGACTTATTGACTTGAATGTAAACGAATAAGAAGAATCAAAAAATTGTTTTTCATCCTAAAATTCATCATGTTTTTTTTAGATATTTCCAGAGAAAATCAAGAGCTGGAGGAACTAACCAAGCAATATCCTGTTCTTTTCTAGGCCAGAATCTTTCTGGATAGACTAAAGTAGTAACCGTAAACAAAGTGTGTTTTCATAAGAATTTTTATATTAACTTTACCTATACATTTTAGCACGGGTTTTTTTAAACATTTCTACCAAAATGTGGCAATGAAGAAGCAGTTGTTATAATGCTATAAATTCTTAAATACTTATCCTTTTCCAAACTATTTCATTTTAAGTATTCTATATTATGCCGATATATATAACCAAGGTTTTAATGCAAACACAGGCACCTGTGTGTTTCTGTCATTAACATTTCACCCTATTTTAATTAATTCATTATATGCTCACCTTTTTAAATTTCTATTTAATTTTGTTACAATGATTATTCCTTGATTTTAAGTTTTGTTGTTCATACTCTCATTATAATTCTATATGTTAAAATGTTTGCTGTGTATAATGTCATAAATCAAGAACAACACATTCAGATTGAGAATTGAGCATTGAAGTTTAATTTAGTAAAACATTTCACTTTTCATTTTTTTTCACTTTTCAGCCTGATGGTTAATTACAACAGAGTTCATGTCACTTTATTCAAAGGATAGAAAAGTGAATGGTATATATTTTATCAGCATATGTGGTCCCGGGATTGAACATGCCGCCTAAGCATCAACACCCCGTAAAGACCTCATTAGGTTAGAATTGACAAACTGATTTTAGAAGGAAAGTCTTCATGGTCAAATTATGTCTTAAAACCAATAAAAGAAAGACAAATAAGCAAAAGAGACAGTCTCCTATTGTGTTCTTTATTTTATATGATTTAAAATTGAATATTTATATAAATACAAATAATTAATATACCAAAATAATACTTGATAAATATCATTAAGCTTTAAAATGTAAAGAAATTTCAGGTCGTATCAGCCCGTTCTATAGATATGAAGAAAACCCAATCAGTGGTTTAAAAATCTAAAACATTTTGGTTAAACCTACTATTGCACATGTCTTTGTTTTATCCAACCAATATATTTAATCTGTGCTTTCTCATGGATGTATTAGGAGCGCAAACAGGAAGAAGCGTGTTGTGTTCCATGCACATTCTTTAAGCCTATAAAACACAGCCCATTTGAAGGTCACATGCATGAGAGAGAAAAAATTAAATTGTCTAATATGCTCAAATGCTGTTGTGGTGAATGACATAAAATTCCGTCTATTCCAGTAAAGTTCATAAAGATGTGAACATATTGTGATAATTTCCTAAGCCATTTGTTATTTCAGACCTGTGTGATTTATTTTCTTCTGCAGAACACAAAATCATTTTAGTAACCAAACAGCAGAGGTTCTCGTTCACTTCTGCAAAACTAATGCAAGGGAATGGAAAATGACATAGTTTGAAATATTATCTTTTGTGTTCCAAGGAAGAAAGAAACTCAAACATGTTCAAAAAGAAAAGTGGTACAGGGTTACAGAAAAATAATTTAACTTAACTTTCAGATAATCCTCCTATCTGCTTCATCTAATAATCGTTGGGTTTTACAACAAATACCAAACTCACAACAAACTGTGTTTGGGTAAGATTTTTTAGATATGGTGTGGCATTTATTACATGCAAAGACAATGGTGAAATGCAAACAGAAATTCAAATAATATTTAAATGCGTTAAAAAAAAGAAAGTACATTGAGATCTGTTGAATTATGTTGAGGTACTGCAAATTTCTATTTATACAATGACTATAGAACTAACACATTTCATTTAAAAACTCAATAAAAAGTGTAGAAAATAAGACTTTTTAGCCCTGCAAATAACGCAACATACAATCTTCAAGCACATAGGATGTCAACAAGTAGTTATTACGTCAGAGGTAAAAAAAACCGATGTGTTTTTTTCCGACACAAAGCACTTGAGGGCTTGGCAGCTAATCTGACAAACTGTATAGCGCTTCGCGTTGGCATTATCCTGAAACAAACAAGGTAATTTAAATCACTGTATAATACAATAATTGTTTTCTATATACTTCATTGTATAATTCAATACATATGATCACAATTAACTACAAATTTAGCATCTCACTATTAAATATGCCTGAAAAACCAAGATTCTGTATTGTATAGATGTTCATCTTTATATAAATAATTGTATATCTCTCGACTGTCATAATGTTGCTTAAGATAATAAATATGTACTTTTCAACATAAAGTATAAAATTAAAGTATGTATGTTTGCCTTTATAAAGGAGACAATGTATGCAGTTGTTACTTTGGTGGGTTCAGATGAAGTGATGGTGGCACCATCGGCCTGGTTGGCATGGGACAAGACACAATGTTACTGGCCCCCATTCAAGTCAGAAGAGAAGTGTACAGAAGCTGCTAAGAACAGACTTGACCCTTCAACGGATGGAAAACTGTGGGAGATGTTAAAAATAATCTTTCACGCTAACTATGGTGAAAGTTGTTATTCAGTTGTTTATACTTTATCTGTCTATATATATATATATATATATAGGAATAATTTACATAAGGGACATGTTTACTGTATATAAGTTCATTATAAAATACTTACAGTGCCTGTAGATACATAATTATCAATTTGTTGATAATTGCTTCATATCAATCAGTTCAGAAGTAACTAGTTACCAGCTTCTTGAGTAGTTTTTCTATCGGATACTTTTTACTCTTACTTGAGTAACTATTAAGATTGTTACTTTTATTCTTACTTGAGTAAACATTTCCATTAGTACTCGTACTGTGCCTTGAAAATAGGTTTTGGTTACTCTACCCATCTCTGATTAATATCAACTTCAGGGAGACTTTAAAAGTAAAAAATTTAAGAGATAATTCACCTTAAAAATGTAATTTTGTTATAGATTACAAACTTGAGTTGTTCTTACCCTGTATAATTTCCATTTTTTAGATTAACAAAGAAAATAAATGATTGTACACAAACAGTTACCCCATTGACAACCATTGGATAACTTTTTGTTGTCCTACAATCTTCCAAATGTCTTCTTTTGTGTTTAACAGAAAGAAACATTATAAAAATACAGATTGCAAATAACGGTCAGTTTCGTGACTTCAACACAAATAAAGATAGGAACGGAAAGTAACATTCAAATGTGCGTTTGAGCAGAGATTGTGATATAGAGTCAAAAATTACAGTTTCAAAAATTCACAAGAACGTTTTTGTTATTGTAGCCACTTTTGAGCTGGCCAATGAGAGGAAAGAAGGAATAAAACTACAAAAACGGTATGGTACCGCCACCCGTTTTAAGGTTTTGGTTTTGTACTTCGATTCTGAATCAAAGTTTTTGTTGTTTGATGTCTCTCCAGCATTTCTGCCACTGGACTTTTAAGACGGCCAAAACTTGGAATGTCAAAACATTCACATTTATTATCATCCAACAAGTCAACCGATGGTCAGACCACTTTGTTATAATCAGGTTTCTCTGTCTTTGCTTTTTGTATATTAATGACTATGTTACACAACAGAGAAGGATGAGATTCTCCAAATGCTAAGAGAGATCAGGAGCAAAGTTGATGAAAACTCCGTCATGTTAAAGAAACTAATGAAAGACACACCGGTTTCAGATTCAGCTCCCAGCAGCACAAGCACTCATTCTAAAGATATGAAATCAAATCTAAATCTGCCTCTTCAATCCGCTGAAGATGTGCAGAGGATTGAACGGGAGCTCAAAGTTTCAACTACAAGAAAAAAATATGTGGGTCAACAGCTGGGTTTATGTATATGCTCAGTTTGATTTTTACCTGCTTTTTAATATTTTATCGTTTAATTTAAAATATTTCTATTATAGGTTAACTACCTGTCTGGGCTTGGAGGATTTGGACAGAGGGATGTGATTAAGAAAATAATGCAGAATGTCCTAACAAATGATTTGTTGAAAGAGTTTAACTGGCAGGGCAGATTTAATAAAAAAACGTTCTCTCGTCTTCTTTTAGTAGACGTCATCAAAGGTAATACACTTGCATAAACACTAACCACATTGTTTGTGTGTATATATCGTCTGAACATGCATTTACTTTCAAATGAATGCTTTTAGTTGTAACTTTTTCAGATGCTGCTTATAAATCTAAAATAACGAGAGGAGACTGTGAAACTGAAATAAAGAAGTATTTGACTAACACAGCTCTTCGAAACAATCGAAAGAGACAAAGAGCTGAAGGTAGGAAGATTCCAGTTATCTTTCATATTTAATTATAGTAAGGTTAATGATAGTAAAGAGTGATTGACTATATTCTTATTTAGGAGCTGCATCCTTTGAAGGCTGTGTTGCAGGACCGACTCCAGGTTGTCCAAATTTAAACTTTTTTATTGGACCACAAGGGCTAAAATTAAGCGATCTTTCAAATTGTTCACTGTGCGTCAGATATTTGTTAATATAACATTCAAAATAACGCTGTACAAAAGAATGCACCTTTCCCCGGACAGGGATGAATTAAGATAGGATAAGGCCTTGGTTAAATTAAGACATTAAAGTTTTTTTGCATTATACAGACCAAACATACATTACAGGTGCATTTTGAGACAAATAAATGGTTCTACTGTATTTTAACATATTTAGACTCTGGGATCAGAATTATTCCTACACCGTATGTTAATCCTGCCCATTATATTTATTACTTATTACTTATTATATTTTTGATTACTTATTACTTATTATATTTATTATATTTTTTTTCCATAAGCAGGTTCTGGAATTGAGTTTTCAAACATGATTTCTCAACCCAATATGGATGATGCTTCCCAACCACACACACCTGATTCAGATATATTCAATATGCTACAATTTTAGGATGATTCAAACTATATGGTAACACAAATGTTAACTTCCAGATGATACATATAAAACATCTGTACATATTTTATACCATCCAGAGGCCTTCTATCTATTGCATTTCTACCAATGTTTGTTGTCTTCATATTTCATTATATTTTTGACTTTTTGTGACCTTTGTTACATGTTATTTACATTGAATGTGCACTGGGAGCTTCCGCCACCAAGACAAATTCATTGTGTGGCAATAAAGCTTGTTCTAATTCTGATAATGTTTTACCGTAGGGTTCTGTTTATATTTATGGGTTATTTTATGGTTATTAACATCTTAGTTAAAATAGTTTGATTGGGATATTGGTGAAATGTATAACATATTTTAGTGTATAAAAAAATATTTGAAAAATATTTCAAAGCATATGAACAAATCCAAACAACTGCTAAAAAAAAGAACAGATGCTAAAAAGAGAGTTGTAAAACACATTTGGTTTAAACTGTTGTGCTTTCTTATAGCCTTACAGTGCATGACAAACCAAAAAGGTTTTCTCGTGACTTTTATTTGTATAATCTATGTAAACCATAGGAAAGGCAGAGCCATTAAAGATAAAAATACTAAAAGGGCAAGAACCAAATATGTAAATGCTTAAAAATGCAAAATACTTTGCAAATGTTTGTACTATACATCATAGTTTAATGTACTTTCACTTAAGAAAAAACAAAAGTGAAAGCACAAGTGAACAGGGCCTGTTTTCTACCGACTTTAATTCATGCTGTGGATCTATTCAATCTATTTGTACATGTTTGTTATTTATATAGATTTGATTCACATATGAAACTATTATAAATCATAACCCTTCGTGATTATTTTCAATAAAATGAAAATAATTATACATAAATTATACAGTAATAGGTATATGATACATTTTTAGGGTTTACAGTATATATACATATAACACATAACCTGCATTTAAACCAGATAATGAAAGTTGTTATTAAACGTCACACACAAAACTTGTAATAAATAATGTAGACAGGGAAATACAAAAACACTGTTTGAGGCTTTCACATGTACAAAAGAATTCAAGACACAACTAAATATTAGGAATGTTTTAGTGTAAGGTGGTTATACGTGACATTAGAGGACAAAGCATTTGTGAGTTTTTCCATCTATAACCTGTTTTACATGGTGTCATTACACAGATCTTACTTGAAAAACTCAATTTGAAACAAATTAGTTTTTTCAGTTGATTGCATATTTGTTTCCTTGATTCTTTGTAGGTCCTTGGACTTTGGAAGTGTGTACTAAATGCCTAAATGTAAATGTAAATGTTAACAAATTTATCAGGAAAAAAGCAAAAATTCTATATTTTGCTAAAAAAAACCTGAAACATATACACATCCGGTTGATATATATAAGCTGAAATATCTTTAAAGGCAGTGTATAAACCAAAAGCTAAACAAATATAGTTAATAATAACCATGGTCACAGCTGCCAAACTGTATCCTCCCTGCCATTGGTTGTTGTGACAGATAATTAGAAGAATGGCAAGCAAATATAACCTGTTTGTAGCTGTTGGTAATACTGTTGAGGGAATGATTGCCAGGCTGTAGGGAAGATGGGAATTAGGGAAGGTTGCTTCATAAGAGTTGATAAGAAAAAATATTTTACTATTCCTGTAAAGGCAGTGATGAAGTTCATGTTCCAAAGATTTAGTTTTATGATAAAAATGTTGAATCATCCAAGCCTGAACATCAATATTCTACAGAACATTACTATGAAAGTCAAGAGTGACCTAAACAGTCCTTAGTTACAAACATTTATTTATATATCTTCAGTTGTTCAGTAAAACAAAGACATGTATGATGGAAAACAAGTGATGACTTTTATGTTTAAATGAACAATAGATCACATAGATCCAGAACATGAGACCGTCACGTTTTCATAGACTTACATGGTGAGAAAAGGCACCAAACAGTTATTGAAGATTTAGCTGTGGTCAAAATAACATTACAAGTTAAATTTACAGAATGCCCTTTCTATAGGCTAATATATGTAGCTAAGCCACCGTATTGAAATTGACACTTGTTTTAGATTTTAAAAACCATCAAAAACAAACAAGTTTCCCTAGTAAATTAAAGGGTGTTTCATGTCCAGTAAAATCATCAACAGAAAGAGAACTTCCTTGTCAATACTTACAATAAACCCCACCCTGTATGTTGTATATAAGTTCTGAAAGCAGCAACATCCACACATACTGATGAGCGTCTAAACTTGTGATTTCAATACAGTAAGAGAATTTTTTTGTGTAGCTGTGTTATTTTTTTAGTTTTGTTCATGTCTAAGATAACAGTCATTCATTTTAAATGTATTTGATATTTATTTTAGAATCTGTTTTATTAAATGTAAAGTATATAGAAAAATAACAACTAAAGTTATTATTTGTTTAAAATATATGTTAAATGAAGACAATGGCTAAATATTATGCTAATTTAAAACATTACAAAACATATGATTCAAAGTAAAATAATAATATTGAATAATTAAATAATTATAAAATGATTCAAATTACAGTTAAATCTATGTATAATTTTTTTTAGATTCTTTTACATCATACACATTTACTAAATTGTAAATGATATAATCTCTCCTTTTTTTACCTCACAGGTCTTTAAAGTGCCACCAGTTAAACAGAAATTGCTTAATTGTTCAATAGTTTTCGTATTATATTACAATCTTGACATAATGGCAGCAAACAAACATGAAACAGAGCTTAAAGTTATTTCCTGGAATATTAATGGATTAAAAGAAAAGAAGAAAGATAAGAAAAAAATAACACAAATGCTAGAAACCTTTAAACTATATGATATTGTTCTTCTGCAAGAAACCCATTTGGGTACAAAAAGCAAAACCAATAAGAGTTTGGAAAAGGCTCCAAAGTTAAAGGAAGAGGGTAAAGATGAGGATGACCAAGAGCAAAGTGATATGAACAGCTCTTCAGGGAGTGAGGATGAGGAGGAGCAAGGCAAGTCAAAAATACCAAGAGAAATAGAAGACATTTACCAGGTTTCAGAACTTCACGACAAAACATGCTTGTCTCCTGAACCTAGTCAAAGACAAACGATGTATGTGACATCTTTTGATTCAAGGTCCAGAGGTGTTGCCATTATTGTCAACAAACCACACAAATGTCTAAAGGCATATAGTGAGGGTGGAGATTTTGCCTGGGTGTACATTGAAATTGAGTATGTGAAGTACACATTTGTAAGTGTTTATTACCATCAAAAGGAAAAATCTGATCTTATGTGGAGGATTCTGCATAGTTTTTTAATACATGAACCAGAAGCATGGACAAAGAGCTGGCTTGTTATTGGTGGAGATTTTAACACAACACTTGACCCTGTACTGGACCTAGGGCAGGAAAACCCACAACACAAAGCACTGAGAGAGAAACTGAAGGAATTTATGAGAATTGTAGAGCTGAAAGATGTCTGGAGAGAAAAGAACCCAGAAGAGAGAAAGTACACTTATTCATGTAAGAAACCTAAATCTAGATTAGATTATGTGTTCATGTTACAGGAGGATTTGGAAATTGTGAAAAACTGCAACATACCTGAAGATCCACAGTTCACCGAACTGTCTGATCCCGTTTCTGTAGAGGAGAAGTTCAGTGACCTGTCTGATCCCTATTTTGTAGAGGACAAGTTCAGTGACCTGTCTGATCCCTATTTTGTAGAGGACAAGTTCAGTGACCTGTCTGATCCCTATTTTGTAGAGGACAAGTTCAGTGACCTGTCTGATCACTTTCCTGTAGTGCTAACTCTGTCCTCAGAAGACAAAACCGTAATTCAGTCAGAGGAGACCTGACCTTTTTGAGTCTGATATATTTTAAGGTTTTTTCTCTTTTTTGCATATAGTATTTAGGGTTTTGGTTCCTTACCAGTTGTGTTTATGGTTTTATCACAGGGTATTACTGATAAATATATTAATCACTGACATTTTAATAATTAAAAATTTGTCTAATAATTAAATTATAGTTTCCTTATAGTTGATCAATATCTTGTTCTTATACAATGTTATGCATTAATATCATGTAACAATATGTAACAACCTTCTATTTTGTTTTCTTTGTTGTTTTTGGGTCTTGTTTGTATAATTCCTTCTAGAAAGAAATATTTGATTTTATGATATGTGAGGCTGTTTAAAAACTTAAGTGTGTGATAACATCTTGTTTATTGTCTTTCAGTTTACCCTTTCCATCTTAATATGAAAACTATCCAATTATGAATATTGTTACTTTCTGACAAAGTTGGAGTCTGATGCCATTTTTGTTAATTGTTAAATGATTGTTTCTGGTTAGGGCGATAGGCTTATGTATTGTCATTTTAATTTCCTTATTTTGGGTTTAGGGTTAAGGACAGAGGTTCAAGCAAGACGTTTTGTTTGTTGGTTATTTTGGCTCAGTCAGCTCCAGAATAAAATGTCTCAGATATGAAGTCAATAAATGTATCACTCTTTATGTCAGCGGTTCTCTGAGTCTTTCATGTTGCGCCCTTTCCCCTGACGGGACATAACACAACTTTTAACATGTCTTAAATGGCAAACACAGATATTTACACAATGCTAAGACAAAAGGATCCTTGGCAAACATGTCTATTTAACCTTTAATTCTAAATAATTAATAGCCTTTGATCCTAGTGGAAATTCTTTCCTCAAGCTATTATTTAAAATTATGACAGTTTATTCCATACTGCGCAGTAATGCACATTGTAAAAGATAAATAAAATGTAATCTACGATTTTGCAAATTGATGTTCACTAATTATCAAAATTTTAATGAAAAATATGGGACATACATGTCATTGGAACATATTCCAAATAAATATACAAAAAAATATCCAAAAGTCCAAAATCCTTACTTAATCTCCTCCTAAAAGAAATCGTGGACTTAGTTTGAAGAAAGGGAAAAGGTTTCATGCAAAAACCAAACGGTGAACTCTTTTACTATCCACTAACAATGCTGCATCTTCGGCATTATACAAAAGTTCCTCTATATAGGCTTGTTTAAGATTGGTACTTTAAGAACCTTGAACTGCTTTCATATATCAGCTTTCAAATATTTCATATTTCATATATATATATATATATATATATATATATATATATATACTCTTTAGTATATATATATATATATATATATATATATATATATATATATATATATATATATATATATATATATATATATATATATATATATATATATATATATATATATATATATATATATATATATATATACTCTTTAGACAAGATTTAGAAGACTTTTATAGACTAGTTTATAAAAACAGTGGCATAATAAAACTAGATACAAAGGTGTATGATGGAGCATACTGTTTGAAAGTGTTTTTAAACAAGTTTTCACATTGTTACCAGTGAAGTGATTGTAGTAATCTGAATGAAATGACTAAAACCACCACACCCCCTACCCATTCACACATTTCAATATTAAAGACACAAAGAGAAAAAAACAGTTTAATGATAAACAAAATTATTAAATGTATGTTCCCTTTCAGTCTGTCTCTCAGCGTTGTGACTGAAAAGGGGTTTGATCTTGAGAACCCATTGTCTCCGAGCCTATTAAAAAAAGGCCAATTAATTGGCGAATGAATCAATTCATGTCCCCGCCCGTGATGACGGGTATAAAAGGGGACGGAAGAGATCATTCATCACCGTTTCGTTCTTCAGAACCATGGTGTGCTCCTCGAGCGTCTCGAGTCTAACAGAATGCTGGATAATTATAACGCGGTGCAGCCGAACGTTCCTGAGCGCTGATTTCTAAATATACTTTGACTTGTATTTCATTGCAGACAATATGAACACAAAATATTTCATGTTTTGTCTGGTCAACTTCATTTCAATTGTAAATATGCATCCTTTCCTGTCATTCAGACCTGCAACACATTTCCAAAAAAGTTGGGACAGGAGCAATTTAGGGCTAGTAATGAGGTAAAATGGTATATAATGATGTGATTTGAAACAGGTGATGTCAACAGGCTATTGTAATTATGATTTGGTACAAAAGGAGCATCCAAGAAAGGTCTAATCCTCAAGGAGCAAAGATGGGCTGAGGATCGCCAGTTTTCGAAAAAATACGTGACAAAATTATTGAAATGTTTAAAAACAATGTTCTTCAAAGAAAGATAGGAAGAGATTTGGATATTTTACATTCAACAGTGCATAACATAATTAAAAGATTTAAGGAATCTAGAGGGATTTCAATGCATATAGGACAAGGGCGCAAGCCTAAGCTGAACAACAGTGATCCCCGATCCCTCAGGGGGCACGGCCTCAAGAAGCGTCATTCATCTATAAGCGATATCACCACATGGGCTAAGGACTACTTTGGCAAACCTTTGTGAAGTCTCACAATATGTAGTTACATCCACAAATGCCAATTAAAACTGTACTGTGCCAAAAGGAAGCCCTATGTTAACAGTGTCCAGAAGCACCATTGACTTCTCTGGGCTCGGAGGCATCTGGGATGGACCATCACACAGTGGAAACGAGTACTGTGATCAGATGAATCAGTTTTTCAGGGATTTTTTGGGAGGAATGGACGCCGTGTGCTCCGGACCAAAGAAGAAAAGGATCATCCAGACTGTTACCAGGAACAAGTTCAAAAGCCAGGGTCTGTCATGGTATGGGGTTGTGTCAGTGCCCTTGGCAAAGGTAACTTGCACTTCCGTGAAGGCACCATTAATGCTGAAAAGTACATAGAGATTTTGGAGCATAATATGCTGCCTTCAAGAAGACATCTTTTCCAGGGACGTCCATGCATATTAGAACAAGAAAATGCAAAGCCACATTGTGCACACATTACAAAGTCCTGGCCGCGGAGGAAGGGGGTACGGGTACTTGACTGGCCTGCCTGCAGTCACGACTTTTCTACAACAGAGAATGTGTATATTTTTGTGTATATATGTGTATATATATATATATAATGGTGGGCATAGATAATTTTTTAAATCTAGATTAATCTCACTGTAAACTTGGAATTAATCTAGATTAATCTAGATTAAAAAAGCTAATTTGAATTCTGTCAAAGGCATTCGGAATATGTGTGCTACCTAAATAATGACCAAAAGTAAATCATTGCATAAGGTGCAAAAACCTTATCCCGCGTTCACACCACACGCGTGTAGTTTGACGCTTGAACATTTAAGTTCATTCGCATCCAATGGGGGGTTGTGGGCTTCTGTCAGGGGAACTCTTCAACTTGTCAGAGGAAAGTCCTTTTATTGTAAAACAAAGCAATTAAACTATGTGACTGCTTTATTTATAGTCTCAATATGTGTATATAGCTCAAATTGAGTAAAGATAAAAAACATTTCTTTACTAAATTTCTTCCAGTAAATATCACTTATTCCTGTCTTTGTTAAAGTATTATAATAGTATAAATTGGAGTTATAAAGCTCTGTTTCCACATAAAGCCCTGATGACTTTCTCCATGTTTGTTTTAGATAACCTGATTGGTTAACACGTCGCGAAATTTCGCCAAAGTTAAATTTTTTCAACTCACGTGATTCGCCTCTAACGCGCTGCAGGAAATCTCCTAACGTCTATTCGCATCTCTGCATTGACTTAACATGTAAATGACTTTCGTCTGACACTCTTTTCACGTCTAGTGCGAACGCAGCATTAGTCTTGTCGAGGTTTCCATTGGGAAGTTTCTGAAAAATAAACCTAGCGGCTTCACATGTGCATCCATATTAGCACGTCACGTGTAATGACGTCATTTCACAGTAGGTATACACACAGGTTAGAAGACTCCCACCTTTGTAATTCGTTTACGTATACATCCGCGCTAAAAGATCAAAGGTGAAAATCCTCATAGCTTGCGTAGTATAGACGCAGCTCCCAACCCAACTTTGAGAATAGATGATCTGCGATATTTTTTTTATCGCCGACAAGAGTCTCAACACATATATATATATATATATATATATATATATACTGCTTATTTGTTATAACTCCCATTTTCTGTATAAACTTAAAATATTAAAATATTTAATCCTACTGTAAATCTATATTACAAAACCAGGGATTGTACATCAACTTAATATTTTGAGGCCTTAAGGGGATGAAGCTGGCAATTAGCATCCTGAAAGCACTCTATTTAAAATTGTGAATTGGGGATGTAATCATCCTTCAGACTTTTTTTCAGAAATAAATCTTTTAGGGAAACTTTAAGCATCTTTTAACAGTGTACCGGGGAGTTTGACAGAAAAACAAATGTCCAATTTGGTAACACTTTATAATAAAGACTTTATTATATTGGGGGCATTCCCACTATTTATACAGGTACACATCACGTTGCATGACGAGATAAAGATAACATGGATATGTTATCCATGTTATCAGAGCGCCTTGACATTTTAGACAAAAAGGAACATAACACTAGTTTATATTATAAACAAGAATAAAATGTTCTTTCAGGCGGGCTGCAACTGCTGAGTTTGCCTAGAAGAAGAAGACACCAGACAACAATACAATTCATAAAACATTTCATAAAAGTATATTTACACAATCCCCTCTTTTACGCTTTTTTAAAGCATAACCTAAAATACAGTGCCAAGCATTACTATCAGTTTTCTAGGGAAGGTATGTATCCACCAGTGAGAACATGAATCAGAGAATATACCCTTTGCATCAAACATTTCAACATGCATGGACCAAATATACATATGATGAGCAAAATACTTAGTACCGGTACTATCATGGAGACATAGGGGGCAAACATTCCAAATAGGCTTGAGAGAATTCCCCAATTCCAATTCTTTGTATTTTCTCTTAAATCATCTTCCCTTAATTTCTTAGATACATCATTCATTATCCCCACGGCCACAGTAATTGAGCCAGAGCCTCTGCCGGCACATATGTACAACACTGATCACCCACTATTGCACACACCCCTCCTTTCTCTGCCAGTAACAGTCCAAAGCCAGTCTATTTTTCATAGCCACTTGCCGTAGGGCCCTCAGTTCCTGTTCCATTCCATCCATGGTGGCCGTGGTACTGTTGGCGAAAGAGGCCAGGTGATAATGCAGTATTTCTTGTTGGCTCATAAGGTCAGCAGTGCCATAAGCGGGAATCATTGACTCCCAGAAGACAGACCAGTGTAATCTGAATTGGTGCTCTACTGGTACCTCCGAGTCGACACATTTTTCACACACTTGTCCTTCGCGGCTTTTGAGTAAGGTGTAGCAGCGTCACTCTATGTCTCAGTTGAACAGGGGCACAAAGACCAGTCCAATTTTGTTTGAAAGTATCATCCACCGAGTCCTCTCCACAATACCACTACCAATCGGCCTTCAATCTCGTCCCTGGTGCAGGCCAGGGCATCTCACAGGATTTATTCATACTTTTGCAGGCTGTATTTCAGGGAGAGTAACATCCAGTACAATTTCTAGCAGTCTCTTGGGACAGACAGTTTTGTTTGTTTCACAAGAACCTGGCAGAAAACGCAGGTGAAAATTCAAGGGCTGTCCCGGCACTATTATTTCTCTACATTTGTCAGCACTTATACCTGGAACCTTTGCACCCCCTGTCCCATTAAAGCAATGTGGAAAAACAAAATCAGATGATAACGTTATGACAATTTTAACATTTGTTGGACAATGTTTGATTGAAGCATTAATAGTCCCTTCCATCACTTGACAAAAACTATAGTTCCCCCCTCACCTATCGGCACAATAAGGTCCCCACACATATTCACCATTATCACATGTAGGACAATACACAGTCTTATTACAAACATAAAGCAATACTCTTAAAGACACAGTAACAGCAGAAGTGAACAATTCCTGACAGACATAACATGATTCATCGGTGACCTGCCGGGCAGTCCAGTTGGCATAAAGTTTGGCAGAATCATGGCAGATCTGTGTTCTGTGTGAGTGTCACATGGCATTGTTTAGTTATGACATGCCATGTGCTCTCTTGACCCCGCCTCCTTGTTATCCTGTCTATCTTCCCGCCATTGTTTCATTCCCCACACCTGCCCCGTGTCGTTATCCCTTGTTGTGTTTGCCCTATTTAAAGCCCTTGTGTTTTCTGTCCTGTGCTGGTTCACCACCTACCTGTCTGTGGTTTTCTTGTCAAGTTAAGTTTCTTTTTATCTTGTTTAGCCCCTTG
The DNA here is from genome assembly GCA_033220385.1 of Triplophysa yarkandensis. NCBI lineage: Eukaryota > Metazoa > Chordata > Actinopteri > Cypriniformes > Nemacheilidae > Triplophysa > Triplophysa yarkandensis. The sequence goes on along the minus strand of CM065660.1, from coordinate 16,223,038 downwards.
AGGGATTTTTTATGTATTTTTGTGGAAATAAACTTTTTTCTTATGAGTTGTCTGCAATTGGGTTCTGTCATCACAAGCCACGTGACAAAGGATTAGAACATATACATACAAATCATTTCAAACTTTTCACTCTGGTGCTATGTATCCACTGTGGAAAAAGATCAGTTAACACAGATGTTCGGGTTACAGCCAGAATTTCTGCAGGGCCCTCGTATAAACTATCTTTCAGGTCATTACCCTTTCCCAGAATTTACTTAAAACTAGTATCAACCCTGCAAAATACTTTGACATATGTTGTGACGTGTTAGAATCCCCCACCATTTGCATTCCATGTCGCCATGGGATGGGAAACGGTCTTCCCGGTATTACCTCAATAGGGGACAAACCATCTAAATTTGGTTGTGGCATCATTCTAAGATCTGCCAACACAATGGGCAATATCTGAACCCAATGGTTTGTCCCACAAAGGCGGAGGACTGAGGATGATAGGGTATGTGCATCTTCCATACAATTGCAATTCATTCGCCAAGTCCTGAGTAACTTAGGCTGTGAATGGTGTCCCTTTATCTGAGTCTATTCCAATGGGGATCCCATAACGTGGGATTATGTCGACAGTTAGGTGTTTAATGACGGTTTTTGCATTTTCTCGTGCACACGGGAAAGCTTCTACCCATTTAGAGAATTTATCTACCATTACCAACAGGTATCGATATGGCCCTTGCTTGGGCATATATGAAAAATCAATTTGCCATTCCTGGAATGGGAGTTCAGGTCGTGGTAGATGCTGATGTTGAGCTTGTGGTTTTGATTGATTGTTTTTTGCACAGGTCATACATCCATCTATTATTGTGTTGACCGTTTTTTGCAGGTTATTCACACAGATTAAAGGACGCATAAGATCCATTACCCCTCTTCGGCCGCGATGTGTAACACCGTGAAACTCGCAGAAGAGAACCGGGAGTGCTGCTTCAGGAATGCAAAGACACAAATCACCAAATACCGTCATCGTTCTTGTGTGCCTTGAAAGAAGACCAGAATGAGTGATCTGTGGGAGTAGCATGTTGCTGTACCAAGGCCAAATCTAAATCTGGTAACAAAGCAGAAGTCAAATATGAGTCAGATACCAAACAAGTATTTAAAAATGGGGGGGAAACCCCCCTTGGGCAGCATGCTTTGCGTTGGTATCAGCGAGGGAGTTCCCACGAGCTTAGTCTGTGTTTAGAGGACTGTGAGCCTGTGTTTTCACAATAGCTATTAGAAATAGGCTTCTATTAACTGTTCAAACAATGTTTGGTGTGAAATAGGCTTACCATCCACCCCTACAAACCCACGAGCCTGCCATATAGCCCCGAAATCATAGGCTACCCCAAATGCGTAACGAGAATCTGTAAAAAGTTACAGGACGATCAGAAAACACCTTACATGCCCGTTTTAATGCATACAGTTCAGCGGCTTGCACCGATTTGAATGGTAGGGACATGACTTTGTCTGGGAGTTGACACACAGCATACCCTGAGAGGTACTCTCCATCTTGTTGCTTAGAGCAGGAGCCGTCAACAAAGACTACATCACTTGTCCAGAGAGGGACCTCCGAGAGGTCTGGCCTTAAGGCACAGGTGTGAGTAATTTCAGAAAGGCAGTCATGCAGTTCTTCAGGAAGATGTGAAAACCCATATAAAAGTATATTTCCACAATATGAAAATATCTAACGATTCCATGTAATAAACATCTTGTTTATGGATTTTTTTCATTTGTTGTGTGTGTGTCGGTTCTATATTGGGTTGGTGAGGGGCACCAAAACTGATCAAGCATATTCCCATTGTGTTTCTATGTCCATCCATTGTTCTCCATGGCTCACCACTGCTCCGTGTGTGTTCACTTACTATGTATGTGCATTTGGATGGCATAAATGCAGAGCACTAATTTGGAGTAAGGGACACCATACTTGGCATACATCAGTTCACTTTCACTCTTTTTACTCTAATATGTAGTGCCACTGGACTTGTTACTTGACCCAAGTATGATTTCTGTCTCGAACACCCTTTGGTAGTTCCACTCCCCTGTGCCTGTACAATGCTTTCCTGTCTGCAGAAAGGTAACCAAGATTCAAAACAAAAGGACTGTTGTGCTTTTTCATGAACGTGATAGGGAAGGGCAAACTCATGACAGTTCTGTATTGACCTTCACACAATTTATGTGGACCGAGAAGCAAACAAATAGATAAGTTGCAAACTCAGAAAATACAAAAATATGCAAACTGTCATGTAAATTACTTTCTGATGTTCTTTCACTTAAGCAGAAACAAAAGTAAAAGTACAAGTGAATAAGGCTTAACATATTAAAGAGGTAAGGCTGAATTTGTTATCCAACACAAAACTACCAACTAAGACATGTACAAAGAAAAAATTTTATATTGACACTCGATCAAATAAATTTATCATTACATTTTTAAGAGTTTGTTAATTTTTACGGAACCACATGGTGGTGGAAAAAATGTCAGAGGGAAGAGAGAAAAATATATTTTTATCTTTTGTGTCTCTTGCAAACATAAGATCATGCTCCATTGCGAACTCCCTGTGACATCCAAACTGTCATTACAGTAAAACAGTAGCTGTGTCTGAAACGGGTCACTCACTTACTTGTTCCTATATGGTGTATGACAGTTAAGGAGACTATACCAGAAACGAGTTAACAAAAACAAGTGAAATAGCATGAGCCAGATTCCACTGATAATTTCATCATAATTTCACCCATAGAAAACATTTGGCGCATCATAAAGAGGAAGATGTGAAATAAGTATATATTTTAAAAGGCAACAGGACAAACTGATAAAAATAACAAAAACAGAGTTTGGATATCTTCGAAACTACAAAGAAGATAACTTGTTGCATTCTCTCTGTATGTCGTATTGCATTTCTGAGGTTTGTTTTGAAAGGAATTCATTACAAACTGGACTGGTATTCTCCCAATACATAAAGAAAAGCTCAATGCAAAGCCTTCTTATTTTTCTTCCGCAGGCATGTTTGTTTATTGCTTAGTAACGCGTATACACTATGACTCCTACTTCTTCAAACGTATTCATATTTTTGTTGAGACATAACAGATATTGTCATTTATATACTCCCTATCTAAATTAAAAAGTTTTTCTATTTTATTTGTGTTCTATTTAATTTGTTTAAATAAATTAATCTTTTTAATTCTCAGCACATACACTAATGTGAGCAGTACTCTAAATGCTGACATATGTTTCAAAGTAATAAACTTTAACCAACAATTTAAATATCTATCTGTGTATTTGTTAAAAATGCTTTTAAAATATGTTTAAGATTAATTATGTTTGCAATAAACAATATTTTCATTGTTTGTTGATGATTATCCATCTAGCACTTATAAACCATCTCCACACTTCATTACAATAATATAGGCCCTTCACATCTGTGATGAGTTAACATCACTTTCTCTTTAATTCTCCTTTTTGTATTTCAACAATTACAATTACAATAATTCATTTGGCAAACACTTTTATCCGAAGCGACTTACAGTATTATGCAGTAGTCAATTATCACTGCAGAACAAACAGGGGTAAGGTGTCTTGCTTAAGGACACTTCAGTCTTTATCTGCTGGCACTGGGATTTGGACCTGCAAGCTTTCGCCTACAAGTCAACTCTCTACAACCATACCACAACTGACCCCCATTTCCAACCCGTATGACTTTTTTCCACAGAACACAATGCAAGATATTTTGAAGAATGTTGGGAACTGACACCTATTCATTTGCATTGGTTTTGTTTCTATACAATAGAAAAAGTGAAGGTCATGGAACACACTGTAGTGAAGTAAAGTTACATGACGTGTGGCCTAGTATGGTGTTCCATTCTTGGAATTTGTGCTCTGCATATAACCCGTCCCAGCGTAAACACACAGTAAGTGAACACACGCACACTGTGAACACACATCCGGAGCTTTGGGCAGCCATGCTGTGGTGCCTGGGGAGAAGTGGGGGGACGTTGCCTTGCTCAAAGGACAGTTGTTGTATTCCCACTGGTACGGAGTATCGAAACCAGCAACCTTCAGATCACGAGTCCAAGACTTGAACACCAAGCCACGAATACCCAAATGAGTGGAGATTGGTGATGTTTGGTTACAAACATTCTTCAAAATATCTTATGCTGTGTTAGAAATGTCTAAATGAAGAGTAAATTATGACACAAATGTTGATTCAATTATCACTTTAAGTCATTGTTACTTCTGTAGAATTCCTGTCCCTCTCATAGGTCCATCTTGATCTGTGTTTGGTAAATGTTTTTGGCTGTGGAGCTAGAAATGATGAAAACTGGCTTCAATATTTCAACAGAACTTTGACCCATTTTTCCAGAGGGGAGAAAATTTGAAAATAAAACCATGAATGAGCTTTAACGAAGAAACAAGATATTTATATATTAAGGTTGATGATGCTTACAATAGATGCGTCAAATGTAATGCAGCATTATATGTAACATATCTGGAAGTTAATATATATTACATAATTATGTCATTATGTTTATTGTTGTTGTACAATATTGTCATTTCATTACACTTTAAACATTTGTTTTAAGAATATTTGTTAAAAAAAATAATTTCCATATTGAAAATTGAAAAATGTAGACAAACCATGTATCATCACTGTTTGCACTTTACAAAGACTGATATTTATTGTGGATTGAACAAAATATAATTATAATGCGATATCATTTTGTAAACAAACATGAATACAGGGAAGGTCAAATGGTATTTGGTCATATTATCTTGTGTAGGAATAATACAACAGCTTTTAGTCCACTGTTCAGTTTACACACCATATTTTTTTCATTGTTGTATGGGACCACATTCTAACCCAACATTTTTAACATGAAATATGATAATACAGATGGCTCTAAAGGATAAAGGGAGGATAAATGGCTTTGACTAACAAGAACATTCATTTCTATAGATTTATCAGTACAGAAAATTAGAACAGTGTTTTAGTCTTGTGGTGTTTGCTCTGTGATGCTAAATTGAATGGTTGTCATGAATCATGATGAAGATTCATGTTTGTCAATTTATTCTGTCATATTTTTTGATGATGTCATACATCTCATTTCTCTCTCTCTCTGTTCTGTAATCTCATTACAGACATTTCTTTTCCTTTTGCTTTAGTTTGTTGTCTGTATTTTACATCTTTTAAATCTGTGTCTTGGACATTGAACAAAAAATTTGATTTCTTTGGAATCTTTTTAGATTATAGTACACGAGAACTGCGTGAGTAAACTAAATTTAAAGGTGTAAGTTATAATACACAAATATTAGGCAAGGTTTTAGGATTAATTTTGTTATTGTGCAACTGCAGTTATGCTGGTCAATAAAAAATGTTAAAACCTTAAAATCTGAAGATTAAAGTAGTAAACCATTATTAGACAAATACTGGTGTCTAGAATATTTATGAAACTAAATGAAAAACAAAGATTTTCCCATCTCACTTCTTTTTTTTTACCCGTTAAAGTGAGAATAATCAACAAACTCAAAATTTCCCAAAAAAAAGCCTGACCCAAAAGTGACTAATATATCCCCCCTTCTTTGCCATAACAGTCACAAGCCCTACATTCATGGAGTCAGTCAGTTTCTTGAACTGTTCAGAGTTAACTTTTTGTGTAACCAAAACCATGGCCTCTCAGACACAAACACTGTTCAGAGAGGTTTATGGTTTACCTTCACTGTAAATTTTCCTGCTTAAAAGGGTTCAAAAGTTCTCAAGAGGGTTCAAATCAGGTGAAGGAGGCGGCCATGTCAATTGTTTTCATCTTCAAGCCACGCAGGGGAGTACTTTGATGCATGTGATGGAGATGGGTCTTGCATAAAAAATATCTTCTTGAAAGATGCTGACTTTTAATTGTACCGTTGCTTGAAGAAAGTGTCTCCTAAAAATTGGCAGAAGTTTTTTACTTTGATTTTAAGTCCATTTTCATCCCTGAAAAGGTCTGACTAGCTAATCTTTAATAATATCCTCCTCAGTGTCATGATTCTGCCTCTCTTAATCATGGTTTTCATGATTTTGCAGAATCATGGCAGACCCATGTGTTCTGTGTGAGACACATGGCATTGTTAGTTATGACATGCCATGTGCTCTCTTGTCTCGTCTCCTTGCTCCGCCCCCTCGTTGCCTTGTCTATCTTCCCATCATTGTTTCATTCCCCACACCTGCCCCCATGTCTTTATCCCTCGTTATGTTTCCCTATTTAAACCCCTTGTGTTGGCCGTTCTTGGCTGCAAAATCATGAAAACCATGATTAAGAGAGGCAGAATCATGACACTCAGTACCCCACCTGCACCTTGTATTGCGCCTGAGTCCAAGTAGAGCTCTGTCTTACTAATCCCTCCATAGGCCCTTCTATCAGGTAGGTCAAAATTAAATTTTAAATACCTGTCTTCAGATAGGCCAATTCTTTACATTTTCACTTATGTGTCTTGTTTAGTGGTGGTCAGGTTTCAGACTTTTTTACTTACCGTGCGTTCACACCCCCACCGGCGAGAGCGTCAAGAGCGTCCAGATGCCATTGATTTTCAATGTGAGCCGGCGGCGGGAGGCGTCGAGAGGCGGCGAGGAGCGGCTTGGCGAGGCCGGCAAGAGCGTTAAGGGAGCGTTAAAATCAGTTTAATTTTATGCTAATGAGCTATGACGTGCTAGAGCGGCAACGAATCAAGAAGCAGAAGTGTTCCTCTCAGAAGAGTTAAGAGAACACAGTCATGTAAACTTTAGTTCCGACCACATTAGTTCCCATGCAGAGGAGACGAGAAATTCATTATTATTCGTTTATTATAATCAATATTTTCAGTTATACATGAACATAAACAGGGACACGAATTAAACGAATGATGTTTAAATCAAAATGTCTGAAATCTTGAGTTTATGATGTGTTTCTTCATTGTGTTTGTGCGTGTGTTTTTGTGCAAGAACACACAAAAGAGTGATGCTGGTGTAAAATGTTTATGATGATAATTTAACATGTACTTTATATTTAGTCAGCACGTTTAATTAGTTTGCTTTGCGGCTCCTTTAAATAAAATATAAAAGAGCCGGCGGCAGCGCATCAGAGCGACGAGAGCGTCGAGAAGTTTTCTGCTCCAGCGGCGGCCGTAGGGCGTAGTCTCTGATCACCGATCACTTATCACCTCATACGTCTTAACAATACAGATAAGATGTAGTTGTGGAATAAGGCAGCACTGGAGGATAATGTGTTCCTGTTAGCTTCATGTTTGATTCTTCTCAATCTTTGGCAGTTTACTTGCATTTGTTCAAAACGTTTGATGGTTCTGTGATCACGTCCCAAATATCTTAAATATGCACCATGTGGTTGGCTGGTTCGTTCTGTCACCGAAACGAGTTTTGAAGAAACCAAATGCTGGCAGTCTTGGCAAAACTCAGATTAAGTAACATTAAAGCCCAAGAAGGGGAAAAAGACATATCATAGACTTCAACAAATGTAAAACAAAACTTTCCAAGAGGGGGCAAGAGAAAAAAACTTATAACTTTTGTTTACAAGACAAAACACAGATCATATTGAGGATACACAGGCACAAGGAACAAATCCTGACATGCATTGCATAACAAACCAGAACAGAACAGCAAGGACGAGGGCTTTAAATAGGGAAACATAATAATGAGGTATAATGACATAAGGGAAGCTGTAGGGACTGAAACAATAATGAAAGATAGACAGGAAAAATCGTAACCATTCAGCCCTCAGCTACTGTATCCCATAAAACAGTGCACTTAAAAAGCCCCTGAGGAACAGTTCCACTAGTTATCTACTATAGGAGAGGAGGAATTGTGCAAACTTGTAAAATCATCTAAGCAACAACATGTTTATTAGATCCTATTCCATCTAAGCTCCCAAAAGAGGTGCTTCCAGAACTCCTGACTATTATATAGTCCTCATTTTCATAGGGAAAAGTCCCCAAATTATTCAAGCTGGCTGTTATTAAGCCTCTCATCAAAAATCCCAACTTGACCCCAAAGACCTGGTTAATTATAGACCAATCTCAAATATCCCGTTCCTGTCCAAGCTACAAGAAAAGGTGGTATCTTCACAATTATACTCATTTCTAGTGGAAAATGATATCTGTGAGAATTTCCAGACAGGATTCAGACCGTATCATAGCACCGAGACAGCTCTCCTTAGAGTTAGAAAATGACCTGCTCCTCTCATCTGACCGTGGCTGTATTTCTTTATTAGTGAAACTGGATCTTAGTGCTGCCTTTGACACTATTGACCACAACATTCTTTGTGTAGACTTCAACACTTTGTGGGCATAAATGAAAGTGCATTAGTGTGATTTAAGTCATACTTGACTGACCGTCATCAATTCGTAGCGGTCTCTCAGCGTTGCCAAGTCCAGTCACCTTTATTTATATAGTGCTTTAAACAAAATACATTGAGTCAAAGCAGCTGAAGAACATTGGTTAGTAAAACAGTGTGTCCATAATACTAGATGATAGTTAAAGGCAGTTCATCAATAATTTAAGTGATGTAATTTCTGATCAGTTTTAATAGTAAAAATATCCCCGCACGTTGTATTTTGTCACTCAAGGTTTCCCTATTGAAGAACCCAGCGATCTTCCTCTAGGTGGGCCTCCACCTCAGCAGTGCTCCCTGCTAAGTGGGTTTAGCATGCTCTCGACCTATGTGCTCTTCCCTAGACAGGTGAGACCATGTGGTAATTTTCACATATTACCCCCTAAGTGCGGGATGTGATCTCCGTAACGTATGCCCTCGATTAGGAGGGGTAACGTTCTCCCAGTGTTTTGGTGTCGGGCGGCTTCTAAATAAATGTTCTAAAGTAAGGCCATCCCCCCTCCACGCCATCGGTATGAGTCTCTCACCTCCCAGAGCTCTGATGACACCTTACCGGCACCACTGGAAGGTCCTGGCTTGAGTAGAGTGACTCGTGGCACGCCCAGGGCCTGTCAGCTCTGCTCCACTATGGTCACGACCCAGCCTGGGCATCATGGCATGATTATATAGGTACCCCATCAGTCACCTCATGGAGAGACGACTGATAGGGAACGTCTATGTTAGGTATGGTAACCTCAGTTCCCTGAACGTGGGAACGAGACATTGTGACCTTTATGCCACGACACCTGGCTGCCGCTGCAGCGACCAGGAGAGGCCTCCAGGTTTCTCAGCAAAAAAGGTAAGGAATGATTTCTTCTGTCCCCTTTTATACCCCTCATCACGGGTGGGGACTTGGATTAATTTATTCGCCAAATTAATTGGTCTTTTCAATTGGCTCAGAGAGAAAAGGGTTCTCAAGATCAACCCCATCAGTCACAACGTCTCGTTCCCTCCTTCAGGGAACTGAGGTTACCATACGTAACCGTAGACATTTGTTGATTATTCTCACTTTAACGGGTAAAAAAAGAAGTGAGATGGGAAAATCTTCTTTTTTCATTTATTTTCATAAAAATTCTAGACACCAATATTTGTCTAATAATTGTTTATTACTTTAATCTTCAGATTTTAACGTTTACATTTTTTTATTGACCAGCATAACTGTAGTTGCACAATAACAAAACTAATCCTAAAACCTTGCCTAATATTTGTGTATTATAACTTACACCTTAAATTTTGTTTACTCACGCAGTTCTAGTGGACCATAATCTAAAAAGACACAGATTTAAAAGATGTAAAATACAGACAACAAACTAAAGCAAAAGGAAAAGAAACCAGATCCTATATGAATTCATCAAAAAATATGACATATTTTTGACAAAGAATAAATTGACAAACATGAATCTTCATCATGATTCATGACAACCATTCAATTTAGCATCACAGAGCAAACACCACAAGACTAAAACACTGTTCTAATTTTCTGTACTGATAAATCTATAGAAATGAATGTTCTTGTTAGTCAAAGCCATTTATCCTCCCTTTATCCTTTAGAGCCATCTGTATTATCATATTTCATGTTAAAAATGTTGGGTTAGAATGTGGTCCCATACAACAATGAAAAAAATATGGTGTGTAAACTGAACAGTGGACTAAAAGCTGTTGTATTATTCCTACACAAGATAATATGACCAAATACCATTTGACCTTCCCTGTATTCATGTTTGTTTACACAATGATATCGCATTATAATTATATTTTATTCAATCCACAATAAATATCAGTCTTTGTAAAGTGCAAACAGTGATGATACATGGTTTGTCTACATTTTTCAATTTTCAATATGGAAATAAATTTTTTTAACAAATATTCTTAAAACAAATGTTTAAAGTGTAATGAAATGACAATATTGTACAACAACAATAAACATAATGACATAATTATGTAATATATATTAACTTCCAGATATGTTACATATAATGCTGCATTACATTTGACGCATCTATTGTAAGCATCATCAACCTTAATATATAAAAATCTTGTTTCTTCGTTAAAGCTCATTCATGGTTTTATTTTCAAATTTTCTCCCCTCTGGAAAATGGGTCAAAGTTCTGTTGAAATATTGAAGCCAGTTTTCATCATTTCTAGCTCCACAGCCAAAAACATTTACCAAACACAGATCAAGATGGACCTATGAGAGGGACAGGAATTCTACAGAAGTAACAATGACTTAAAGTGATAATTGAATCAACATTTGTGTCATAATTTACTCTTCATTTAGACATTTCTAACACAGCATAAGATATTTTGAAGAATGTTTGTAACCAAACATCACCAATCCCCACTCACTTGGGTATTCGTGGCTTGGTGTTCAAGTCTTGGACTCGTGATCTGAAGGTTGCTGGTTTCGATACTCCGTACCAGTGGGAATACAACAACTGAATCCCTTGAGCAAGGCAACGTCCCCCCACTTCTCCCCAGGCACCACAGCATGGCTGCCCAAAGCTCCGGATGTGTGTTCACAGTGTGCGTGTGTTCACTTACTGTGTGTTTACGCTGGGACGGGTTATATGCAGAGCACAAATTCCAAGAATGGAACACCATACTAGGCCACACGTCATGTAACTTTACTTCACTACAGTGTGTTCCATGACCTTCACTTTTTCTATTGTATAGAAACAAAACCAATGCAAATGAATAGGTGTCAGTTCCCAACATTCTTCAAAATATCTTGCATTGTGTTCTGTGGAAAAAAGTCATACAGGTTGGAAATGGGGGTCAGTTGTGGTATGGTTGTAGAGAGTTGACTTGTAAGCGAAAGCTTGCAGGTCCAAATCCCAGTGCCAGCAGATAAAGACTGAAGTGTCCTTAAGCAAGACACCTTACCCCTGTTTGTTCTGCAGTGATAATTGACTACTGCATAATACTGTAAGTCGCTTCGGATAAAAGTGTTTGCCAAATGAATTATTGTAATTGTAATTGTTGAAATACAAAAAGGAGAATTAAAGAGAAAGTGATGTTAACTCATCACAGATGTGAAGGGCCTATATTATTGTAATGAAGTGTGGAGATGGTTTATAAGTGCTAGATGGATAATCATCAACAAACAATGAAAATATTGTTTATTGCAAACATAATTAATCTTAAACATATTTTAAAAGCATTTTTAACAAATACACAGATAGATATTTAAATTGTTGGTTAAAGTTTATTACTTTGAAACATATGTCAGCATTTAGAGTACTGCTCACATTAGTGTATGTGCTGAGAAACAAAAAGATTAATTTATTTAAACAAATTAAATAGAACACAAATAAAATAAAATAGAAAAACATTTTGATTTAGATAGGGAGTATATAAATGACAATATCTGTTATGTCTCAACAAAAATATGAATACGTTTGAAGAAGTAGGAGTCATACTGTATACGCGTTACTAAGCAATAAACAAACATGCCTGCGGAAGAAAAATTAGACGGCTTTGCATTGAGCTTTTCTTTATGTATTGGGAGAATACCAGTCCAGTTTGTAATGAATTCCTTTCAAAACAAACCTCAGAAATGCAATACGACATACAGAGAGAATGCAACAAGTTATCTTCTTTGTAGTTTCGAAGATATCCAAACTCTGTTTTTGTTATTTTTATCAGTTTGTCCTGTTGCCTTTTTAAATATATACTTATTTCACATCTTCCTCTTTATGATGCGCCAAATGTTTTCTATGGGTGAAATTATGATGAAATTATCAGTGGAATCTGGCTCATGCTATTTCACTTGTTTTTGTTAACTCGTTTCTGGTATAGTCTCCTTAACTGTCATACACCATATAGGAACAAGTGAGTGACCCGTTTCAGACACAGCTACTGTTTTACTGTAATGACAGTTTGGATGTCACAGGGAGTTCGCAATGGAGCATGATCTTATGTTTGCAAGAGACACAAAAGATAAAAATATATTTTCTCTCTTCCCTCTGACATTTTTTCCACCACCATGTGGTTCCGTAAAAATGAACAAACTCTTAAAAATGTAATGATAAATTTATTTGATCGAGTGTCAATATAAAATTTTTTCTTTGTACATGTCTTAGTTGGTAGTTTTGTGTTGGATAACAAATTCAGCCTTACCTCTTTAACATGTTAAGCCTTATTCACTTGTACTTTTACTTTTGTTTCTGCTTAAGTGAAAGAACATCAGAAAGTAATTTACATGACAGTTTGCATATTTTTGATTTTCTGACTTTGCATCTTACCTATTTGTTTGCTTCTCGGTCCACATAAATTGTGTGAAGGTCAATACAGAACTGTCATGAGTTTGCCCTTCCCTATCACGTTCATGAAAAAGCACAACAGTCCTTTTGTTTTGAATCTTGGTTACCTTTCTGCAGACAGGAAAGCATTGTACAGGCACAGGGGAGTGGAACTACCAAAGGGTGTTCGAGACAGAAATCATACTTGGGTCAAGTAACAAGTCCAGTGGCACTACATATTAGAGTAAAAAGAGTGAAAGTGAACTGATGTATGCCAAGTATGGTGTCCCTTACTCCAAATTAGTGCTCTGCATTTATGCCATCCAAATGCACATAGATAGTAAGTGAACACACACGGAGCAGTGGTGAGCCATGGAGAACAATGGATGGACATAGAAACACAATGGGAATATGCTTGATCAGTTTTGGTGCCCCTCACCAACCCAATATAGAACCGACACACACACAACAAATGAAAAAAATCCATAAACAAGATGTTTATTACATGGAATCGTTAGATATTTTCATATTGTGGAAATATACTTTTATAGGGGTTTTCACATCTTCCTGAAGAACTGCATGACTGCATTTCTGAAATTACTCACACCTGTGCCTTAAGGCCAGACCTCTCGGAGGTCCCTCTCTGGACAAGTGATGTAGTCTTTGTTGACGGCTCCTGCTCTAAGCCACAAGATGGAGAGTACCTCTCAGGGTATGCTGTGTGTCAACTCCCAGACAAAGTCATAGAGGCATTTTCCCTACCATTCAAATCGGTGCAAGCCGCTGAACTATATGCATTAAAACGGGCATGTAAGGTGTTTTCTGATCGTCCTGTAACTTTTTACAGATTGTCGTTACGCATTTGGGGTAGCCTATGATTTCGGGGCTATATGGCAGGCTCGTGGGTTTGTAGGGGTGGATGGTAAGCCTATTTCACACCAAACATTGTTTGAACAGTTAATAGAAGCCTATTTCTAATAGCTATTGTGAAAACACAGGCTCACAGTCCTCTAAACACAGACTAAGCTGGTGGGAACTCCCTCGCTGATCCCAACGCAAAGCATGCTGCCCAATGGGTTTCCCCCCCATTTTTAAATACTTGTTTGGTATCTGACTCATATTTGACTTCTGCTTTGTTACCAGATTTAGATTTGGCCTTGGTACAGCAAAATGCTACTCCCACAGATCACTCATTCTGGTCTTCTTTCAAGGCACACAAGAACGATGACGGTATTTGGTGATTTGCGTCTTTGCATTCCTGAAGCAGCACTCCCGGTTCTCTTCTGTGAGTTTCACGGTGTTACACATCGCGGCCGAAGAGGGGTAATGGATCTTATGCGTTCTTTAATCTGTGTGAATAACCTGCAAAAAACGGTCAACACAATAATAGATGGATGTATGACCTGTGCAAAAAACAATCAATCAAAACCACAAGCTCAACATCAGCATCTACCACGACCTGAACTCCCATTCCAGGAATGGCAAATTGATTTTTCATATATGCCCAAGCAAGGGCCATATCGATACCTGTTGGTAATGGTAGATAAATTCTCTAAATGGGTAGAAGCTTTCCCGTGTGCACGAGAAAATGCAAAAACCGTCATTAAACACCTAACTGTCGACATAATCCCACGTTATGGGATCCCCATTGGAATAGACTCAGATAAAGGGACACCATTCACAGCCTAAGTTACTCAGGACTTGGCGAATGAATTGCAATTGTATGGAAGATGCACATACCCTATCATCCTCAGTCCTCCGCCTTTGTGGGACAAACCATTGGGTTCAGATATTGCCCATTGTGTTGGCAGATCTTAGAATGATGCCACAACCAAATTTAGATGGTTTGTCCCCTTTTGAGGTAATACCGGGAAGACCGTTTCCCATCCCATGGCGACATGGAATGCAAATGGTGGGGGATTCTAACACGTCACAACATATGTCAAAGTATTTTGCAGGGTTGATACTAGTTTTAAGTAAATTCTGGGAAAGGGTAATGATCTGAAAGATAGTTTATACGAGGGCCCTGCAGAAATTCTGGCTGTAACCCGAACATCTGTGTTAACTGATCTTTTTCCACAGTGGATACATAGCACCAGAGTGAAAAGTTTGAAATGATTTGTATGTATATGTTCTAATCCTTTGTCACGTGGCTTGTGATGACAGAACCCAATTGCAGACAACTCATAAGAAAAAAGTTTATTTCCACAAAAATACATAAAAAATCCCTCAAGGGGCTAAACAAGATAAAAAGAAACTTAACTTGACAAGAAAACCACAGACAGGTAGGTGGTGAACCAGCACAGGACAGAAAACACAAGGGCTTTAAATAGGGCAAACACAACAAGGGATAACGACACGGGGCAGGTGTGGGGAATGAAACAATGGCGGGAAGATAGACAGGATAACAAGGGGGCGGGGTCAAGAGAGCACATGGCATGTCATAACTAAACAATGCCATGTGACACTCACACAGAACACAGATCTGCCATGATTCTGCCCGGCAGGTCACCGATGAATCATGTTATGTCTGTCAGGAATTGTTCACTTCTGCTGTTACTGTGTCTTTAAGAGTATTGCTTTATGTTTGTAATAAGACTGTGTATTGTCCTACATGTGATAATGGTGAATATGTGTGGGGACCTTATTGTGCCGATAGGTGAGGGGGGAACTATAGTTTTTGTCAAGTGATGGAAGGGACTATTAATGCTTCAATCAAACATTGTCCAACAAATGTTAAAATTGTCATAACGTTATCATCTGATTTTGTTTTTCCACATTGCTTTAATGGGACAGGGGGTGCAAAGGTTCCAGGTATAAGTGCTGACAAATGTAGAGAAATAATAGTGCCGGGACAGCCCTTGAATTTTTGCCCGCGTTTTCTGCCAGGTTCTTTAGAAACAAACAAAACTGTCTGTCCCAAGAGACTGCTAGAAATTGTACTGGATGTTACTCTCCCTGAAATACAGCCTGCAAAAGTATGAATAAATCCTGTGAGATGCCCTGGCCTGCACCAGGGACGAGATTGAAGGCCGATTGGTAGTGGTATTGTGGAGAGGACTCGGTGGATGATACTTTCAAACAAAATTGGACTGGTCTTTGTGCCCCTGTTCAACTGAGACATAGAGTGACGCTGCTACACCTTACTCAAAAGCCGCGAAGGACAAGTGTGTGAAAAATGTGTCGACTCGGAGGTACCAGTAGAGCACCAATTCAGATTACACTGGTCTGTCTTCTGGGAGTCAATGATTCCCGCTTATGGCACTGCTGACCTTATGAGCCAACAAGAAATACTGCATTATCACCTGGCCTCTTTCGCCAACAGTACCACGGCCACCATGGATGGAGTGGAACAGGAACTGAGGGCCCTACGGCAAGTGGCTATGAAAAATAGACTGGCTTTGGACTGTTACTGGCAGAGAAAGGAGGGGTGTGTGCAATAGTGGGTGATCAGTGTTGTACATATGTGCCGGCAGATTACTGTGGCCGTGGGGATAATGAATGATGTATCTAAGAAATTAAGGGAAGATGATTTAAGAGAAAATACAAAGAATTGGAATTGGGGAATTCTCTCAAGCCTATTTGGAATGTTTGCCCCCTATGTCTCCATGATAGTACCGGTACTAAGTATTTTGCTCATCATATGTATATTTGGTCCATGCATGTTGAAATGTTTGATGCAAAGGGTATATTCTCTGATTCATGTTCTCACTGGTGGATACATACCTTCCCTAGAAAACTGATAGTAATGCTTGGCACTGTATTTTAGGTTATGCTTTAAAAAAGCGTAAAAGAGGGGATTGTGTAAATATACTTTTATGAAATGTTTTATGAAATGTATTGTTGTCTGGTGTCTTCTTCTTCTAGGCACACTCAGCAGTTGCAGCCCGCCTGAAAGAACATTTTATTCTTGTTTATAATATGAACTAGTGTTATGTTCCTTTTTGTCTAAAATGTCAAGGCGCTCTGAAGGCGTTATCCATGTTATCTTTATCTCGTCATGCAACCTGATGTGTACCTGTATAAATAGTGGGAATGCCCCCAATATAATAAAGTCGTTATTATAAAGTGTTACCAAATTGGACATTTGTTTTTCTCTCAAACTCCACGGTACACTGTTAAAAGATGCTTAAAGTTTCCCTAAAAGATTTTTTCTGAAAAAAAAGTCTGAAAAGTCTGAAGGATGATGACATCCCCAATTTCACAATTTTAAATAGAGTGCTTTCAGGATGCTAATTGCCAGCTTCATCCCCTTAAGGCCTCAAAATATTAAGTTGATGTACAATCCATGGTTTTGTAATATAGATTTACAGTAGGATTAAATATTTTAATATTTTAAGTTTATACAGAAAATGGGAGTTATAACAAATAAGCAGTATATATATATATATATATATATATATATATATATGTGTTGAGACTCTTGTCGGCGATAAAAAAAATATCGCAGATCATCTATTCTCAAAGTTGGGTTGGGAGCTACGTCTATACTACGCAAGCTATGATGATTTTCACCTTTGATCTTTTAGCGCGGATGTATACGTAAACGAATTACAAAGGTGGGAGTCTTCTAACCTGTGTGTATACCTACTGTGAAATGACGTCATTACACGTGACGTGCTAATATGGATGCACATGTGAAGCCGCTAGGTTTATTTTTCAGAAACTTCCCAATGGAAACCTCGACAAGACTAATGCTGCGTTCGCACTAGACGTGAAAAGAGTGTCAGACGAAAGTCATTTACATGTTAAGTCAATGCAGAGATGCGAATAGACGTTAGGAGATTTCCTGCAGCGCGTTAGAGGCGAATCACGTGAGTTGAAAAAATTTAACTTTGGCGAAATTTCGCGACGTGTTAACCAATCAGGTTATCTAAAACAAACATGGAGAAAGTCATCAGGGCTTTATGTGGAAACAGAGCTTTATAACTCCAATTTATACTATTATAATACTTTAACAAAGACAGGAATAAGTGATATTTACTGGAAGAAATTTAGTAAAGAAATGTTTTTTATCTTTACTCAATTTGAGCTATATACACATATTGAGACTATAAATAAAGCAGTCACATAGTTTAATTGCTTTGTTTTACAATAAAAGGACTTTCCTCTGACAAGTTGATGAGTTCCCCTGACAGAAGCCCACAACCCCCCATTGGATGCGAATGAACTTAAATGTTCAAGCGTCAAACTACACGCGTGTGGTGTGAACGCGGGATAAGGTTTTTGCACCTTATGCAATGATTTACTTTTGGTCATTATTTAGGTAGCACACATATTCCGAATGCCTTTGACAGAATTCAAATTATGTATTTTAATCTAGATTAATCTAGATTAATTGCAAGTTTACAGTGAGATTAATCTAGATTAAAAAATTATCTATGCCCACCATTATATATATATATATATATATACACATATATACACAAAAATATACACATTCTCTGTTGTAGAAAAGTCGTGACTGCAGGCAGGCCAGTCAAGTACCCGTACCCCCTTCCTCCGCGGCCAGGACTTTGTAATGTGTGCACAATGTGGCTCTGCATTTTCTTGTTCTATTATGCATGGACGTCCCTGGAAAAGATGTCTTCTTGAAGGCAGTATATTATGCTCCAAAATCTCTATGTACTTTTCAGCATTAATGGTGCCTTCACAGAAGTGCAAGTTACCTTTGCCAAGGGCACTGACACAACCCCATACCATGACAGACCCTGGCTTTTGAACTTGTTCCTGGTAACAGTCTGGATGATCCTTCTCTTCTTTGGTCCGGAGCACACGGCGTCCATTCCTCCCAAAAAATCCCTGAAAAACTGATTCATCTGATCACAGTACTCGTTTCCACTGTGTGATGGTCCATCCCAGATGCCTCCGAGCCCAGAGAAGTCAATGGTGCTTCTGGACACTGTTAACATAGGGCTTCCTTTTGGCACAGTACAGTTTTAATTGGCATTTATGGATGTAACTACATATTGTGAGACTTCACAAAGGTTTGCCAAAGTAGTCCTGAGCCCATGTGGTGATATCGCTTATAGATGAATGACGATTCTTGATGCAGTGCCGCCTGAGGGATCGGAGATAGCGGTTGTTCAGCTTAGGCTTGCACCCTTTTCCTTTATGCACTGAAATCCCTCTAGATTCCTTAAATCTTTTAATTATGTTATGTACTGTTGAATGTAAAATATCCAAATCTCTTCCTATCTTTCTTTGAAGAACATTGTTTTTAAACATTTCAATAATTTTGGCACGTATTTTTCGAAAACTGGCGATCCTCAGCCCATCTTTGCTCCTTGAGGATTAGACCTTTCTTGGATGCTCCTTTTGTACCAAATCATAATTACAATAGCCTGTTGACATCACCTGTTTCAAATCACAACATTATTTAACCATTTTACCTCATTACTAGCCCTAAATTGCTCCTGTCCAAACTTTTTTGGAAATGTGTTGCAGGTCTGAATGACAGGAATGGATGCATATTTACAATTGAAATGAAGTTGACCAGACAAAACATGAAATATTTTGTGTTCATATTGTCTGCAATGAAATACAAGTCAAAGTATATTTAGAAATCACTACTTTCTTTTTTATCTGCGTTTTCCATACTGTACAACTTTTTCTGATTTGGGGTTGTAATATGCATATAATTGTGAATGATGTATGTGTGAAATTCTATTGTATTTAGATAAAGCAATACACCCCAAGAAGCAGCCAAAAAAACATACATTTAATAATTTTGTTTATCATTAAACTGTTTTTTTCTCTTTGTGTCTTTATTATTGAAATGTATGAATGGGTAGGGGGTGTGGTGGTTTTAGTCATTTCATTCAGATTAGTACAATCACTTCACTGGTAACAATGTGAAAACTTGTTTAAAAACACTTTCAAACAGTATGCTCCATCATAAACCTTGGTATCTAGTTTTATTATGCCACTGTTTTTATAAACTAGTCTATAAAAGTCTTCTAAATCTTGTCTAAAGAGTATATATATATATACTGGAATATATATATATATTCCACTAGGATCAAAGGCTATTAATTATTTAGAATTAAAGGTTAAATAGACATGTTTGCCAAAGATCCTTTTGTCTTAGCATTGTGTAAATATCAGTGTTTGCCATTTAAGACATGTTAAAAGTTGTCAGGGGAAAGGGCGCAACATGAAAGACTCAGAGAACCGCTGACATAAAGAGTGATACATTTATTGACTTCATATCTGAGACATTTTATTCTGGAGCTGACTGAGCCAAAATAACCAACAAACAAAACGTCTCGCTTGAACCTCTTTCCTTAACCCTAAACCCAAAATAAAGAAATTAAAATGACAATACACAAGCCTATCGCCCTAACCAGAAACAATCATTTAACAATAAACAAAAATGGCATCAGACTCCAACTTTGTCAGAAAGTAACAATATTCATAATTGGATAGTTATCATATTAAGATTGAAAAGGTAAACTGAAAGACAATAAAAAATGATGTTATCACACACTTAAGTTTTTAAACAGCCTCACATATCATAAAATCAAATATTTCTTTCTAGAAGGAATTATACAAACAAGACCCAAAAACAACAAAAGAAAACAAAATAGAAGGTTGTTACATATTGTTCCATGATATTAATGCATAACATTGTATAAGAACAAGATATTGATCAACTATAAGGAAACTATAATGACTAATTATTAAAATGTAAGTTATTAATATATTTATCAATAATCCCCTGTGATAAAACCATAAACAAAACTGGTAAGGAACTATAACCCTAAGTACTATATGCAAAAAAGAAAAAAAAGAATTAAAAGAAATCAGACTCATAAAGGTCGGGTCTCCTATGACTGAATGACTCCAATGTTTATTCTTCTGTGTACAGAGTTAGCACTACAGGAAAGTGATCAGACAGATCTTTGAACCGTTGATCTTCAGGTATGTTACAGTTTTTCACAATTTCAAAATCCTCCTGTAACATGAACACATAATCTAATCGAGATTTAGGTATCTCACATGAATAAGTGTACTTTCTCTCTTCTGGGTTCTTTTCTCTCCAGACATCTGTCACCTTTACAATTCTCATAAATTCCTTCAGTTTCTCTCTCCGTGCATTGTGTTGTGGGTTTTCCTGCACTAGGTCCAGTACAGGGTCAAGTGTTGTGTTAAAATCTCCACCAATAACGAGCCTGCTCTTTGTCCATGCTTTGTCAAATGACCCATTTTCACGAAAGCTAGTGAGAATCCTCCCCATAAGATCAGATTTTTCCTTTTGATGGTAATAAACACTTACAAATGTGTACTCTTGATTCTCAATTTCAATGTTCACCCAGGCAAAATCTCCACCCTCACTATATGCCTTTAGACATTCGTGTGGTTTGTTGACAATAATGGCAACACCTCTGGACCTTGAATCAAAAGATGTCACATACATCGTTGGTCTTTGACTAGGTTCAGGAGACAAGCATGTTTTGTCGTGAAGTTCTGAAACCTGGTAAATGTCTTCTATTTCTCTAGGTATTTTTGACTTGCCTTGCTCCTCCTCATCCTCACTCCCTGAAGAGCTGTTCATATCACTTTGCTCTTGGTCATCCTCATCTTTACCCTCTTCCTTTAACTTTCTAGCCTTTCCCAAACTCTTAATGGTTTTGCTTTTAGTACCCAAATGGGTTTCTTGCAGAAGAACAATATCATATGAATTAAAGGTTTCTAGCATTTGTGTTATTTTTTTCTTATCTTTCTTCTTTTCTTTTAATCCATTAATATTCCAGGAAATAACTTTAAGCTCTGTTTCATGTTTGTTTGCTGCCATTATGTCAAGATTGTAATATAATACGAAAACTATTGAACAATTAAGCAATTTCTGTTTAACTGGTGGCACTTTAAAGACCTGTGAGGTAAAAAAAGGAGAGATTATATCATTTACAATTTAGTAAATGTGTATGATGTAAAAGAATCTAAAAGAAATTATACATAGATTTAACTGTAATTTGAATCATTTTATAATTATTTAATTATTCAATATTATTATTTTACTTTGAATCATATGTTTTGTAATGTTTTAAATTAGCATAATATTTAGCCATTGTCTTCATTTAACATATATTTTAAACAAATAATAACTTTAATTGTTATTTTTCTATATACTTTACATTTAATAAAACAGATTCTAAAACAAATATCAAATACATTTAAAATGAATGACTGTTATCTTAGACATGAACAAAACTAAAAAAATAACACAGCTACACAAAAAAATTCTCTTACTGTATTGAAATCACAAGTTTAGACGCTCATCAGTATGTGTGGATGTTGCTGCTTTCAGAACTTATATACAACATACAGGGTGGGGTTTATTGTAAGTATTGACAAGGAAGTTCTCTTTCTGTTGATGATTTTACTGGACATGAAACACCCTTTAATTTACTAGGGAAACTTGTTTGTTTTTGATGGTTTTTAAAATCTAAAACAAGTGTCAATTTCAATACGGTGGCTTAGCTACATATATTAGCCTATAGAAAGGGCATTCTGTAAATTTAACTTGTAATGTTATTTTGACCACAGCTAAATCTTCAATAACTGTTTGGTGCCTTTTCTCACCATGTAAGTCTATGAAAACGTGACGGTCTCATGTTCTGGATCTATGTGATCTACTGTTCATTTAAACATAAAAGTCATCACTTGTTTTCCATCATACATGTCTGTGTTTTACTGAACAACTGAAGATATATAAATAAATGTTTGTAACTAAGGACTGTTTAGGTCACTCTTGACTTTCATAGTAATGTTCTGTAGAATATTGATGTTCAGGCTTGGATGATTCAACATTTTTATCATAAAACTAAATCTTGGGAACATGAACTTCATCAATGCCTTTACAGGAATAGTAAAATATTTTTTCTTATCAACTCTTATGAAGCAACCTTCCCTAATTCCCATCTTCCCTACAGCCTGGCAATTATTCCCTCAACAGTATTACCAACAGCTACAAACAGGTTATATTTGCTTGCCATTCTTCTAATTATCTGTCACAACAACCAATGGCAGGGAGGATACAGTTTGGCAGCTGTGACCATGGTTATTATTAACTATATTTGTTTAGCTTTTGGTTTATACACTGCCTTTAAAGATATTTCAGCTTATATATATCAACCGGATGTGTATATGTTTCAGATTTTTTTAAGTCATTGCCTGCAAACGTTTTTTTTTAGCAAAATATAGAATTTTTGCTTTTTTCCTGATAAATTTGTTAACATTTACATTTACATTTAGGCATTTAGTACACACTTCCAAAGTCCAAGGACCTACAAAGAATCAAGGAAACAAATATGCAATCAACTGAAAAAACTAATTTGTTTCAAATTGAGTTTTTCAAGTAAGATCTGTGTAATGACACCATGTAAAACAGGTTATAGATGGAAAAACTCACAAATGCTTTGTCCTCTAATGTCACGTATAACCACCTTACACTAAAACATTCCTAATATTTAGTTGTGTCTTGAATTCTTTTGTACATGTGAAAGCCTCAAACAGTGTTTTTGTATTTCCCTGTCTACATTATTTATTACAAGTTTTGTGTGTGACGTTTAATAACAACTTTCATTATCTGGTTTAAATGCAGGTTATGTGTTATATGTATATATACTGTAAACCCTAAAAATGTATCATATACCTATTACTGTATAATTTATGTATAATTATTTTCATTTTATTGAAAATAATCACGAAGGGTTATGATTTATAATAGTTTCATATGTGAATCAAATCTATATAAATAACAAACATATACATATAGATTGAACAGATCCACAGCATGAATTAAAGTCGGTAGAAAACAGGCCCTGTTCACTTGTGCTTTCACTTTTGTTTTTTCTTAAGTGAAAGTACATTAAACTATGATGTATAGTACAAACATTTGCAAAGTATTTTGCATTTTTAAGCATTTACATATTTGGTTCTTGCCCTTTTAGTATTTTTATCTTTAATGGCTCTGCCTTTCCTATGGTTTACATAGATTATACAAATAAAAGTCACGAGAAAACCTTTTTGGTTTGTCATGCACTGTAAGGCTATAAGAAAGCACAACAGTTTAAACCAAATGTGTTTTACAACTCTCTTTTTAGCATCTGTTCTTTTTTTTAGCTGTTGTTTGGATTTGTTCATATGCTTTGAAATAGTTTTCAAAAACTACAAAAATTTAAATAATGTATAAGTTGTGTTTTAATATCATATTTCCTAAACAAAGCACTTAAAAAAAGGAAAACAGCAAAGGAGGAGAAACATTTAAAGGCAAAGAATCCCCAAGACAAAACATGACAAACCAGACCGATGTATTCGAGTGTTTCTCTTAGTGCAAACTTATTTGTAGATCTAAAACTGTATTGTTGTATTTTTATTAAACTCCAAAGTACACTTTTAAAAGGTGCTTACTGTGTCTTTAAAACAATTATTTATTCATAGATTTTTGTTCAATTCAGAATGTGTTGTGCAATAAAAGAGTTTGTGTAATAATAATTTAAACAGAATCAGATTTACAGTATTGACAATGTGTACTCACTTCTGTACAGCTGATCATTGAAACACTTTCTGCCGAAAGTCTGAAGGAAGATGATAATCTTAAATCTTTGGGACCTCGTGCTTTCAAAATGCTGATGGCCAACTTAACCCTGGTTAGGCCTGAAAAATGCTAAATGACATCACAGATATCCATGTTTTGAACAGTCCATGGTTTTAACTGAAGATAAACAGTCTAATAGATTTAGAGAATAGGGGAATAACAGAGATACATGAACAGTATGTTTTTTTTCTTGTGTGTTGTCAGATCACCAAAGACAAGCCCACACAGAGGAATGCTTTTAAATGTATTTAAATCGCCTTTTCAACATCGATTTTCTGAAATGTATCTATTAAAACTCCACATTTAAACGTAAATAGATTTCTGTTTACTGAATGTCTACAGTCTATACAATAACAACTCACCACAACAACAACCATCAGCCAAAATATTTCTGACAATGCTCCACTGAAAAAACGGATACGTTCAAATGACACAAGTAACACCAAACATGTGCAAAGCAATCAAACCACACAAATTGTGTTTCAATTTTTAATCAACTATTTTAACACAACAATGTGGAAATATTTTATCATTTTATGTGAGTTTTACAACAATACTAAATATAAGCATCCAACCAGATTTCATAAAGAACTGTGACAGTAAAGCAACTTTATAGAGTAAGTTCTGATACCTATATGTGTACCAATATGTGTACCAATAGAGGAACAACATTTTAAGTTCGGGAAATAAAGAGGTAACATCCAGATATACAACCTACAAAAACTGAGCAGGTAAGTCTGAATTTATCGTTATAGTTTTAAAAATGAAGTTACATGCAGATATTAAGAAACAGTCATTTAAGTTTAATGGGTAATTTAAGCAAATAATGGGTTAAAAATGTCAATGTATTCGATGTACCCTGGTTCAGTCTCTGTCTGTCTCTCGATGTTGTGTCGAACCAACAGTATCGGACTTGAACTTGAGAACCTATCGACTCTGAACTTGAAATTAAAAGGCCAATGAAATTGGTAAATAAAATTTGCATACCTTTCCCCGCCCCGTGCATAAAGGTAAGGGAAGATGGCGTACCGATTTCTCCAGCTTTTGTGCTGGGGAACATGATGTGTGCAGAGAGTGGCACAGGGATGAAGCATGAAGGACACAACGTCTCGTTGCCTCTATCAGGGAACCAAGTTTCCATCCATAATCTAGACATTTCCATCGATCACAAGTGCCGTATGGAATACCTCAAGGCTCAGTTCTCTGTCCGCTACTCTTCACGCTATACATGTTATCTTTGGGAGTTATCATCAGGAAACATGGTGTCAGCTTCCACTGTTATGTCCAAAAATGATGACCAAACCTAAAAAAGTTAATTCTAAGGCTTTCTGGCTTGAGGCATTTCCACGACTCTCCAGCCCAAAGACCTTTGTCGCTTCCCGGATCCGGGTGTCATGATTCTGCCTCTCTTGATCATTTTTTTTTCTGATTTTGGCAGAATCATGGCAGACCTGTGTTTTTTGTAAGTTTTACATGGCATTGTTTGCTATGACATGCCATGTGTGTTCCATTAACGTGTTCGTGTTAAGGTCTTGTCAAATGTTTCCAGTTTTATGTTCTTGTTTGAATTGTTCCTGGTCCCTCATTGCCTTGTTTAAGTATATTAATATTACCTTGTTTTGTGCCCCCTCGTGGGAAGTCTTTTGTTTGACCTTTTTATAGTGTTTAGTGTACTGTTTTCCCCATCGTGTTTTTTTTTTCTGTTTTTGCTTTATTAAAGTCTTTGTTCCCCCTGTATCACGCCAGCATTTGGGTTCTCGATTCCTTCACATCATTCCATCTTGACAGAATGCTACGACAAGATCTGAACCCAGCAGGCGACAACACATGGCTGTGGAATACGGAGTCCCGTTTGTTGTTCGGGTTGCGCAAAGGAGACCGAGGGATCTGAGCCTTTGCCCGGGCTTTCCAGATGGTGACGGCGGAGACCGAGTTTGTGGAGAGGGAGATGGCGGTTACCTTTAACAGCTGCCTCGCCAAGCCCCTCAAGCCCAGGGAGATGTCAATGCTGAGTCCCCTCCCTTTCTCAGATGTGGTCAGGTACGTGATCAACCTGGATGACCCTTGGCCAGCAGCTCCAACCTGAGGTTCCAGCCCGCTGGCCACGGTCCTGGAGGATTGCGTCCTGGCCACGGCCACATTGGGGGGCTCAGCTTCTCCCAGCACCAGCGCCGCCAGCTCCCCAGTCCCCGTTCCCAGTCCAGCCGGTCCCCCTGTCACCGTCCGAGGGAGAAGATCCAGGAGGAAGGATTCCTTGGGTCCTGAGATGGTCCCGCCCCCTCCTGCGACCTCTCATCTCACCCGCCGCTCGAAGAGGAAGAAGCGGTGCGTCCAGCTGGCAGGGCTGGTCCCAAGTCCTGTACCGACGTCCAGCTGGCTTTTCCTGATTGAGGTCACGCCATCTGCGCTTCTGAGAAGCGTGGTTGCACCATCTATGCTTAATAACACACTGCGCCTCTACACGAGGTTGCGTGATAGGTTCAATTTGTATGTGTTTGGTTGTCGGCAGACTTTTTTAAATATATTCATAATAAAATCTAATTATTTTCCGCAAAGTCCACCAGATTCTTGTTCTACATCTCACTGTCTACCACTGTGGTGATTTTCATGTCTATTTACTGTTTTATTATTATTTAATAATTACCTGCCAAAGTCCTCTACTGTATACCTGGCTATAGTCCTATACTGTATACCTGGCTATAGTCCTATACTGTATACCTGGCTGTGTGTCCTGTGTAAGTCTCATAGGACGCAAAAAATGGGCTATCAAAAGGCCTTGGTGGATAAATGTCAGCTAAAGTTTTACATGTTATTATTTTATTGTTCAATGTTTAACTAATAAATGTGATGGAGTGTCTTTTTGTCATAAAGTGCAAATAGCCGCCCTTGTTGGCAGTGACCACTTCCATTAGCCCCACCTACCCAGATGTGATTTAAACAAGAAAAGTACAAAAATGCCATCATTACAAACACTGACTACTGCCGTTATGTGTAAAGTCAATGTTATGAATGTAAGCTCATAGGGGACCCAGGTTCCAATCATGTTAGAAACAAGTGCTCTTCAAAACTTTTATTATTTTACAGATTATAAAAGCATTTATTTTCAATAAAACTGATTTAAGAATTATTATTAATAAAACATATTCAGGTTAGGATAAGATAAGGGGTAGTTCTAGGGTTTCAATATTTACATTTTTATTAATAAAATGATAAACAGTCCATAATCAACATCGGTACAATGTTATAAACTTTTCGTTAGTGTAAATAGCACCTGTCATCTATAAACACTTAGCATGTACCTTCCATTATTACGTTATAAAAAATTGTTGTTGCTAAAAAAAAGTACACACACACACACACACACACACACACACACACACACACACACACACACACACACACACACACACACACACACACACACACACACACACACACACACACACACACACACACACACACACACACATTTTGGATATACACATAGTAATGACAATCCTCAAAGATGCAGAACAAGACAACATTGAGTTTGGGACTTTTTCAGCTGAAAGAGATAAACTGTTGAATCGGTGTTGCCCTTTGTTATCCAACACTTTGAAAAATTGATACATTTCAAAAATTCCAACTACGAAAAGAACGCTGAAAAAAAATTTTTTTTGCTACGTGATCAAACTGATTTAGTTCATTAACAAATACATTTGTTCATTCATGTTGAAGAAGAATAAAAGCTCCAGTCATTTTAAGCTCCAGTCAGTAATACCATCGGGTTCTTTTTAAGTGTAGTACCGGGTCTGGAGACTTAAAATGAGTTCAGCTAAATTGGTGTATTTATTGTGACGGATCATTAAAAGAATGGCAAGCAAGTATAGCAAATATATGAACAAACTGAAAGAGAACTACCTTCTTAACTTAAACTGCTCCTCTTGAAACTCCACCCTATCCATTTATGTAAGTTCTGGAAGCTTGCCAGCAACACCCATACAAACTGCTGAGCGTTTAAGCTTGACATCATTGCGCAGTAAGTATACTTTTTGTGAATCTGTTTCATTTTGTGTGTAGTATGCACGAAGAGTTAGTTTACATCACAACAAAATATTACACTATTTAAAAATATTACGAAACATATCATTCAAAGTGAAACAAAAATATTGAAATAATGAAAAGAAGGCTTTTGTATATAAGTAATTGGAAAATAGGAAGAGCAAGGTGTGAAATAAAATGTATATTACTTAAGATGAAACATTTTAAATAATTTAACCTGATATACTTATGATAATATTCCATATTATAAAATATCTACTTTTTTACTTCACAGGTTTGAAGTGCCATTAATTAAAAAGAACTTCCTTTAAGCTACTTGTTTAACAGTTTTTACATTATAGCCTACAAACTTTACACAATGGCAACAAATTGTGAAACAGAGCTCAAAGTTATCACCTGGAATATTAATGGACTGAAAGAAAAATACAAAAATAAGGAAAAAACAGAACTATTGTTTGATACCATGGGAAGTTATGATATTATTCTTCTGCAAGAGACCCACTTTAAGAGGACAGACGGTGATGCAGAAGAAGACTTAAATGGTTATGAAATTACAATACTGCTAGGTATTATGTGTCCAAACCCTGTAATTGAAAGACAAAGGGTTATTTACAAAACCTCTTTTACTTCAAGGTCTAGAGGAGTTGCCATTGTTGTCAATAAACCACACAAATGTCTAAAGGCATATAGTGAGGGTGGAGATTTTGCCTGGGTGTACATTGAAATTGAGTACGTGAAGTACACATTTGTAAGTGTTTATTACCAGAAAGATGAAGGATCTGATCTTATGTGTAGGATTCTCCATAGTTTTTTAATACATGAACCAGAAGCATGGACAAAGAGCAGGCTCGTTATTGGTGGAGATTTTAACACAACACTTGACCCTGTACTGGACCTAGGGCAGGAAAACCCACAACACAATGCACGGAGAGAGAAACTGAAGGAATTTATGAGAATTGTAGAGCTGAAAGATGTCTGGAGAGAAAAGAACCCAGAAGAGAGAAAGTACACTTATTCATGTGAGATATCTAAATCTCGATTAGATTATGTGTTCATGTTACAGGAGGATTTGGAAATCGTGCAAAACTGCAACATACCTGAAGATCAATGGTTCAAAGATCTGTCTAATCACTTTCCTGTAGTGCTTACTCTGTCTAGATTCCGAATCAGATCCCCATTGTCTCACTTTGAACTGTTTAATCTGTCATCAGGTGATTTTGATTCTGATTCAGACTAAATAATGGAGTTATTCTGTTGGAGGAGAACTGAACTTCTTGGGTCTGATGTCTCCCAATATTCATTTTATACAATCTTCATGTTATCATGTAAAGTATCATTTTACAAAGTCTTACAACCTCATAGTTTGTTTGCTTGGTTTCTTTTGTTGTTTGTGGGTAATGTTTGTATAATTCTGTTCACATAGAAATGTTTGATTTTCACCAAATCACTAAGAGTTGGATTTTCTGATTTCTGATTAAGATGTTTATTGTGACTTTGTATGTGTTTCATCTATAGGATAAGCAAAGTGTATGCAAATGTATGTAAAATACATAATTATTGAATTTACTTTGAAAACAAAAGTAAAACTACAAGTTAACAGGCATTGTTTTATAGTATCAAACTTCATTTTGTGGTGAATCTATTTAATTTATTATTCTATATTACTTATTCGTATAAATTTAATTCCGACATGGAACAATTGTAAAGAATGCAAAAGTTTTTTCATTACGATGTAATAAGAAAATATGTATATATATTCAGTGAAAAGAAAAGCCCAGGCCTTTGTCTTATTTTTTAAACTTAAATCTTCTCTAGTTATGTTGTTTAGTTGACATATAACAAATTACCTACATTTAAGCCAGATAATGGTAGTCCTTAGTAGTTAAATGTTACACACACCCTTGCACTTATTTAACTATCTTTTTCATTTTGAATACATTGTAAAGGCAGGGAAATACAAAAATGCAGTCTTAGATTTTGACATTTTTACGATGTTTGTCTTGCGATCCCTGTTAGTCATTTGGTTTAGTTCTGTTTAGTTCCTGTCCTTGTCATGTGTTTTACATGTGTTTTGTAGTTCTTTTGTTTAGTTGGTTCTGTCTTGATTGTTTATTGACATTTTCCCCCAGAATCAGGGGTTCAAATATAATTAGACAGATACCTTTAACCATAAATAAAATATTCACTTGGATTATTTTTCTAAAACCACATTTGCGAACAATGCCATTCTACAGTTAATGGCTTTCTACAATTTAGAAACATATGTTGCCCTGCATGAACACAGTCAAACAAGAGAACAAATACAAAATATTAGATGCAAATAAAAGGGCAAAAATATGCAAATTCCTTAAAATGCAAATTAACTGTAAACTACTTCCGCTCCAAATGTACTTTCACCTAGTAGTTAATGACTATCAATGAAAAAACTTTGAACTTCGATAATACCCAATATTTGGTGGGTCTTGAGAAAGATGACTTGCTGTGTCCAAGTAAATCTAGACCCAAAACCGGCCTGAATTAGAAAACATATATTCTTGTATCTTCATTTTTGTTCAGGAAAACAAAGACATGTTTTTTACAATACATTTTTATTCATTTGGCAGATGCCTTTATACGAAGCACCAGACAGTCATAGAAGAGTAAGCTTTGGTCAATTAAGGTTAAATATACGGTAAGCTTGTTTCTAGTTAGCCATAATATTGAAATGGAAACCAATAGCTCTGAGATATAATATCTTAAGATGTCTTGGTGTATGTTTGTAACTGTATTTCACAATACATGCAATCATTATCAAATATTAAAAATATGTTGAATTTGTAAATTAAAGGGTGTTTCATGGTTATTTAACCTTGAATCATCAACAGAAAGAAAACTTCCTCATTAGCAGTGACACTAAACTCCACCATGTGTGTTGTATATAAGTTCTGAACGCAGGAACATCCACCCATATTACTTTGCTTTTAAAATTTTGATTACATTGCGCAGTAACGGATTTGTGCAGCTGTTTTGTATTATTTACAGTTCTATTCATGTCTTGGAAAACATTAATTGTATTTTTGTGATACTTGAATCACATCAATTTCAGAATCTTTTTTATCAATGCAAAGTATATATAAATCGTCTTTGGTAACCTCAGTTGCCTGAAGGAGGGAACAAGACGTTGTATTTGACTGAAAGGGGTTGATCTTGAGGACCCGTTTGTCTCTGAGCCTTTCAAAAAGGCCAATTAATTTGGTAAATGAATCCATTCATGCCCATGCCCGCAATAGGTATAAAGGGGGACTGAAGAGAGAAATCATCACTGTTTGTGCTGAGGCACCTGGGAAACCTCTCCAGGACGCTGTAACAGTGGTCCTGTTTCCTGGTACTGAAGGACAAAACATCTCTTTCCCTCCCTCAGTGATATGAGGTTACTGTAGGTTACTGGAGAAGCTCCCTTTCAGTCGGTCACCCAGCGTTGTGTTTGACTGAATTTGAGTGACTTATTCATTCTCTGTGCATCACAGTCTTCAGAGCTTCTTATAGAAGTTGAGATACACATACCGACGATGTACCGGACAGTGGCCTTAGTTCTAATACTCTAATACCGCTTGTGGCAGTTCGCTCAGGGGCATCTTTTCACGTCCAGGGGTCAAGTGTGGAGGTTCCGGAAGACAGGCCTGGGCCAGGACATATCTACTCTCTAAGATACAAGATCCTTCATCAGGGGAACTGGCCAGTGGGGAGCTGTCATCACATCCATACTCTCCAAGAACCAAATGTTCCTCTTCCCTGGTATTGCACAGGAAAGCACATTGAGGCTCACTGGCAGAAAGGCGTACCTCTGCCTGTCCTGCAGCCCTCTATGAGCTAGGGCATCTGTGCAAGGGGGGCCGGCCCTCTGTGAGGAATGCCCAGAGGACAGTAAGAGGAGTACAGGGTGGGCGAACAGGACAGTTCCTGGCCGGACTGCTCCCAAATGTGCTGGACGATGCAAAGTTGCCGCCATTCTTATAACCAAGACCTCTGACAAAAGGGCATATCGGTTTTAAAATCGATGGACCTGATGTAGATGTTGCATCCAAACATGTGTATTTTGACAACTCAAACCTACTATAACTACTTTAAACCTACTTTAAGTTAGAAAATTTAAATATGGCCGTTAAGTTCACGTTTTATACAGTGTATTTTTTTGAGCTTATTGTCACAAATATGTAGATTATGATATTTAATCTTTTTTGGTGTTGAACGGATTATAATAATTAAGGTAACTTTAAAAAAATCTTTTAATAAAACACAGCACAGCTGCTCTGATTTTAAAAACCAAAACAAAATACAATGTTTGTCATATGGTTAATATTTATGGCTTCCCTTATTTCACATTTTTTAAGATTTGGTGTAAAGACACGGTGTGTGCAGGGGAGCAATGACCACGGAGCAGTCTTCTACAAAATAGTTTTTAATTAAAAACAAACCAAGATAACAAAGGTGACCACATTATACATAAATATCTTATAAAAGGAAAAATAATTTAATCCAAAATATTAAACTTTTTGATGGTTTTCCTTTGTAACTTACAGTAGATTTATTTCATACTTTAGTTTTTACATTTTTAAAAAATATATTTTTTAATGAAAAAAGACAATATATCCATGTCACTTTTCTGGTTGTACATATGTATGGAAATTCAAGACATTTTAATTAAAGAGAGATTTAATTTTGACTGTAGTAAAGTTGACTCAAATTGAAACATTACTAAGAAAAGTGTTTTTCGGGTAAATTAAATCCATGGAAAGAAAGTATAGACAGTATAGACAATACTCTGCAAATGAGTATTTCATGTTTGTGGATTGACTGTAGGCCTGCATGATGTGAACTTATTCATTTATATAAATACAGCTGTTCCGAAAGGTGTTTTTGCGGGACCTACAAGAAACTGAGATAAAATATAAACCTCACAATTACTCCAAAATACCAACCTGTCTTTCAAACCATACAACTAGTCTATTTCAAGTACATTATTAAGTTCAAATAACTGATATATCAACTGAGCTGAATATTCTCCAATCAAAACTAACTGAATTATGATATTCTATACAAGTAACGTAGTATAGAAAATAATAAAACATAATTAATTCAATTCTGTGCAATAGAATCTGGTCTGTGTCTTTTTTGCCAATTCCATTTGCATTTCCGTTATTTCTTTTGCTTGTTGTCAGAAATCTTCTCAGTTTAGGTTTGTAACTCTGGTTCCCTGAGAAGGAACAAGACACTGCGTTGCTATGAGTCACTATCAATCAAAGTTTCTTCAAAGTTTTCATAATCACTTTTTTCAAACTTCTTTTTAGTTTCCTAAAGTCCCAAAAGTCCTCTGGTGCAGCCAGAGTCATGAGCACTGGGGTCAAAGGGCAACACCGATTCAACAGTTTATCTCTTTCAGCTGAAAAAGTCCCAAACTCAATGTTGTCTTGTTCTGCATCTTTGAGGATTGTCATTACTATTTGTATATCCTGAGTTAATAGGGTTTGCATGCCAGCCATGAGTTAAAGCAAACTTATACAGTATATGCCTTGAGTACTTTGGAAGTGATAAGGACAGGAACAGACTCTTTGGGTCTCCATCCTTTTGAATGGTACTCCAGAACGTTTTCTAGACATCTTGCAAGAATAGTAGAAATGGTGAAGTGGTCAACATTGAAAAAGTGTTGTCATGCGGACATTCCACAACTTCATTGAAACGTCTCTCGAAGCAGTTGAATGTTCCATTGAGAATAATGTTATACAGCATCTTTATGTATGGAATTATAACTTGAATGTTCTCTTTATAGAAGGAAGCTTGAATGCCGTCTGGTCTTGGCGTGTCAGAAACTTGAAGAGAATGTACAGCCGACACAATGTCAACCTCACAGAGTTCACATTCTTGAGCAGATGATAAATCGCTCATCTCTATGCCTAAATGACTTTTATAACTGAGAAGTTGAGAGAGGGATTGTATTTGGGGATTCTTCTTTAATGTGTATATGGACACATTGTTAATCTTTAAGAACAAAGGCTGATGGTCAGGTCTCTCTAAATCTCTGATGTCACAGTTAAGGACACGCCACATACATTCTTCTGGTGTAAAGAAGTAATCAAGTCTTGAGGAAATGTCACCTCTGTGAAATGTATATTTCTGCTTTACCGGATTTTTTCTTCTCCAAATATCGACCAGCTGAAGAGACGTCATAAACTTTTTCACACAGGAAAGAAGTTTCAAATGAGTGTGGTTGTTTTTTATATGGTTGGTTTTACATCTCTTGTCGATAAAGGGGTTAAGAACAGTGTTGAAATCTCCACCGATCACCAGTATCCCTGTGGTCATGGACTGCAGATATCTTGCAAGTTTGTCAAGTGTTTCTGTGTCACTTTGGTGGATATAAACACTAACAAGTGTGTACAGCTGACCCTTCAGTTTACATTTGAACACAACATATCCTCCACGATTGTCCTTTTCAACACTGAAGCATTCAAAATCTAATGTTCTTCTAACAAGTATAGCTGTTCCTTTTCGGGGTGTCGTATAATTTGTGAAGAAAACATGCCATTCCATGTGATTGACGATGTGATCATCTCTTTCCCCAATGTGTGTCTCTTGTAAGAAAACCACATCAGTGTTACATAGTTCTGTAAGTTTCTACTCCCTTTGTTCTTCAGTACATTAACATTTCAAGTGATGAACTTTATTGTTTTTGTAACCATATACAGATTTGTAACACCTAAAGGGTGAGCAAACCATGACAAAAAATTTCTGTTTCTTTAGGAGCTGAATGAGAACCGGGGAATATAACCAAAACTTGCCATAACTTCCATTACATTGGACACCTTCTTTCTACAATATATTTGCACAATTGAACAAAATTCATCATTGTATATCCATATGTACATTTTTGTATGTAGTGAATCTGTATTTTATTTTTATAGCAAACCCCTCTGTAGATAAAATTCATAACGCTCATTTATTCTGCACTATCCTGCCACTGGATATCCTGCACTGGCTGCTACTGTACTTCTGGTTAAACCTACTTGTATTCCGATGCCTTGTACTTCTATTAACTAAACAGTAGCAACTAAACCTAAAACATTATTTAACTTTTTTAAACGAGCACAATAATAATTTTATAGAAGTATTAACTTGTATGTGTCAGGGCGTTGTCTATGAAAATGGACCCTGCTGTTGATTCGGATTTCCAGTCACAACAGGTTTTAACCATAGGGATGTAGTCACAGTCACCTGGGATGTGGGCACCTGAGATGTGGGCACCTGAGATGTGGTCACCTGAGATGTAGTTTGATTGAACTGGCAAATGAAAAACAAACAACAAAGACACCTCATCTCTAATCATGAAGTCACATTTCCAGTTTTAATAACTGTTTTATTCCACCAAGCTTTCCTTGCTCCTGTACTGCCTCTCAGATTGCAATCAAAAGAGCCAACTAAAATAGTTTAAACTTGAAGGAATTGTTTAGTCATCATTTGTTTTATCATCAGACAACTGAACAAAAATTATAATATTTGTAAAAATGTTTTAAACAAACCAGTTATGGACACTATTAACTTCCATAGTAGTGTTCTTTTGAATGTTGATGTTTGTTAACTGACAGGTCTATGCGGCTTGCATGGATTCTGTCCTTCGAGCACTCTGGGAGGTAAAGGTTTACATTTACATTGTGGAATCTATCTAATTCCAAAAAAGATAGTTATAGCTTTTACATTTTACGTTTGAAGATTGTACAATTTAGGAAAATGTTTAAATCTCTTGCTTATCCTAAAATAAAAAACAAAGAACATAGGCTCAGGAATTTGACTTTGAATCCCCAATCCGTTTTTATAATAAGAACAGTGATAATAGCTATGAGAGTGTGAGAACGTTGCTATTACATAACTTTATCGTGTTGCAACATGGAGCATTAAGATCTTACTGTAACTAGTTTAATTACAGACGTAAACTGATGTTACTGTTACACCTGCTTATTTCCCCCGACTGGCTTTGCTGTAAGTAGAATCGCTGGCTGGGCAACAGGGGACATTAATAACTGATTAAGCCTCTGGGATAATTCAGAATATAAAAGCCTGGTATGAATTTTAGTGTGTCTCTCTCAGGTGTTGCTTTTGCATGTGTTTTTCCCCTCTTCTAAGTATTACCATTAAATACTCACGCGTGCATAATTTTATTTAGCACCCCTAGACGTCTAGTTTTTTGTGTGTAATTTTCTTCTTGTTTTCATAAATCAATGAAGTTCTCTACAAAATGTGTTGTTGTGCCTATTTTGTGTTGCGACTCACAAACCAGCCGTAACAGTTATATATAAAATGGCATAAAATAGAAAATTATACGACAAGTAGTATGTGATGGTACCTGAGAAAAAAGGGGAAAATGTAGAAGTAAAGAGGGTCACAGAAGAAGAGAGGGAGCACAGAAAAGAGCTCAGATCCCCATTAACAGAGAAATAAAATAGACTCTTATTTTTTTCTTTCTATCACTTCCTTGACCATGTTACAAAACCTGACCTGATAGATCCAAAAAGACCAAACAATAGACCACCTTTAACCCCAAATGTACTCGACCCATAATACGCAAACATCTCGGCCTATGGTGCTTGATCAATTTCAGCAGGTGCCTTTTGGGAAAAAATGGGGTTTGTGATGTGCCAGTAAATTCCTGTTATTTTTTCCAACCCTAAAGAAAATTACGCTAATGTATTATATTTTTAAAAGTAATCATCAACATTTAAATCTACATTTTAAATCTACATTTTAAATCTACTTTATAAAAACGTGTGTAACTATGGTTCCACGGAGGCGGAGGTTGGTTCCACGGAGGCGGATCCAAATGCAGTTAATGATGTAATTTAATTAAGCACACAACCATACAACTGGGTAATCCAAGGCATTGTCATCAGAACAGCAAAACAAGATAGAAAATCCACATACATAGACACACTTACATTTAACAACCGACAGTGTACAAGAGAAACGAAGGGTTTAAATAATCTTTAACATGATATATTTTCACACATGTATTTATATAATTTCATAAGCAATTTTACAAAGAATTTGTGTTTTGGGTTTTTTATCCTTTCATGCACTTACTCTAAATCATTGGCTTTTGGGTTGCAAATCCCTATGCTCCGTAAGACAATCATTTGAATTTTAAAAAATAATGCAAAATGCCTCATAAGGTTGACTCTTTAATAAAATGACAATAAAACAAATCTACAATTTAAGACCAACATATATGTTTGCCCTAAAGCAGAATTTACATTTTCCTTTTTGCTAAGTGATTGTGTTTCACGAAACATATTTGTGGTTCACGAAACATATTTCAAAACATATGAAAACAACCAAACAATAGCTTCAAATGAACAGATGCTTAAAATAGAAATGCAAAAAACATGCTTCCTCCTAGTCTTAAATGTCTTGGATGCCTTGTACTTGTATTAACTAAACAGTAGCAACTAAACAGTCTCTAAAACATTATTTAACTTTTTTAAACGAGCACATTAATAATTTTATAGAAGTATTAACTTGTATGTGTCAGGGCGTTGTCTATGAAAATGGACCCTGCTGTTGATTCGGATTTCCAGTCACAACAGGTTTTAACCATAAGGATGTAGCCACAGTCACCTGGGATGTGGGCACCTGAGATGTGGGCACCTGAGATGTAGTTTGATTGAACTGGCAAATGAAAAACAAACAACAAAGACACTTCATCTCTAATCATGAAGTCACATTTCCAGTTTTAAAAACTGTTTTATTCCACCAAGCTTTCCTTGCTCCTGTACTGCCTCTCAGATTGCAATCAAAAGAGCCAACTAAAATAGTTTAAACTTGAAGGAATTGTTTAGTCATCATTTGTTTTATCATCAGACATGGTTTTGTTGGACTGAACAAAAATTATAAAATTTGTAAAAATGTTTTAACAAGCCAGTTATGGACACTATTAACTTCCATAGTAGTGTTCTTTTGAATGTTGATGTTTGTTAACTGACAGGTCTATGCGGCTTGCATGGACTCTGTCCTTCGAGCACTCTGGGAGTGTGGAATTTATCTAATTCCAAAAAAGATAGTTATAGCTTTTACATTTTACGTTTGAAGATTGTACAATTTAGGAAAATGTTTAAATCTCTTGCTTATCCTAAAATAAAAAACAAAGAACATAGGCTCAGGAATTTGACTTTGAATCCCCAATCCGTTTTTGTAATAAGAACAGTGATAATAGCTATGTGTCATGATTCTGCCTATCTTGGTCATGTTTTTCCTGTTTTTGGCAGAGTCATGGCAGACCTGTGTTGTGTGAGTGTCACATGGTATTGTTTTCTTACATGCCATGTGCTCTCTTGTCTCGTCTCTTGACCCCGCCCCCTTGGTATCCCGTCTAGCTTCCCATCATTGTGTCATTCCCCACACCTGCCTCGTGTCGTTATCCCTTGTTATGTTTCCCTATATAAAGCCCTTGTGTTTTCTGTCCTGTGTGGCTGCATTACGTTTGCTACATGTGTTACTCGTGTTTGTGATCTGGTCCTTGATTCCCTGTTCGTGTACAGTCTTGTTCGTGTACAGTCTTGTTCGTGTACAGTCTTGTTCGTGTTTCATGTTCCTGTTTGGATTGTCCCTGTTTTACCTTGTTTTAGTTTTTTGAAAATATTACCTTGTTTTGTGCCCCATTGTGGGAAGTCTTTTGTTTGACCCTTTTGTAGTGTTTGTGTTACTGTTTTCCCCATCGTGGGTTTTTGTTTTCTGGTTTTTTGTGTATTAAAGTCTTGTCGTTCATTGTATCACGCCTGCATTTGGGTTCTCTCTCCTTTCACCCCATCCCATCCTGACAGAATGCAGCGACCAGAAATGAACCCAGCAGGTGTGTGGAAGCTGGGTCCCTGCCCGGTTCGTAACCGCCAAGCTCGCCTCCTACTTGGGCTCCGGCAGGGGAATCGGGGCATATTGGAGTTCATCCAGGAGTTTGTGGCGGCGGCGAAGGAGACAGTTTTTTCCGACAGGGAGATGTTGGGGATCCTAAACTGCTGCCTCGCCACACCCCTCAAGCCCAGCGAGGTCAGGATGCTGAGTCACCTCTATCTTGAGGACGCGGTCAGGTACGTGATCAACCGGGATGACCCGTGTCCAGCAGCTCCAACCTGGGGTTCCAGCCCGCTGGCCACGGTCCCGGAGGATTGCGTCCTGGCCACGGTCACTTTGGGGGACTCAGCTCCTCACTGCTCCAGCCCAGCCAACCCCACTCTCCCTGTCGGTCCTCCTGTCGATCCTCCTGTCTCAATCCGGGGGAGACGTCCCAGGAGGCAGTCCTGGGACTCTCCGTCCGAGTCTTCGGGGGCCGAACTGGTCCCGCCCCCTCCTGCAACCTCTACTGTCACCCGCCGCTCAAAGAAGAAGAAGAAGCGGCGGGTCCAGGTTGCAGCGCCGGTCCCGGATGAGAGTCCTGTCCCAACGTCGGATCCTAGTCCTGTCCCGACGTCGGATCCTAGTCCTGTCCCGACGTCGGATCCTAGTCCTGTCCCGACGTCGGATCCTAGTCCTGTCCCGACGTCGGATCCTAGTCCTGTCCCGACGTCGGATCCTAGTCCTGTCCCGACGTTGGATCCTAGTCCTGTCCCGACGTCGGATCCTAGTCCTGTCCCGACGTCGGATCCTAGTCCTGTCCCGACGTCGGATCCTAGTCCTGTCCCGACGTCGGATCCTAGTCCTGTCCCGACGTCGGATCCTAGTCCTGTCCCGACGTCGGATCCTAGTCCTGTCCCGACGTCGGATCCTAGTCCTGTCCCGACGTCGGATCCTAGTCCTGTCCCGACGTCGGATCCTAGTCCTGTCCCGACGTCGGATCCTAGTCCTGTCCCGACGTCGGATCCTAGTCCTGTCCCGACGTCGGATCCTAGTCCTGTCCCGACGTCGGATCCTAGTCCTGTCACGGATCCAAGTCCTGTCACGGATCCAAGTCCTGTCACGGATCCAAGTCCTGTCACGGATCCAAGGCCTGTCCCGGATCCAAGTCCTGTCCCGGATCCAAGTCCTGTCCCGGATCCAAGTCCTGTCCCGGATCCAAGTCCTGTCCCGGATCCAAGTCCTGTCCCGGATCCAAGTCCTGTCCCGGATCCAAGTCCTGTCCCGGATCCAAGTCCTGTCCCGGATCCAAGTCCTGTCCCGGATCCAAGTCCTGTCCCGGATCCAAGTCCTGTCCCGGATCCAAGTCCTGCTTCAACGCCGTTACAGCCGGCTTTCCACGCGGCTCCTGCGCCGTTACAGCCGGCTTTCCACGCGGCTCCTGCGCCGTTACAGCCGGCTTTCCACGCGGCTCCTGCGCCGTTACAGCCGGCTTTCCACGCGGCTCCTGCGCCGTTACAGCCGGCTTTCCACGCGGCTCCTGCGCCGTTACAGCCGGCTTTCCACGCGGCTCCTGCGCCGTTACAGCCGGCTTTCCACGCGGCTCCTGCGCCGTTACAGCCGGCTTTCCACGCGGCTCCTGCGCCGGTACAGCCGGCTTTCCACGCGGCTCCTGCGCCGGTACAGCCGGCTTTCCACGCGGCTCCTGCGCCGGTACAGCCGGCTTTCCACGCGGCTCCTGCGCCGGTACAGCCGGCTTTCCACGCGGCTCCTGCGCCGGTACAGCCGGCTTTCCACGCGGCTCCTGCGCCGGTACAGCCGGCTTTCCACGCGGCTCCTGCGCCGGTACAGCCGGCATTCTCTGCCGCTTCAGCGCCCTCGGGGGCATCAGTGCGGGCAAGAACTCGGGTGCCCAAACCCAGCCCTAAGCCCGCACGGACTCAAGCCCCTAGGACTCCCCTTGTCACACCCTTGTCTCGTCCCCCTCAGTTTGGACATTTTGTTCCCCCTTCTCCCATCCCGTCTATGTTATTTTTATTAGGTCACCCCAACCCTTTTATTGTAATGTCTGTTGTACCCATGATTTGTTCTGTTATGTGTGTTTGGTTAATGTCTTTGTCCATGTCATTGTCTGCTGTGTCCCCTAATATATGTTCCCCTTAGGGTTGCCAGTTGGCGCTCCCTAAGGGTGGGTATTGTCATGATCTGGTTCTTCTTGTGAAATATCCTGTAGTCTTGTGGACCGGATCATGACAATACCATGTCCGTGTGTTTTGTTTTGTCTGTATGCCCTTTGTTTTTGTTTTTCTTGTAATGTGCTCTGGTCTTGTCCTGTTCTTTGTCTGTTGTGTCCCCTTCAGGGTTGCTATGTGTTCCCTGGGGGGGGGGGTGCTGTCATGATCT
The DNA here is from genome assembly GCA_033220385.1 of Triplophysa yarkandensis. Classification (NCBI taxonomy): domain Eukaryota; kingdom Metazoa; phylum Chordata; class Actinopteri; order Cypriniformes; family Nemacheilidae; genus Triplophysa; species Triplophysa yarkandensis. Next base: position 16,181,491 of record CM065660.1, on the reverse strand, counting down.
GGTCCTTCTTGTCATGTATTCTCTAGTTTGGTGGACCAGGTCGTGACAGCACCAGGTCCGTGTGCTGGTTGTGTTTATGTCCTGTTCTGTTTGTCGGCTCCCTTGAGGAACGCCAGGATGTCGTTCCTTAAGGGGGGGGGTTCTGTCATGATTTTGCCTATCTTGGTCATGTTTTTCCTGTTTTTGGCAGAGTCATGGCAGACCTGTGTTGTGTGAGTGTCACATGGTATTGTTTTCTTACATGCCATGTGCTCTCTTGTCTCGTCTCTTGACCCCGCCCCCTTGGTATCCCGTCTAGCTTCCCATCATTGTTTCATTCCCCACACCTGCCTCGTGTCGTTATCCCTTGTTATGTTTCCCTATATAAAGCCCTTGTGTTTTCTGTCCTGTGTGGCTGCATTACGTTTGCTACATGTGTTACTCGTGTTCGTGATCTGGTCCTTGATTCCCTGTTCGTGTACAGTCTTGTTCGTGTTTCATGTTCCTGTTTGGATTGTCCCTGTTTTACCTTGTTTTAGTTTTTTGAAAATATTACCTTGTTTTGTGCCCCATTGTGGGAAGTCTTTTGTTTGACCCTTTTGTAGTGTTTGTGTTACTGTTTTCCCCATCGTGGGTTTTTGTTTTCTGGTTTTTTGTGTATTAAAGTCTTGTCGTTCATTGTATCACGCCTGCATTTGGGTTCTCTATCCTTTCACCCCATCCCATCCTGACAGCTATGAGAGTGTGAGAACGTTGCTATTACATAACTTTATCGTGTTGCAACATGGAGCGTTTAGATCTTACTGTAACTAGTTTAATTACAGACGTAAACTGATGTTACTGTTACACCTGCTTATTTCCCCCGACTGGCTTTGCTGTAAGTAGAATCGCTGGCTGGGCAACAGGGGACATTAATAACTGATTAAGCCTCTGGGATAATTCAGAATATAAAAGCCTGGTATGAATTTTAGTGTGTCTCTCTCAGGTGTTGCTTTTGCATGTGTTTTTCCCCTCTTCTAAGTATTACCATTAAATACTCACGCGTGCATAATTTTATTTAGCACCCCTAGACGTCTAGTTTTTTGTGTGTAATTTTCTTCTTGTTTTCATAAATCAATGAAGTTCTCTACAAAATGTGTTGTTGTGCCTATTTTGTGTTGCGACTCACAAACCAGCCGTAACAGTTATATATAAAATGGCATAAAATAGAAAATTATACGACAAGTAGTATGTGATGGTATCTGAGAAAAAAGGGGAAAATGTAGAAGTAAAGAGGGTCACAGAAGAAGAGAGGGAGCACAGAAAAGAGCTCAGATCCCCATTAACAGAGAAATAAAATAGACTCTTATTTTTTTCTTTCTATCCCTTCCTTGACCATGTTACAAAACCTGACCTGATAGATCCAAAAGGACCAAACAATAGACCACCTTTAACCCCAAATGTACTCGACCCATAATACGCAAACATCTCGGCCTATGGTGCTTGATCAATTTCAGCAGGTGCCTTTTGGGAAAAAATGGGGTTTGTGATGTGCCAGTAAATTCCTGTTATTTTTTCCAACCCTAAAGAAAATTACGCTAATGTATTATATTTTTAAAAGTAATCATCAACATTTAAATCTACATTTTAAATCTACATTTTAAATCTACTTTATAAAAACGTGTGTAACTATGGTTCCACGGAGGCGGAGGTTGGTTCCACGGAGGCGGATCCAAATGCAGTTAATGATGTAATTTAATTAAGCACACAACCATACAACTGGGTAATCCAAGGCATTGTCATCAGAACAGCAAAACAAGATAGAAAATCCACATACATAGACACACTTACATTTAACAACCGACAGTGTACAAGAGAAACGAAGGGTTTAAATAATCTTTAACATGATATATTTTCACACATGTATTTATATAATTTCATAAGCAATTTTACAAAGAATTTGTGTTTTGGGTTTTTTATCCTTTCATGCACTTACTCTAAATCATTGGCTTTTGGGTTGCAAATCCCTATGCTCCGTAAGACAATCATTTGAATTTTAAAAAATAATGCAAAATGCCTCATAAGGTTGACTCTTTAATAAAATGACAATAAAACAAATCTACAATTTAAGACCAACACATATGTTTGCACTAAAGCAGAATTTACATTTTCCTTTTTGCTAAGTGATTGTGTTTCACGAAACATATTTCAAAACATATGAAAACAACCAAACAATAGCTTCAAATGAACAGATGCTAAAAATAGAAATGCAAAAAACATGCTTCCTCCTAGTCTTAAATGGGATGGAAAACTGAAATTGTTCTATTTATGTGTATTGATTTAAGCTCAAAAGAGTAGTGGACAAAATAAGATAATGCTCAAAAGGAATATTTGAAGTAATAACCCAAATATATGTAAAAATGCCAATACACATCAAACGTAAATCTTTGGAGGTATTTATTGTTTGGTTTACAGTATGATTTCCTTGAGATGTGATATACAAACTGTGAAATATTAAACATATAGAAATGTTTTGTTTGATGAACTAAAATGTTCGAGGGTTGTATTGTTTGTATCACATTTTAACCAGATGATATTTGTTCTTACTATTTTAATGTTACACACAGATTGTACTTTATGCGTATAATATATCAACTGATTGTACTGTATTTTTAAATGTCTTCCCCATGTTATAAATAATAAAGGGAGGGACCAACAAAAATATACTTTGACACAAAAATTCTCCACCTAAAGAATTACTATGAGCTTTGAAATGCAAGACACAAGTATTAGTTCTGTTAGGAATATTTTTAGTGTACTTGTATAAGGTGCTTACAGGTGGCATTAAAGGAATAGGCTGTGTGTCATTTCAGCTCGTCAGAGGAATTTCCACATCCAGCCTTTTTTACAGCTTGTTTTTATAATTCGAACTTGAAAAATATGTGTCTGACATGACAAATGCTTTCAGTTTTTCTAAAGCTGTAAGCTGTTTATTATTTGTTTTTATATTTAAAAGTGTATTTCTTTACTATGAATCTTAAGAAAGTATTCAGGCCTTCTTTCTTATCTGCAATACAAGCCTGTCCCTGTTTTGACAAAGTATGTAATCCTGAAAAGCACCGTGGGATACATCCTTACGGTTGGAGTGAAGATATGTGGTGCGTATGTATGCAATCGGACCTGGGTTCGTTTCCCGTCCCGAGCGTTCCTATGACGGTCCCACTCTCCTGTCTCTGTCTGAGTTAGTTTTACTGTCTTCTCTCCACTGTGCTATCCAATAAAAGGCAAAAGTGATGATGTTTTCCAACCAGACTGTGCCCAAGTGATTAGAAAATATTTAAAAAACAGAAATGTTGTAAATATGTTCACACCATACGAAACCAAACAGTTCAAGAGTTGCAATTTTGATTAAAAAAACTGCTTATTTAGGTAGATCTCCCCAACGAACCTCTGGCTGGATGCTGCTGGAGGCAATGTTCTAGTCAAATGTACCCAGAAGGGATAACTCTTGATTCTTGTAAGTTTATACAATTGTTAGACTAATATAGAACCATTATTGAAACTCTGAAGTGTACTTTATAAGCATGCAGAGGGTATCCAGCCTATAGGGAGAGATATCAATATTAACCTGAATCCATATCTGGACAGAATATCTACGAAGAAAAACATAATAAACAGATTTTTAACACCAATCATCATGACATCATTTCATCTTGTTGATGCTTCTCCCAAAGAAAGGAACCAGAAAAAGATTGTTGAATCAAGGTTGGACTACATTTTTGTGCCAGAGGTTTCAAACCAATATATTGGAATGTGTGAAACTTCTCCAGACTGACTTGTATGATGAGTTGAAGACAATGTCTTTCATAGAATACCAAAGAGTGCTAACTAGCATGCACTTTCAGCATTTCAACTATTTATATATAAGTTGACTGCTGGTACTGTACGAGAGCTAGTGGCATGTATGTTATGTATAGTGCCTGTTCACATTTTACCCAACAGCCTTATGGACTGAATATCACACTGATGGGCATTTACGATTTCACTCTAGTTTCTTTTTTTTGGCTGTACGGGGGAATTGCATTATGTACAGCGATACTACGTCATGTGTCAAACTCGATTTTTAAAAAATGGATCACTTCGAACATGAGAACTCAACATATTTTGCAAAATCACAACTTGTTTCCCTTTTATGTATTCAAAGAAATCCCGATTAGACTATGTTTTTGTACCAAAAGAATCAATGCAATATGTTGAAAGCTGTAAGATTTCTGTAGATGAATGCCGCTCTGACCATCAGCCAGTCCTGTTTAATGTCAGAAGCATGTCAAGAAACTCATTAAATGATCTGGATGTCAATGAAAAAACAGACCAAAGAAATGTATCTGATTTTGTGTTAGAGGTTTCACATCAGTGGCGTGTTAGCAAACAAAGAACATGGGGTCAGAAATTTGATTTGACTTTGAATCACCATGATTTTGAAAAAATTCAAGTCATGGATGTTGAGAAGGCAATTCAGTCTTTGGCAGTAAACAAAAACAAGGACAAACGTCCAGATGGGATATCACTCTTATTCTACAGGAGATACTCTTATGCTCTCATTCCATATTTGTGTGGGTTTTATCACAATTTACTTAAACACCCAGAGAAGGTGCCCGAGTCTTTTAATAAGACTAGAATTGTAAGAGAGACACATTTTATATTTAATGTGGACTATCTGATTCTGGCCACAATCATGGCCCGTTGGCTTAATGAACACTTGGATTCCCACTCCACAGACTACACTATAAAATATATAAAATGAGAGGTCCAGCAGTGATATTTGCATTTAAGAAGGGAGCAAAACAGGTTCCATGGTCCAATCTAAAGACATACATCAGCAAAGAGAAAGAAAGAGAACCACCTCTACACACCGCATTTAACATTGACCTTCTCGAAATGCTTCTGAAGAACAACCGTCATGGCCGGTACAAGTTACTTTGCTGGGGCTGTCCACTAACCCCTGTTCTGAGGAGACTGTGTCTTACACATGTTGCTGAAAAGTTTGTTAAAAGTGTCGAGGTGACAAATGCAGAGGTTTATATCTGCAAAGAGAATGTCATTGTGAGTTTCTCTGAAGATATCGAAAGAGAAACTCTTGAACAAGCACAGAAGGAATTGCCTACTGTGCACTGTAAATTTGTCAGTGAGCTTACGAATGAACAATAAGCAGTCAGATATTTTTCATGAAAGGTGAGGTCATTTCTGAAAATGCTTTAGAAAACTGATCGGGCTGGGTACTGAAACTCAAAGACTGAACGGCATTAAAAAGACTATAAAAAGAGGGATGACAATTTCATAGCAAACCCAACGCCTTTAAATTATATTAGGTAAACATTTTTTTAACATAAATGTTAAAATGTAGTTTAAATTGCTAAAATCTATGTATGTATGTCTTATAAGTAGTTTAGATGTTGAACAGAACAAAAGTTAAAAGAACTGTCCTAAATCATTGCAAATATCGCTGTTACTCTTTAAGCTATAGCTGTTGGTGGTATGGGTCACAACATATTATTTAAATCTTTGTAAAATGATCACAGACTATGTAGATTCATAAAATAACTGTAACTGTGTGATTTACACTGTAAATCCATATTAAAGCGATGTGTTTTTAGTAGTAGTAATTATTCAGTCAATCTTCATCTTGATTTTTATGATTTTATTCAATTTTATCCTTAGACATTTTACAATAACTTATAATGTTTTCAGTCTTCAGCTTAAAAAATATATCATTTTAAAACAATTATTAAACCAACAAAAAAACTTATTTCTGTTATTTTGGTGAGTTTGGTGTTTGCAGTGGCAATCAAAAAATGTTGTATTGTTATGTTGTATCCACCATTTAAGTTTTACAGTATGTAGTACGTTATATTATATAAATGTGCATAAAATATTAAATGAATGGGACCTATGATTCAGTCACTCTTTTGTTTCCAGTTTTGTTTGAAAAAATACCGGTTGGCGGTCCTGTTTTATTTCTGTAAATATACTATATCTCAATATGACATCATTCATAACCCTCATGCCAAGAGTATATTTCTTTCTAAAAAATTATAAGAAATTTGTTAAAATTAGAACACTGTCACCTTTAGTTTAATCTTTAAATGCAAAAGAGATTACAATTTATGGGGTTGAAAGATGCTATACATTTTAGAACCAGTTATTTTATAGAAATGGGTTTGCTAACACTCTGGAACAGCCTGATGTGCAGGATTTACCCACAACATATGACTAGTCTTAAAAATAAGAAGAATAAATACGGCCTTAAATGTGTTTTCCTCTCCAATTAAAAAAATGGGAAATTTATGTGGTTAATTTAAACATTGTATTAAATGTCGCAATATCTTAAATGTCCTAGACCCCACAGGCTTCAATGGCCACGATAATATGGGAAATAAAACCTTCCAAATTTAAGAAAAAAATTATGTGAAGAAAAAGAAAACCCGATTAACAATTTCTTTATAGTTAAAATGTGTCAATTGTTACGAATGCGTTGTCCTTGTCAAGTTAAAAAAGAATAATTTATTATTTAGTGATTTATTATTTCATTTCTACTCAAATCTGGAGGCAAGACTCTCAATATGAAAATGAAAAGGCAAATGTAAAAAGACAAAATAAAAAAAAAATTCTAAAGGTTACTGACAAAATTAAACGTAAACTTAAAATTTTAAGGATTTTCATTTAATAGTAATTTATAAATCTACAGTAAACCAGCAAAATAATTATATATAAAGATGATATTTTTAAAAATATCTTAAGATATATATATATAAATCTATGAAAATCTTAAGAAATTAAAATTAGATCAACCATAAACAGTATATAAAAAATACATTTTAACTTAAGCTTTACAAAACTCAAGGCAGCAACAACAGTGAGAAAAGTACTCGTATGTGTTGATTTTTATATTTATGATTTTTTAAATACCTAAATCTAAATTTTATCACATTTTGGTGTTAATTGTTTTATAAAATAAATTTTTACACAATATCCAATTTAACACATGTTTAAATATTTGAAATAAGGTATTTAGAAAGAGGAAATTTATGACAAAATACAACATATGTAAGCCTCTCTTATAGGAAAGCACAGTTGCCTGTAAACTTCAAATGATATTTCTATGCCAACAGAGGGCAGACTTGTTAAATACATTTTGACTGTTATCTTGGTGAATGGATGGACTGTAAAGACTGTATTCAATGCAACAGTTTTAGGTACATTAACAAAATATCTTCTTCTGTACTAAATAACTGTAAAATGTATAATCCCAAAGTTTTTGTGATTAAAAAAAGGCATTTTTAGACATTTCAAAGGAAATCCTCCAGACGTACTTGTGTTGGCTACTCTGCCAACACTAAAAAACAATAACACACTGTCTTTATTAAAGAAATACTATACTATATGCTGCATAAAAAAATCACATACATGGACAGATGTTAACTGATACAGTACATTGGTTACTTAAGATGTCTTCATCCTTTAGACTGTGGACAGAAATGTCTTAATGGAGACAGAAAATCTCCTTTTAATGCACAACAAATTCTGCAGTAAATAGGTGAAAAGGTCTATGAAAAGGTATAAACAAATCTTCTATGATTCAATAATCAAATCGGTAACACTTGTGGTCTTGTGGTTAGAGAGTTGGATTTGTAAGCGGAAGGTTGCAGGTTTGAATCCCAGCAGACAATGACTGAAGTGTTCTTGAGTAAGACATCTTACCCCATTTGCTCTGTAGAGATAACTGGCAACCGCATAAAATGTGTAAGTCGCTTTGGAAAAAGTGTCCGCCAAACGAATAAATGTAAATGTAAATCTTCATGGGCCCTTTTATAATGTACTGTGGAGTTTGGACATACACATTTGTTTCTACTTATGGACAGCAGCTGCATTAACATATATCCTTTTCATTTGAAAATGTCTGTCTTGTAACAACTTTGTTTGTGTTTCTGGTAGATTAAACTATGGTAATCTTTTGTCAAATGCTTTGTCTTTTCATGTCACTCTATAAAATTGTTCTAATGCAATGTATAATCGATTTTAAAAAGAGAGATGTCAAACATATTTTCACGGATGTCTTTTCTCCTGCGCTCAATTTATGACCGTTCACACCCATGGGCTTCAATTCCCACCATCCTTCATGTTCCCTCACCTATGTCTTATCTGTAATAACTCAAATTGTCAGCCGTCATGTTCTTATCCGGAATCAACATATAGTCATAGTGTTTTTTTTATCTTTGTCCGTTCTCGGTTTATCATAGTGTTTTGTGTGGATAATGCCGTTCCTGATCCTTTTGATTATTAAAATCTTGAGATTGTTCCTAAGTTGTTGGCTTTGTCTTTATACACATTTGCGATATATTTACAGCATTAACACTTGTGTTTTCTAAGAGCTTTACAGGGATGGCAAACCAAAGTTAATGTGACTTTCATGTTTGGCGGCCTTACATGTGTTCTCCCTAAAGCATGCTCAGATGTCTCCACCAGAGGACAGCATTATTAAAGAAATCATTTTGTAATATTGGATCTGAGACTGTTACACAGGCCTACTATTGTAAATGTTTTGAATTTTATTAACCATGAATATTTTGATTTTTTTTTGTATGAATAAGGTTTTGATCATAGTCAAAGACGTTCATAGATGTGATACATTACCACACATTTATTGAATCAGGTGAAAAGACTGCATTGTTGTTGTTGGGGTTGTGTGGTGCTGAACAATATAAACTACACAAAACAATAGATTTCAGTTTGTGTGTGACTCTGTTAATACCTTACATGTCACATGTGTCAGGTTGGTGGTCTTTCATCTCTCCTCATTTGTGTACATAAAAAGGCTGATCTCGGCTCTGTTATGATCAATTATCCGACAGCCTTGGAGACCGCATTGGGAAGAATCCTTAAGGATAATTGTTTAATCTGCGTCTTTTGACTCCCTGTCAGTATCTGAGGTGCCGGGAATGCTCAGATAAGACTGTAATTATCTCACAAGCATGAATATCCATCTTCTGTAGGGAAAGATGCTCTCCAATGACCATCATGACCAATGCTGCTCACCACAACCTGTTAAAGGCCTGAGACACAAAAGAAGATGAGCGATGGAGCGAAGAAAGACTTCAGAGAACTCAGGAGAAAAGTGTGTTAGGAGTATGTGTTGGAAAGAGAACAATAAATGTCTGTGATCTGGGAAAAGAGAGACATGCTGTTACCAAAGAGCACAAAAGACATTCGGAGGAATAAGACGATGTTTGATGTCATAAAAGTCGTTGTAAGGAGCAATTATATTTAATAAAACTGCAAAGTCAGACCTTTTCCAAAAATCAAAGACTCAAACTATGTTAAAGGGATTTAAAAATGTATACTGTGATCATTTGCTAACACAAAAGAAGATATTTAGAAGAATGTCCAAATATATTTTATTTCCCATTGGTTTTATAGGTTTTCCTTCTATACCGGCACGTTCCTTTTTTTTTTTGTAAAACATAATAAAGAAATGTTTGCAGTTTTGTTACAATCTCAGAGTAATTGAATAGTGACAGAACGTACAGTTTTGATGTTGATTATCCTTTTTATGCCATGTGAGCAGAGATGAGTACAAAGAAGAAATTAGGGAGGGTATAGAAGAGGTGAGAGAAGAAAAAATGAAAGAAGAGAAAATGAGAGGTGAATAGAGAACGAGAATGAGAAGTGAGTTTGAAATGAAAAGAGATGTGGAGGAGACGGAGAGAAAAGAATGAGCAAACTGAGAGTTGAGGAGGAAGAGAATGTGACCTGTCACAGAAGTTGTGGATGGAGTAAGATTAGTTTTGCTCCTGTTGTATAAAATGTGAAAAACAAAAGAGTGAGATGAAACCAGGAGAAGTGAAGGATTAGTGTCACTCCAGGGATGTGTGTGTGGAATATGAGGAATCCTGGAGGTTCAGTGGGGATTAGTTTTGCTCGAGGAGTGAGAGGCTTGAGAAAGCATGCGAGAACATTTCTTAATCTCATTTTGCATCATACAATACAGAGCAATGAATTCTGACAGCAGATACAAGTGAAGATTTAAACCAGACAAGGCTTAAGATTTCTGAAAGTTAAGTTGAAACTTGCCTTCATTCACACTCTAAGAAATAATGAATGTGTCTCGGTGAATATCACAAAATAAACAGTTATGTTAACTTCATACATTTAAAAAATATATATATTTAATGGATTTCTTTGCAATATAAACCTAAAAATTTTGTGAATACTTAGATAAATATTTGAGTAAATCAAATGAACTTAAGCACTATTTAATTAATTCTTAAACCTTAAAATTGTTTGTTAGAGTGTATATTGATTATTCTAAATGTCTTGTGTTCATATGAAACGAAAAGAATTTTATATTTTTCAGTTTTCATTGTCGTTCTGTCTCTATGATTAAAATGTATGTGAATTATCAGAAAACAACTTAATTTAAAAATTAAGTCGCAAGTTTACATGATTTAATGTAAACAATTAAGAAATAATCATATAACTATATACATTTACTCAAGTAGTCTATAAATTAACATAATGTTTGGGATAAAAAAAGTCTAAAAGTAATACACAAAATCCATTTATTATCACTCATGTCATTTCAAACATGCATGACTATCTTTTTTTCTGCAGAACACAAAAGAAGATATTTTAAAGAATGTTGGTAACTACAACTACAACATAAAACCCCATTGATTTGTTAAGTATAACCCACCAAGACCCATCTCAAAAAAGCTTGTTTTGTGTAACGTGAACGCTAGGAACATATACATAAAAGACACATTTTTATTTCTGAGTGAACTGTCTGTTTAACTATTAGACATTCATCATATTTATCCATCATCCAGTAGTAGTATATTTTTTGCCTTCCATATCTTGATTTTCAAATACCCTCTTTACTAGACTTAAACCATCTTTTGTTTGTTTCCATGGCAACTTCCTGAAGTCTTGTTTGTATTTTAACTGGGAGCACTGGTAGGGAAGTCAGAACTGGGCTTACAGGACATAAAAATTACAAAGACAACCAATCGATGAATGTCCTGTTGATTGAAATGGATGAAGGGAGTGATGTACAGAAGAAAAATGAGCAGTAAAATAGACAGAGAGATGGACGGAGAGGGTTGTGTTGATTCAGTGATCCTAATGAGGATCACGTCAAAGCCAGAGAGGAAGCCTCGATCCAATTTAATTGGCCTGGAAGAAATAGGGGACGGAGACAAAGAATGGACAGTTTGATGGAGGGTTGGACAGGATGAAGAGCTCAATGGAGCCAATGGAGATTGGTGTTATATTAAAATAGCGATGAGAGAAATATATAGACAAAATAAATAAATAAAAAAAATAATAAAATAAAATAAAAATGAAGGAGCTATACAAAACTATACACACACAATTTTATTTCATCACACACACACACATGCACACGCACGCGCACACACACACACACACAGTCACACACACACATTCTGAATTACAGTATGAACACGATCACCCTGAAGATTGAATTAAAAGGTACCGGCGGGGTGAAGCTGAAGCACACAGGGAGATAAAGATGGATGATGGTGGAAGGGCAGAGACAGAGATGAATGGATCGGGACAGGCCCGCAGAGAGAAAATGAAGGATTGACCAAAGGGACCCAGCTTCACAGATGGACTCAATAAAGCTGTTGAAAATACAGAATAAAGCAGAGAGAGCTTGGATGAACGATGTTAAGGGTTCAGATCATGAGATATTAAGTTAACCATGATCTTTGGAGATAAGAGTTTAACATCCTCTGTAGAAAAAATGTTACATCTGAAGAAAGCGTGCATATGTAAAAAAAAGTTTGTGCACATGATTTCAGGACAAAATGTCACTTTTAATCGAAAACCGACATGAAAAATGAAGACGAGAGCTCTGCGTAATTTCTCTGCCGGAGTCTGACAGCTCTAATTCTAAGCAGAATGAGTCTCAGTCAATACAGGTGACCGGCCATCGGTGATCAATTACAATGCAGGGACAGCATTGATCAGACTCAGTCAAATGTGACATAAACAAGACGCCTGCGATCGATGGATCATCAGAGCGTTCGGCCTAAGACAATCGCACTGCGTCTCAATTAAGAGAATCCAGTGCCTTCGTGTGCGCTTTGATAAAGAGCCTCATTTAAACACATCACTGTAAGACAATAGAGCTCTCCACAATCGTCCTCCGAGCGTGTGATACTGCCACTGCGCCGGCAGCCATCGGGGAACCTGCCAGATCAATCATCTTTTGTTGCTTATTGCAGCGAAGAGAGAGAAAGAGATGGAGAGAGAGACACATGCTGATGAATGTTGTGGCAAACAAATGGCTGGGAATTCTGGGCTAAGTCGTGGAGCCGCACAATGCTGTTCCATTTTTATCATTCCGAGCATGAAAAGTTTTAGTTTCTTTACTAGGGACTCTGTCTTACATTCAAGTCTTTCAGCTTGAAGTTTATTCATTCCTTCTATAAAGGTCTTCTGATCTTGACCTGACAGGTGAAAGAACAATCCACCTAATGATGGAAACGAATGCATCTTCTAGTTTTAATTCACCTGTTGGAATTGCTCGCTCTTACTCTTAGACCTTAATAGCAGGGGGGTTTCAAATCGTACTAGGGTAAAATATGAACACATTTTGGGATCATTTCATACATGTGGTCCAAAATGGATTTCACCATTAACTAACCTAGAAAAATTAAGCATTTCTTTGTTATAATAATTATTTACATAGTGCAACTGTCCTTATAATACCTTGTGTATCCAATTTTGTGATTAGTATTTTTTGTATTTTAATATATTATTATTATTACTATAATTATTGTACAAATATTCAAATTCGTTTAATCACACCATCTGTTGCACATCACACTGTAAGATATTTCGAAGAAAGGGGCGACAGTTGACATTTTCTTCAAAACATATTTTATGTGTTCTGCAGATTAAGAAAAGGCACTGGGAAATGGGAAGAGGTAAGGTTAATGTTTTTTTATTTTGTTTGTATTTTGTGGGTGAAGTATTACTAAAAACTATGATTTTTCGATTTCCTGAAAAACTGTAAATTTGGACAAACATACATCATGTCTATCATTACCAGAAGTAAAACTTCTCTAAGGTTTCTCATTTTATACAGTAGGCCATAACACAAAAATAACTATAGTTTTAATTACATTTTTTGCATGTATGACTGATGTTTTCCCTATAATACAAATATAAACGGATAAGTTATAAATAGCTATAAATATAATAATACAAACTTTATTCATCATTATAAAAATAAATGCCACAGACCATAGAATCAATTTAATGCCGGACCGTGGTATCATAGCAGTGACACAAACCACCCACTTGAGAAGATCTGAATCTCAGGAGACACATGAGATTACCCTGGTTTTGTTTTCTAGGGGAGAAAACTCATAAGGACGAGACTTTCCCAAAGAACATTCAGCCTATCCATTTAATCCGTGTCTAGAAGAAATTAGACATTAAAGAAGAGATTTTTCCTATGGGAATAATTACAAAAACATTTCAGGAGCTGATCTTCATCCAGCATTCGTCTTCTCTCTCTACACAAACACACACACACACACACACACACACACACACACACACACACACACACACACACACACACACACACACACACACACACACACACACACACACACACACACACACACACACACACACACACACACACACACACACGCATACACACACACACACACACATGTCAGAGGACTAATGGATTTAAGGTAAATGAATCAGCAGCATTAAGCGGCTCTGAAGGCTGTCAGACTAATGGTGCTCTATGATCTAATGATGCTCTAACAAGCGCTGGAGCTCCTATCTCAGCTCACCTCCCTCACCCCGAGCTTCTTCAAACCCACTGCAGAGAGCCATAAACAGCTCTGAGCAACATGAAAGCTCACCGCTCCAGACCCTGAGAAGGAAAGCGGCAGGAGATGCAGTTTACACAGCGAGGTCCTGCATCCACACACGCTCTGATGTTTAAGCTTCACTACATGAGAGATGTTCATGAACTCTTCTCTATAGATGCTCGTTGTGTGGATACACAAAGAAAAGATTCAAAAGTGCCCATGCAGATTTAAAACAACCTTAGAGGAGGTTGTGCTGCTCAATGTAACATTGTAAAGTTGTATGGTGCCATTGGAGGGCAGTAGAATTGAAGAAATAATCAGCCAGATCAAGAAGAGGTAGGAATTATATTAATGGGAGAGTTCACCGAAAAAAGAAAATCCTATCATCGTGTATTCACACTCTTCTCATTTCCAAACTGAATGTTTTTACCTATTCAGAACACAAAAGAAGATATTTTGAAGAATGTTGGTAACCCGTACGTATTCACTTGCAGTGGATTTTTTTCCCATACAATAGAAGTCAACAGGTCACACTGCTGTTCCGTTAACAACTTCCTTAAAAATATATCCTTTGGAGTTCTGCAAAATCTTCAATCATATAAGGTTCAAGATGGTGAGTGAATGATGACAGTTAATTTTTTGGGCATACTGTACCTTTAAGTGCATATTATTTTTACAGTAAACAGTTTATATCCATATATGTCTAGAAGGAAAAAAAATACAATCTTAGCTTTTTAATACACTCTCAGATTAAACCAACAAAATATTAATTAATTAACTTTTTTATAAACTCAATGTCATAAAATTCGATATTGCGATACATCATAATTATTATGTCAAAATAACTTATCATAATGATATTATTCCCACATCTATTAAATTTTTTGTTTGTCTTCATTTTTTGGCTAATGAGTTGCAACTAAAATATAAGTTCACAGAGTCTGAGAGTGAATCCAACCTTTGTGACTCTTAAGAAAAATGTAGAATTTTAAACAGCATGTGAATAATTTATGATATTGTCATATATCCAGTACTATATTAACACCATATCAATAATGATATTTTTTCATATCACATATCTTGTAAATACATACAGTATATTGTGACAACGTTATGTATACATCCATAAAATAAAGTTGATTTAATAAAGAATACAATAAAGAACCTTTAACATCCTTCAGATTATAGAAAGGGAACAAAGAGACGGTTCTTTGAAGAACTTTTGAGTGAAAGGTTCTTTGTGGAACCATAAATGGTTCTAATATGGCATCGCTGTGATGAAACTTTTAAGCACATTTTTAAGACTCTAAAATAAAAGAGAATAAAAGAAAAAGAAAAAAGCTCACAGCAAATAAAGTATTTTTTTTCAAACTATTCTCCTGAGCTTGGATTCAGTCCACATTTATGTAAATTTGTGTTTTTTCTGCCAAACCATCACTCTTATAAAATAAAGGTTCAGTTCAAACTCTATGTATTACTATGCAACAATTTTAAGGACCTGCATCTTAATAAATAATAATATTCACCCACATACAGTGCCCACATGCACACATCCCTTAAACTCTCTAGGAATAGCCTGCAAAAACGCATCATTGATTGACTTTCCGAGCTCATTTAAGCCTAAATGCTTTAGATATAAATGCTATTAAAAGTGCTTTATGAAAAATGAATGACTCTATTTAAGAACAAGCAGTAAATTGCACTTAAGGAGGAAGAAGAAAGAGCCGGAAGCATGAGCCATCGAGACGTCACTCAAGACAAGTGATGCTTGAGTCTACTGTTAGTTTCATCCCAGACAATGCCCGCTTCTT
This sequence comes from Triplophysa yarkandensis, assembly GCA_033220385.1. Lineage (NCBI taxonomy): Eukaryota > Metazoa > Chordata > Actinopteri > Cypriniformes > Nemacheilidae > Triplophysa > Triplophysa yarkandensis. The sequence goes on along the minus strand of CM065660.1, from coordinate 16,165,803 downwards.
TCACGATGGACTGATAGAGGAAGAAGCAGTAAAAGGTTTCTATATCCATATATCCAAGCATAAAGCTGATCTAGGGTCTGCCATTTATTTGGCTTAAGAAAAGCGTCCCTCTGCATTAGTGATGAGTATAAATGCTAATTGCGAAGAATCAAGGACGAAGCGTACCGAGTCCTAACATTTATTAAAACCAGACCGGAGAAGACAGCAAAGAATCTTTTGTCCTTGAAACCTTTCTGTAATTAGCTTCATGGTTCCTCTGTGCCAACTGCCCTGACCAGGGAGTGATAAAAACACAAATTATACCTCATGCTTCCCTGGACACGAGATCTGTGCATGGACACACATGGTAGAGATGAACGCAGCATATGTTTTAATTTTACTGAGTGCTCGCGCTTGAACTTCAGTCGTGATTCAAGTAAAGATATTAGTCTTTAATGACCAATATTTTAAAGCCGCTGGTCTTATAAAAGCCAAGAATGATTCATCCTTGACCTTGAAGTCCTCGGTGAGGACATGTTCCCAGTAATGCTCCATTACGATATTAGTTCTTAGCCCCGGACAGAAAAGCACATAACACTTTAACTGAAAGGAGAACGATTGCAGAAACTAATGTTCCTTGGTTATTGGCAAAATTTGAAGTTGAAAGCTTAAGTCAGTAAAATGTTAAAAGAGGAAAGGATCAATCTCAAAGACAGGTAGCATTATGTAGATTTATTTTCTTAAATACATTTGTAAAAATGTTTATTACCAAAACGTACTAAGTATTTGAGCTATGGGCAAATCATATAAAATATTAAACCATTTTTGAAAAATATGATAAAAAGTTTTTACTATAGCACCGATATCAAGATTTGGTTGATACACACACTCTTTAATTTTTAAGACATTTGTTTTAATTCATTGATTTTTAAAATTCAAGTAAGGGTTATTTTCATGATTATCACTTCCATGATGTTACATAAAAAAAATTTATATCAAAAATATATAAACTCTTTTGTGTTCTGTGAAGAGCTATCTCTTGTCATCTTGTTTGGGTATTATTGCTTTAAGTTTGTGCATGTTGATTCGCAGAAATTCTTCAAAGTTTGTGGTCTTGCAAAAATGTCACGTCCATAACCATTGTTTATTTCCATTATTAAAAGAATAATATTCTGGTGCATTTTAGTGCATAGACTGATATTTTTCTAATATAATATTTAGTTAAGTATGAAGAAATGTTTCATTCGTTTTGAACAAATACATTTTCTGATTGTTTTCATGTCAAATCCATAACGCAAAATGTCACATCTGTAATACTGGAATTGCACAGCTGTCCTTGCCTTCGTATTAACCACAATAGTTTACCACTGTATGAACATTCCCTTAAGTTTTACAAATATATATAACTTCCTTTTATAAGTTAAAAACTTCGTCTTCAGATTCAAATAAAAAAAGTTATGCTCTTGGTCGAACTTGTTTAAGGTGGCACTTTAAAAGAAGACAACTAAATTGTAAGATATTTTTTATAATACTGTCAAATAACATAAACTTATAAGGACAAAAAACATACTGCCCCTTTTAAGTTTGGTTAAAAAATATGTTGTATAAGTTGTTCTGGGATACATAGTTGCTTTACTTAAAGGGCCAAATGCATTAATAAGACTCAAATTGGCCTTAACAATAAATGTATGTTATATGCAAGTACATTTAAAATTTGTAATCTTATATAATCTTATAATTCAATGCTGATGACGTAACAACTGCTCTCAAGACATGTAGGAACGTAAAATAAGATCAACATTTCTCATTGGATCATAATATCAGTAAATACACCAAAAAGACCATTAAATAGATATAGATGTCCCTAAAAAATTGAAATAACATAAAAATGTCAGCCTCTCATATTAATATGAGAAACGCTCATCTAAAATCTCTCCTGACCTTAACTTTAATTATTCATCTTTCTCAGATTTAACCACATTGATGATTTCATACCTGACTCCAGCTTTACAGTGCCGCAGTAACACCGAACACTTTCTAGTTATCGTGAGCTTGGAAATGTGACCCAGTTTTGTGGCAGAGCAGAGAGATGACATCTGAAGAGGTTTTGAACATCAGCATTGAGTGACAGCTTTAAATACTACTCCATCTAAAGCGAGATCCGTCTGTGTCATAGAACATCGTCACGTGCACATATAAGCAACAGATTTTACAGATGAGGAGAACGATCAGGACGCTAAATAGATGAGATTAGGGTGATAGTACATTTGTTTATAGCTGAAGCTGATGAAAGTGTAGCCGAGGGCAAGAATCATGGGATAATCATGTTTACCGAAAGCACGATGAAGGAGCCGGGCCCATGAGACTTCACTGCCGAAACATAACACATTATGAAGGTGTGGGTTTAATTACATGTTACTACGTTATAAAGTGACAAATATTTATCACCGTACATCAGAAAACACAAGTAAAGGGCATTTATTAAAGTACATTTCAAGCTGCAATACAACATTTTTGCCTGGCTTTCGCAATCTCTGTCTGAAGCGTACAACTGCGGGTTACTTTACATGCTTTTTCCTTAGGAACACTGCTTTCCGACCTCACAGCTCACAATATATTCATTTTATGGTCGTTTGGTTGAATAAAAAGCTTGTTATTCTTGTCCGTACTTCAGTTGACCCAAAAAGGAAATTCGCAGAGTCGCTCTCGTGTCATTCCAAACCTGTTACTTTCTTCTGCAGAACACAACGGAATATATTTTGAAGAATGCTTGTTAAAGTCACACACACGTAGATTTCTTCGTGAAACAATTTACACTCCAAAAAATGAGTTAAACATACTTTTTAAATTTGGTGTTTGAGTTTAAAAAACATGTCCTGATTGACTCAAACATTTCTATTAAAATTCAGCAAAAATATTGGTGTTTAAAAAAAATTATTTAATAATATTTTTACATTTTGAAGTAATTAACTGTTGGATTATAAATCAGTTATTTCAATATGTCACTGTGGAATAAATCCATTTAATGTTTTTATAGGTTTTATTAGGCAATATTACAATTTTTAAAGCAACTCATAATTTTTAATTTAGATTTTTATACATTTTATAACTTTTTCTTTTTGTGATAATTACTAAACGACAAGGTTTTATGAAGTGCATATTTGAAATGACAAGAATCTAATAAAACAATGCCGCGGTTTTTATTTTTGAGTGAACTATCCTTTAAATTTAAGTCTATGGTATTGTTTTACATTTTATAAATTGAGTTCTGCAGTAGGACAAAGTCTCGCTGTTGAAAAGCCATTGCCACCCCTCACCTCAATAAGCCGTGTGATTTAAGGGTATCATTCACATCCAGCGCACAAATGACGCGGGACATGTGATGTGCCCAAATGTATTACTGAGTCTTTGGGGTTCGAGTATGAGCAATAAAACGACTGTGGTGCCAGCGGTGCATGTGATCGTCAAAATGGAGCGATTCATCACTTGGTTAAATAACACGATCACGTGAGAGTGATTCGATTTTTGGCCTCATTGGGGAAATAGCTCTTAGTTGATTTCACAAAGCTCTAGGATGAATGGCACTAATTGAAAACAAAAAGATTATGATGAAGATACGCATCACTCGACAGCACTCGCTTCGAAAGCGCAATCGTTCAAGATTAGGTCTCTTACTCGACTGCATAATATAAAAGAAAGATGTTTGACTAAAGTGAGGGGCAGTGTGTGCTAAATATTTGAGCAGTCATACATTATTTGTGGCTGCAGTAGCTGAACACAGCCATTACACCCATGATGCATACAGGCACAGAGCAGAAGATTCAGAGAAATCAGATGCATTTTCAAATCAGAACTGCCTTGTTTTTATAGATGCCATGACTGTGTTCGGTGTGCTGAGCCCAAGGGGAACTTTAAAGATTTAAAGGAGAATAGAAAAGCCACCCCTGTGAAGGAGATAGTGGTCTGAACCATTGGGATTGCTGCTTGACCACAGTTGCAGATCTCAGTTAAGGAGAATGGACTATGTTACAGAACAGTTTGTAATCCTGAAAACAAGACTGCAGCGGTGATAGAAATGCAACCTCATGTCATTCCAAACGTAATAGATCATTTGAAGAGCGTTGGTTAACACATAAGATCAGCCACCATTGACTTCTTTTGGGCATTTTTCAAAATATCGTCTTTTGTGTTTCACAGATGGAATAATTTGACCACACTGTAAAGAATTATTTCACGACACTTATGAACAGTTTCACGACAAAAATAAACAATTGTATAACTTAAAAACATATTTGATCTTTTGTAAATATAGGGCTTTTTCAATTGAAAACTTTAAAATATCTAAGCTGCACAAATATTAGGCATATTTAAGTGTATGTTATGAAAAAAAATCCACCAATAAACGTTTTATTATAAAACTTCAATAAAAATATTTTGGTTGTAATCAAATTTAAAAAATTTTTGATTTGGATTCAACGCTTTAAATGTACTTTTTGATTACTGCTCGGGCACAATCACAGGTTTGTTTTATCTCAATTTCTTATTTAAAGTTGGAAAGCATATAACATTGGCATGCATTGACCTCCTCTCTACATTTTTCAAAATATCTTATTTTGTATTTTGCAAGATATAGGAGTTATCCCCACAGGGGTGAATAAATGATGACTGAACGCTCATTATTTTCTTTGTTAACATCTGTTCTATAAAAACACAAAGGTTACAAAATTTTAGACAAGGCTATAGTATATTTTGCCAAGACTCTTATGCAGCATGCACACATCCTTCACACTAAATGCAATCCCATGATGCAGTGCAATAGGCTTACTGGTAAAAAAATCCATGCTGGTGGACACAAATGGAAAGAAAACTACTAAAAGGCAGCATTCTTACTACACTTCAAAAACCCAAAAATACTGTTTTAACATGAAACAGTTTACATAAAAAATAAATACATTTAACAGCATATGTTTGTTATTGAACCTTGAATAACTTTATTATTTATATTATAGTTAACTCAATATATTTGTGTACATAACAAATATATATATATATATATATATATATATATATATATATATATATATATATATAGATATTTGTTTTTAATCATTTTTTTTATTACATACTCATACTTATTACAACATTTTTGAGAAACTAGCCCATGGATTTTTAACCAATTATTTTCATATTTAAAGAACAATTTATGTAATATTTTTAAATAATTTTAAAGTTCATATAACAGGTTATTTTGGTGATATCTACTAAACTGACTGGCTTTTGGAACAGCGCTATACCAGTCAAATCTCATCACCCCATCTCTCTCTCTCTCTCTCTCTCTCTCTCTCTCTCTCTCTCTCTCTCTCTCTCTCTCTCTCTCTCTCTCTCTCTAAGGCAGTACTGACTTAAGCCAGCAGAGCAGTGGAGCACGAAAGAAAAACAAACAGGGATGAAACAAAAGGCGAAAAGGAAACAAGAAAAGACAAAAGAGATGGGGATAGAGATGAAGAGCGAAACAAGCACGAGAAAGATTACACCTGACCGTGACCTGGGGTCAGAGAGGTCACTCACCTCCATGTTCTCGCCCGCTGCCTCCGAGTAAAAGTATTGATGCGTCACAGCATCATTTCCCATCCTTGTTAAAATCATTCCATGCTCTGGATTTTTCTCCCTCTTCCTGAAAGAGACCAGACTGCGAGCTTACAAAATCCTGCTAATTGTTTCGAATTTGTGCTCGTCTCTAAACGAAGCGAACAAACCTTGCTTATTATAAGTGGACATGGCAACCCTGTTCCCGGCTCCCTCCTCCTTCCAGTGACCTGACTGTTGTTCTGTCAGTGGGTTTCTCTCCGCTCTGATGCTTTTACACAGAAGGCCTGCCCGGCCGCGAACACGCCGCCGACGGTGTGACAGCTGTGGCTTTGACCTTTGACCTACGGGATGTACAAGATGCACATCATCACAACATATTGTGATGTGGCCAGCCAGACACCAGCTGGTGCTTATATGTTCATTATCATAAACATTTTCTGTGTGTTTCCTGAACATCCTCACTGTGGACATTTCCTTTCATTAAATGCTATTTTGCACGTCCACTTCAAAGATCACAAAAAGGGTCGGATTGAGTCTTTCCACCATGTGGATTCGAACAGATTGTGATCAGTGTCAGTGTTTGGATGTGTTTGTATATTCTCTTCTTACAGTCGGTCCCAACCTTCTGCTTCAATTTGCTGCTTCATCTCTTTATCTCTGCTCCTCCCTCTCCTCCTCTCCTCTCTCGCAGTGTTTATTTAAACACTTTCACGGTCAGTGCTCTCCGCTCCATCTCGCAGGACCGACCCGCCCTCTTCCTCCTCCCTCCTCCTCCTCATCTCTCAGAGAAACACTTCACTTCCATTAGCACACGATGCCTCTGTGTTTTCCGAGATATTTACCTGCCTCGACATCTCTTTATCCCAACTAATGACACTAAACTGCTTAAGCGTACATCAGTTCCTCTTGTCTTTAATGCATATTTCCCATTTTCTTCCTTTTCTCTCGGAAGAGGCTTCAAAGACGATGCTTGAGCTTCTTTGAGAGCTACAGTAAAGCTGAATGTGAGCCAAATATAACTATTAAAAAAACACATTTTGGCTGAAAAAAACAGCACAGATGATCAACTGATTTCTATTTCTTCATTCTCTTAAATTAACTAAACCAAATAAGCTCATCATTAGATAAAATATTAATTAGGCTTAATTTTCATAAGTGGTTCAAAAAGTTTTGCAAAAAATCTAAACTTATATATTTATTGAAATACTGGCATATAAAAAAACACTAATTTAAGCACTCAAATGATGATAAACACAAAATAAAATAAAAGTCATACTTACATTAAAAGTGACACAAGGAAAAAAGCAAGACAAAGGCATAAAAACAATTATAAAAATATCCCAAAATTTTGAAAATAAAATATTTATTAATAATGTATAAATAAAATATTATATTTTTTTAAATATTGTTAAAAACTAAATGAAAGCATTAGCACGCAAAGTATTTCCAAATTCTGTGCGATTTCTAAACGCAGGAATATTTCAAAAGTCATAATGAAGAATTTTCAGAATGAAGAAATGACATTAAAAATGAGATTTATGTAAGTTGTTCATTGAAGTGAAAAAACAACAACTCATCTCTCAAAGGCAGTCACTCAGAAGCATTACCTGAATTTAAAACACTAACGCATTAAAATGCTTCAATAATTCTAATGTTAAATAAAAATTTAAATATTAGTTATTAGATCAGAAGGTGAATCATTTACTGGGCCACATAGACAACTGAGCGTGTTTCCAGCATGCAGTTCTGCTTCTAAGACTGTGTCAACAAAAGCAGCTCTTCACCAAAATCCATACCTCCTCTCTCTCTCTCTCTCTCTCTCTCTCTCTCTCTCTCTCTCTCTCTCTCTCTCTCTCTCTCTCTCTCTCTCTCTCTCTCTCTCTCTCTCTCTCCATTTCCCGAAGGACCTTCTTAGTGTTTAGAGAGTTCTGGTCTGATGACTCGCCCTCAACCTGTCCACCTTCTCTCATATCTTCTCTAATGTGTCATCTCCCTGTTGACTCCGGCGTTCTCTCTGAGTGCACATGTGCAAACACATAAACACATGCTCACTTATACACACACGCGCATACATGCACACGCAATGTGGACCATACACTCCGACATTTCTGTGTTTATGAGTAGACCAATTTACACATAACAATTTAAAAGCTATGCAATTAATTAAATACACCGTTCAAATGTTGTGTATGTAAGTAGAAAAATTAGGTACATCTTATTCAAATATTTCTATTGGAATGCTTCAAAAATAATAGGTGCATATTGCATTAAATCATTTGTTAAATAAATAAATATTGTCATTACACAAACTTATAAATATATATATATACATATATATATATATATATATATATATATATATATATATATATATATATATATATATATATATGTAAATTGATTATTGATTAATTGAAATCAATTGTTAGATTTTTAATAAAACGATGTATGTTTTTCACGGAAAATAAATAAATTTTTTCAAAAGCTAATATTAAGTTATTATAACTGTTCAGAAAATACCAGTGCAGAAATGTAAAAAGATCTTGTTTGTGATTTTCCTTCCACTTGTGTACACAAACACACACTTCACTTCATTCGTGCAACAGGTGTCTTGTTCAAACAGTGAATGAACTGAGAAACTAAATGTATGTGAAGACACTGAAACAGTAATAAAGTGTTTGTCCAATCTCCTTCACGCAGGCTTGTTATTCCTTCAGCCCCACGTTTGTCCTCCAAAATTAAATTATTCCTTTGACGTGGCTTTATTCCGCCATGCAGAGACCATCTGCAATACCCAAATATGTTTTGCAAAGACACACACTCGCACCTAAGGGGGGGCTTACAAACACACTTCTCTCCTCCTCACACTAGCTCGACTTCACAAAATGTTGGGCAAAGTATTCCCAGATCTGTGTCAAGGCTCGCTTTCAAGTCAAGACAGCAACTGAAAACAGCCAGAGGGTTTGATTATACATCCAACCAACAGGCCAGAACGACTCCGAACCAGCCCAGCATCTCAAAACCTCGCGCATCTATCCAAAACGCACCATCCAGTCAGACTCTTGGTCCCGCTCCCGCTTTTTCATTTTTTAGGTCCGGGTGGACGTTGCAATCTCATAGCTGCACAGATGGTTTTCCGCGGTTCCTCTGTGTCTTCATTATCCGCACAATTACTAAGGGAGGACGCCCGCAATTACAAGTAACAGCCAGTGCCCACGCCACAGCGCTCAGAATTTATTACTCCTGCACCTGCAACCAGCCCGGCCCAGGTGTTACGCCTGTCGCAAAGCCTCTCCTGTCATTTCCCCTTTACTCTCTCCGGGTTTATGTATAAAATATGGAAATCAGTGGCTTGTTGATACAGTCCAGAATTGTGGTGTTTGGATTTGCGGGTATCAGGACTATCATTTGAATAAAATGCACTTATATGTGAACTTGACCTTACTCTGAGGATGGGGTTTTTATTCCTGACTTGTTTAACTGTGAAACCACAAGCTTTGTTACTAGACCAGTAAATAGCAAATGTGTTTAATACTTCACCCAAAAATAACAAAATGCCATCCTTCAGTTGTTACAAACCTGTTTATATATCTTTACTGTGATCACAAATGAAAATTTTTAATGAAAGTTTGTAACTAAACCGTTTGGGTCACCATTGGTTTCCAAAGTCTTTGGTCCTACGGTGGGAGTTATTTATGACCCAAAAGTACTTTTATATTGTTTATATTGACAAAAGAATTGTGAACTATTCCTGTAAGATTATTATATTTTTGTTTATGTTGTTTGTTTAAAAAAATATTTATTGGTCACGACAGAAAACACTGTGGCATGGATTTGAATTCAGCAAAACAAAGCACAATGGTTGAAGGGCATTTAAAACTTTGGAATTTTTCCTTTGTGCACTTTTGCTTTATTGACAGCATGCACTAAAGCTGGCATAGACTTCACAAGATTGTGGATGATTCATGTTTCACAAGAGTTTTTGAAAATGGTCCAAAAAGCATGACGTGAGCCTCTGGAAGCCAGGAAATCTGACCTTTCATACAGAGACATTTAACATGGCCAAAGTCACAAATTTGGTTAAGTTTGATTAACTATCTACACACCGTGCACGATAACAAATCGCTCCTGTCTTCTTATTCCTATTTGTCCTTACTTTTCCTTAAATGCATTTGCCAGAACAAAATCGGTGAGGATATTTTTCTAACTAATCTTGCGAGACACCTTTAAAATTTTCATTTTAAATGTGAACAGTATAACTTTCAAAAACTGAACATCTTTCCATTTACCATGCAAGGTAACAAGTACACCATTGTTTGGCTACCACACCTTAAAATATTTTCTTTGCTAGACAAATAGTCAAACACCCAAACTCACAAAGAAATCAAAATTAAAATTGTCATTTCAAATGTGTATCTCTTTCTTTGATAACACACAAAAGAAGATAGTTTGAACAATGTTGTTCACATTTTTCCATATACAGTATCATGCAACTTATTAATTTTCTAACTGTTATGCATCAACACACATGAAAATATCTTCTTTACTAGACAAACACCTACAATCAGAAACGAAAATCACAAAATAAGATATTTGGAAGAATGTTGTAAACGTTTTTCATTCATCATGGAAGTAAATGAGATTAACCCATTTGTGGTTACCAACATACTTCAAAAAAAAAATGTGTATAGTGCAGTCAGTTTCAAAATGACAAGAAGCTGGGTTAATGATAACGCAGTCAGATAGTCAAAAACCCAGAAAAGGTGTCCTGTCCGTTTAAGAAAGCACAGAATTCATCTGGGCTAATAACTCTAAGCGGTTGTGTCACTAATGAGTTTCCAGTGAGTCAGAACTGAGCAGATCATTCAGTTGTTCAGCAGACAGATCTTGAGGTTTAGAGAGCTTATTTGGAGGGGAAAAACAAATCTATGAAGTGCTTTCTCAGCAGCAGTACTCATGACTACACTATGCAAATGCTGTCAAACGCTCATGTTTTGTGCTATTTCTAGGGAAAAAATGCATGCATGCATGTACAGAATGCTGCAGGCCTCATCTTCAGTCCAGTGGGTAAAAGAGGATACAGCATTATAATGCCCAACCTGCATCACACAATCACTTTAATGTCTGGATGGAAAAAGGAAAAAATCTGGCAAATAGATATTAAAATATGTTAATTTTCAAAGAAACAAGGCAGAAATGACCAAAAAAAAACTCAGACATTTGTACATCGGAGAACTGTATGAAACAGAGGCACTGTGACACCGTGTTGGTTGTAAATGAGCAAATAAGTAAATAAATAAACAGAAGTTTTCTTTAAGTCTGGAGTGAAAGCCAGAGGAAAGACTTGCAGAAAAAGAAACAGAATAAACAAAATAAGATGTCAAAGCAAAAGATACAAGACAGAGAACTTTATCTTCTAAAGTTGTCCTCAAACTTTTCTCGTCTACAGTAGGAAACCATGAAACTATATTCATCCAGTTTCAAACACACTAGAACAGGAACATCCTTAAAGGAGCAGTCGGCCCAAGGTTTCATTATTTACTCACATTCAAGTTATTGAAACTGTATTCCTTTCTTTTGTGAAATAAACAAAAGAGAAATTCTGGTGAGTCTATAAACAATAGAATAGAATATGAAACAATAACATATAATAGAAAAGAAGAGAATTGCAATTACACGATAGAATTGAAAAATACTGAATATAATAGAAAGAGAATAAATTACAGTTAAACAATAGAATAAAAATCTAAAGGAAATCAATTACAAATAAACAATAGAATAAAATCAAAAAGAAATCTATTACGCTTACACAACAGAATAGGATCCATTACCATATATGGAATGGAAAGGAATAAAACCAATCATCTGTAGAATAGAATAAATGACCGAATTCTTAGAAAAGAGCTAGAATCAAGAATAGAATTGTTATTGATAACATTTACAGAATAAAATAGAATAGAATAGAATAGAATCAATTACAATTACAATTACAATTACAATTACATATAATAATCGCAAAAATATATCCAAGTACAATTGCAGAATAGAATAGAATAGAATAGAATAGAATAGAATAAAATAGAATAAATTAGAATAGAATAGAACCTATTACAATAACACAATAGAACAGAACTGTATAGAATACATTACCTTTATTGACTGTTATAGGCGAATCTGTGCCGCGCTGCATCATGGTTGAACAAATGTTTCTCACATTTTTTCTCCCTGTTGACATCCTCTGGTCCAGTCATTACCTCAGACACTCAGAAGTCTTGTAAACAAGTTCATTTAGCAAACAGCGGTCTGCAATTATGCTTGTAAGATGCTGTAGCCTTTGCCATGAATTAAAACATATCTGGTGCTTATTAGGCAAATGAACCTCAGGCCAAATTTAGTGGAACGAACGGAGGAGAGAAAGAGAAAATTACAAACCAAACACACTAAATTTAGTTGAATATTTAAATAGATGATGGAGAAGATGAAAAGATTGAAAAAAAACCCCATTTAATTAGTCTGAATTATTAATAAATGATTTACAAATTATTAAAAGAGAAAAGATTGAGTTAAAATGAAGAGATGTCCAAGATTTGAATTAAATCAAGAAGTTGAACTATACCATCTTGGGTGACCTTGGAGACCAGACAGTTGTCAAGCCAGGTTTCTGGCCCAGTCTCGTACATGATGGTGTGTGTATGTGTAGGTGTGCAAGTGGGTGGATTATTGAGAGTTGGAAGTATGCCTGCAAGCATTTTGTCTTCATTTGCATACTTCACGGAAGATGCGGCAGTATTAGCATATTTGAAAACAAATGGGATTTTCATTCAAGAGCTTGATACTAGACCAATCAGGACGGGGATATTTAGAGAATGCAATAGAAGAAAACAGTAACAAAATCAATTGGTCATCATATTTTTCTGTCATGCTATCAAAGACGTATCAAGGTCATTTGAGCCAAACAAATTCTTCACATTCCCTGATGATTTAAACAGATTCCTGGTGGGTCAATGAAGAGGTTTGGAGGCCCGTCCTGAGCATCAGTGATGGAGAACAAGTTGGGAAAGCTTCTCAACAGGCCAAGCTCAACGGATCCAAGCACAAAAGCAAGATTCACTGAGCCACACAAACACACACACACACACACACACACACACACACACACACACACACACACACACACACACACACACACACACACACACACACACACACACACACACACACACACACACACACACACACACACACACACACACACACACACACACACATATATATTTAGGATTGTATGGAAAACCACTACTGCTTGGGGAACACGGTTCTTCCAGGGTTTTTTGGGCACTGAACAGGGTGTTGTGAACTCACCAGGGCCAGCTGAAAGCCGGAGGACGAGGGCCAGCAGGTCTGTAGCCATTTCATCCTGAAACAGCAATGTCTGGCGAGAAAAAGACATAAAACACTCTTTATCTCTGCTCTTCTGTGCTTATGTTTAGTTTGTTTTATTCATGCTTCTGGGACAGAAGGACATGAGAGGATTGTTTGCTTTTTCTTTCTTTGCTGTATTTCAGACCTGCTTACTCTTTTATCTTGAATGAGCAGTGCAGTTTTTAAAGCATTATTGTTCGCTAACGATTGTTAATGCCAAATACATTGAAAATAAAATATGTTACTGGAAATGATTCATTTTATCTAATTAAATAATTGTTTTGACATAATTTGTCTTGAAATTTGACAGCGGATTAATCATGTTAAATCATGATAATTTTATTTGTGGACAGGTTTGAGTGATCATTCATCCTTACTCATTCTAATGTCATTTCAAACCATTATTATTATCTTTTGCAAAACAAAATCCTACATTTCTCTTTTGATGTGTAACCCAAGTTCAAGTTCACCCCTAACAAAAATGTAGAAGTTAACAAAGTGACCGCAAGGGCGAAGGAAAGACCACGAGTCAGATCTTTACTCTTGCTTTGTCGGGAAAGTACTTCGAGAAAGACGTTTAGGGTTAATGCTCTGTGTAGCGTTATCGATCATGTCCCAAAAATCTGTCCTCCTATTGCTTATGAAAGAGAATATGTACATGAAGACCACCAAAAGGTCCTCCTTAGAAGTCAATTTCGCCATGGCGATTTTATTGCCACCTTCAGTAGAGAAACAGCAAGTCTGTACGCCACCATTGGGGTATGACAGCATAATAACAGACTATGAGAGTGTCACATCAGACAACCATTAGTTCCCCATACATTTCCCCAAGGGTTTTTCCCGGAATGCAACAGTCAAAACAGAAGAAATACAGTACCTGGAGGCTCTGGTCAAGACATATCCAGGCTGTGTATAAGTAGATTTGTTCTGCACATTAATCTTGACAACATGCCTTTATAGGTTCACGCTAGCCCGTTGGGCAGGGCCGTGTTTTGTTTTGCTCACAGTTAGTGATATTAGTGTGACATTGGGTCCTATTCCACCTTCTCCAGTTTATGATTAAAGCAAAAACTCCCTTTGGAGCAGCGCACCATCACTCTTGGAGACAGTGGTACACGGCTGTTAATACTCTACTCACTGTGGTTGAACCCTAGCGGTGCGCCCCGGCTGGTCCTTAGGGAGTATAGATGTGATTAATGTTGCATTCGAGGCTAGAAGTTTTCATTTTCCCCCATCAAGGGAACCGGTCTCCAGGGGGTTCAGCTGGAGCTTGTGAGACTGCAGCTCTACTATTATTCTTGGGTGTCCCGATATGCAAGAATCAGGAGAAACAGAACCGCCAGCACACCCCTGCCAAAGACGGGTCGGTGCATCCAGACCGAGACGGCCGGGACAAAACAAAATGTGCGCGCTATTGTGCTCATACTGTCCCACAAAGGAATTGGACAAAATCACTTTGGCACAGATGAGGTCAATTCCAATACAATTTCGAAATTTGGGGCAGCAGTTGGCTTAGAAATTGAAGCAAAAGATGGTCCAATTTATGGGCCGTTGCAATCCTAGACCCGTCTCCAGCTGGACGGCTTTTGTAAAACCAGCCACAGAATTCAAGTCGCTCACACTGGGGTATGTGTATCACGTGTGGGATCTTGTGTGTGTGTGTGTGGGATCACACACACACACACACACACACACACACACACACACACACACACACACACACACACACACACACACACACACACACACACACACACACACACACACACACACACACACACACACACCACAGTGATGTCTCAGCGGAGCAAGCCCTATTATCAGAGATCTGATGCTCAGTCATAAGTGCTGGTGATTGTTCACACTGAGGAAGAGATGGCACACAAAATGTGTCATTTACTTCACACTAAGACTACAGGAAAACTTCACAGCAATAGGATAAAAATCGTGATACAAAAAATACCAAATTATTCACAGAATCTATATTATACTAGATGATATAATGTTATAAATTGACAAAACTAATGCAGCATTTATTAATCTTAATCATTTCAGTCTGCAGTTATAATTAATATAACTATATTGTACAAAAAATGTCAACATTACTTAAAGTGAAAGTTTACCAAAAAAGCAACATTTTCAGCTTCTTGACATCTCCAACCTGTGAATATGAAGATAAATTAAGGTATTTTACAGAATGCTGGAGTCTGGCATCCATTAACTGCTCTTTTGCAACATATTTAAAATTTCTTCTTCCCAAAGCTAAGCCATCAATACTTCAAGCATAATACAACACATTTTCATTGCAAGTTTTGTAATATATATAAAAGGGGCCTAACCAAAAAAAGAGAAATCTGCCATGAATTCCTTACTTACTGGTTCTTCCAAATCTGTATACATGTTCATGTTAAACAGAAAAATATATTTGGAAGAGTGATTGTTGCAAAACACTTCTTGGACCCCATTGACTACTAAAATAGGATAATTGATATTGGTAGTCAAACGTGCTCAGAACCGTATGTTTTACCACATTCTTCAGAATATTTGTGTTCAACAGAACATTTCAAGTTTTCCAAATCTCTTTCTCTGTGTTTATGATAACAAACAAATGTATACAGATTGAGACTCAAAGGTGAGCACTAACGCAGAATGGTTTCTCTTGGTCAACCTATCCCACTTATAATATATTTGCGAAAATCTTAATATCAAAGTCATATTTCTTCGATATGTATAGTAAAAAATTTTCATGGTTGCGTGATTTCTGTGGAAGCATTTTAGTACAGATTCTTCCTTGACATCCCTAGAAAAACACAGATATTTAAAACCATTTATTAAGCAAATGTCATGTTTTTGACACAATGGAGATGATTTTGAATAGCAATGGTTCTCAATTCCCATTACCCTTACAAACCCCATCTGCATCAGATAACCACAAGCTAAATTTCCCCAAACTGTTGTTTTCCACATCCACTTGATGGCTTTTCCGCCTTCCGATTCCCAAATTTAGCAAATTTGATTGGTGTAACCTTTAAAGAGTGATTGAAAAGCAGATAAAAGCGTTGTGCCGCTCAGTCCTGACAGATCTCCGCGCCCATTGAAATGTGTTTGATAATCTCATCTTTCTGTTTCCCATCTCCTTCAAATCTCTTCTGGTTTTGTCCTATTACTCGCCTTCATTTGGTATTCTACGCTCTTTCCCTCTTCCCTTAATGCAAGCCCTCTCTCTATCCATCGTTTTCGTATTACTATCTCTCTAGTCTTTTTATCCCCGTATTCCTCACTCTTGTTCCTCTTTCTCTCTCCGTAATAACAGGCCTATGGTAAATGCTGCTCCCCGATGCCCTCCCCTGCTCTCTTCCTCTCCCACCAGCCAAATTACCAGTTGGTTACTATAGAGACGTGTTTATAAATGCGCTTTCCTCTTTTTATGATTCCCAATCTCCCTTTTTCTCTCCACCACCTCTCCCGCTTTTCCCTGCCAGCGTTTCCTGCCATGCAAGGCATCTTTTCTTCCTTTTATTTTTTTCCCCGCTTTCTCCAGACACATTTCATTTTTGAGACTCACGATCCCCCCTTCTCTATCTCGCTACTATTTTTTGGCTCTTTCAAGGCTCTCTTCTCGTTATTTGGATCGTGTTTTTCAATACTTGTCATCATCGTTCGAATCTCGCCCATAGTTCCCGGTGAGACCGATTGGCTTCCATGACACATTTTGATTTGTTGCACAGCCCGCCCATTCTTTCGCTACAGAGAAGCCCTCGGTCCCACCTCAATTAAACAGCTGCGTCAAATAACTAATAATCCTGGATGTTTACAGCGCAAGCTGTCTTTTAGAACCAACACGGGTCTTCTGAAAATCACGGCTGTGTATTTGCAAGATGTTGGAGGGAGATCACTGCATAAATGGTATACAATTATAAGTCACATATTGCGTGGATCAGACTAATTCTACTGGATTGTGGATGTTTTGGGAACAAAGAATGATTTATTTATAATATTTCATAATTTATAACTGCAGTGAATGTATGTGACATTTGACATTGGGAGCACTTACAGTGCAAGAGGAATGAATCTCCATATTGAAACACACAATCTGCTCTAATTGGTCCTTCGAGACCCAGAATATAAGCTGTGCGACCAGAATGGAGAAAGATTGATTTGGCATCTAAAATATTCAATTACAAATTTCTTTAATCTCTTTGTACAACACAGTATATGTATTTATAAGCAATCAAAAATCAGATTTGTAACAATTTAATACAAGTAATGTTTTATATGGCATAGTAAAAATCACCAAAAAACATTTAATTTAATTTAGTGAAATAGATATTTTTAATATTAATTACATTTCTATCGCGTGAAAATATTTTTAACGTTTATGTAATGAAACTAATATTATTTGTAAAATACACCAAATATTTTATGAAAATTCTAGAAGAAATATTGGAATTCAAGAGATTTAATTGACTTATTTACTTACAAATACACAAAATTCAAGCTTTTAAATTTAGTAAATGTTTCAGTGTAAAGTGTTTCATGTAAAAAGAGTGTACTGTAGCTAATGAGACTACGATTTCAAATAAATAAGATTCAATATCAGGAACCATTTGGTTAAAATGAGTCCATAAACAGCCTTTAACGTCCCTTTCACAAAAGGTTCTTTGTGGTGAAAATGGTTGGTCACCGGAGAAAATGTGGATCACAAAAGAAGATATGTTGAAGAATGTTGGTAACTGGCCCCCATTTACCCGCATTACATTTCAAAATAAGATTGAATGGGTGGCACTGCTGTTCGGCTATGAATATTGTTCGAAATATCTTCTTTTGTGTTCGCAAAAGAAAGTGACACAGATTTTAAATGGCAAGAATGATACTTTTTTGGTGGGGGGGTTACAATGACATCATTCTCAACCTATATATAATGTGGAAAACAAATAGATATAAGAACATTGGTAACCCCCATTAACTTACTTACTTACTCAAAACTATTGAAACATTTTTTAAATCTTCTTTTATGTTGAATAAATAAATGCAGGACTATGTTTTATGTATGCCAGTTGTTCATATAGAACCCTATGAGGGCCTTTAAATTAACACAAGTGAAGAACCAAAGAAACAAATTCACTAAATTACTAAACAAGACAGCTAAAAGATAAGCTTGTCTGCTTACTAATTGTATTAAACCAGCGCAGAATTGAATAGAATTGCCTTTGACTCTTGAATAAGAAGAACAAGTTCGCCAGTATATGACCATTAACTCAGTGGATGTCAGAGAAGTCGTACCTATAGCAACAGTCTTTAGCACTAAAGCTGATGAACTAGTTTGGGCCCATTACGCAAGCCGGTATAATTTGTGCTAATGGCACTGTTATTTAGTGCCTAAGCACTTGCATTACAATTAGCTCTTCTGACTCGAGCAAAGAAAGCCCATGATGAATTTGTAGAAATCAGACCCGTCATAATCAGGGAACAGATTAATAACTACAGATTTCACGGCCTTATTATTTTTTACACTGTGAAATCAATTCAGCCGAGCCAAAGCACGCTGAGTTTAAAGTATTGGGATCAGCAAGGGTTGTACGGTGCGAATGGCTTGTCATTAGAGGCATTCAGGCTAAAAGACTGATTGATTTAAGCACCAGGACGTACTGTATAGCCAAACTGTGTTCCGACGGACGTAATTGTCGCAATTTGCTTTGTGCTACATTTTAAACGGCGGGATTGGTATTGCACACATGCTTTCAGTCGAAGCTTGTTATTAAATGGTCTCGTTGAGGTTTTCAGTCACAGGCTCCGAGACCGAGGACGGCTTTCTCCATCCTCACAATCTGCATGTAACAGAGAGATGAGAAACAACTCGGACACGGTGCTAAACACATTCATTTACCTTCTGTCATCCGTCTCTTGTCCTCTTAGGGGTTGGATCTTGGTGGCTCGCCCCTCGGATGGAATACTCGGGATGACACAGACACGCGAGAGGAAGGATGGGGCGAGAAGCGTGACTTTGAGAATGCAAAGCTGGTTACCTCCTGCTGTGTTCTACCGCCGGTTAACCGTCTAGCTCCTTGCACTGGGCCACTACAACCAGAATTCTTGATCGTACACATCATGTATTTATAAACGTACACTCAGGACATTTAGTTAATGTATGTTCATGCAGTAATCACACTTGGACTGAATCCTTGTGTCACATATATTCAAATAAACATCCGTGTGTGCAGCCAGATTGTCATCCAGAAGATGTTTATGCATAGATTTCTAGACAAATATTTCTCTATAATCTCTCACAGATTTTGGAACAAATATCCAAAAAGTATTTTGGTAAGTATTTTCTGTTTCAAATGATGTTGGGCTTAAAGGGATAGATTACCCAAAGGAAAATTCTGTTTTTATTTACTCTCTTGTCATTTTCAACTTTTTTTTGTGAAAATATATTTAGAAAAAGGTTCGAAAGAAACCGCTGGTCACCATTGACTGGCACTGGTTTTGTGTCTATGTCGAAGTACACACACTGTAAGGAAAATCTGTGGAAAACAGATAAAGTACTGGCAGAAAATGTTTATTTTACAGACATTTCCGTTAATGGTTTAATGTAAATAATGAATATGGAATATTCCTTTACATTAATAGAGTACATTGTGCCCTATTTTTACCGTTTTTTACAGTGTGGGGACCAGTGGTTTTTTGTAACTGAACATTCTTTGAAATATCTTATTTTGTGTTTTTATAAGAAAGTCATGCACGTTTGAAATGACAAGAGGGTGAGTAAATGAGGAATTTTGGGTTTGGGGTCAAGTATTACTTTATAGGAACATGTTCGTAGCAAATATCGCCCAGGGCTACGCAATGAAATTTAACATTAATAATGGCTTCCTACAAAGTTATTATTGTGCCTGATTTAGTTATATAATGAATGCTTCTTTTCTATTTTTAATACTTATATTCTTATATGTTTTATATATCATTAACTTAATCTGTGTATTCACATCTTAAATTATCTATTTAATGTATTTAATTTTTTGTTATTTAGCTGAATATTAAGTGGTTTAATTTGCTATGAATTAATTTATTAACAATTTATGTGTAAACTCGCACTTCTAAATTGTATAAATAAATATTTGTTAACATTAATTACAATACCCTGAATACAATGTCTTGAAAAGGCACCTTGGTGAGGATTACTTAAAATTCTCTGTATGTATAACTCAATGGTTAGTTTGGCTGTAGTATGAAGTACAGTAATATAAACATCTCTCACCTGCAAATAACACACCACATCTGAGACACAGATTTAAAACATTTAAGCTTTCCATATAAAGTGAAAAGCAGTAGTGCCAGTTTTGATAACATCTGAGACCCAGCCATTGTAGCTGATGTGTTGAGAGGATGATTGTAAATGTATGTTGGTCGTTGTGGCATTACCTTTTACCGCAGCCATTTAACAGATGCTTCTGCTTGGTCTTAAAATGCTTTTTTATATGGCCAGGTGTTCTTGTAACATTTATTGGCGGTTGGCAGCCGGCTTTCAGTGCATTAATGCTGGGCAGGTGCTATAATATTTCAACCTACCCGCCATGGTAATGCTCATGCTCAGAAAAGTAATTCTGTTTGAAGTTTATTTGTTGCATAAAATCATTATTAATGAAAGCAATTTGTTCAAACACGCGTCTTTATTATGTGAATTTACCTGGCTGGCAAGATATTTAACTTTCAGTTTTTCATAATCACTTTTGAAGTGAAAATGAATACTGTTATGCCGAATTCAAACCGGACGTGAATCAAGCGATTTGCACAAGTAAATGACATAGTCAATGCAAAGACACAAATAGATGTGATCGAAGGGATAAGCGATGCAACAATGTGAATCAAAAGCGTGGATTGTGCAAGATTATATATTTTAACTTGAGCGAGAATTTCGTCTAAAGTGGCTGTGTCATCAGCAGTTTGGTAACATACTTGCGAATGATGTATTTTTTATAATTTTTGCATCCTTGAGGCGAAAATATATTTTTTGATACAAATAGTAAAGAAAGTTGAATGTGAGTGCTTGCGTTTGATGTGAACACAGCATTAAATCCATATTAGGCCTATAAAATGATTGATCGAGATAAATTTCATCCAGAATACAAGTTTATGCTTACATAACATTATTGTGAATTGTGCATAAATATTTTGTATTCATAAACACATATACACACATGTACATATTTAAGAAAACTAAATATTAAAAAATAATGTTTATATATGCTTAAAAATTTCCTAAATATATACATGTATGTGTATGAGTTTAAAACGACAGATCAAAATTCTCACAGTACTCAGACTTAAGGACAGAGCCGTAACTGACAAACAAAGACATCTTTGTACTTTCAAAACACATGTCTTATTCATCCTCTCAACAACCCAGTCAAATAAAGCCAAAATCCACACATATATTACACTATTTCCTCCAAAATAGGGCAAACTTACACATTTCTGTCACTATGTAACATAATGTTATAATAACTCTGATTTGTATATACCGCAAAAGAGAAATACAGAGAACATTGAGTCCTATTTTCAAAACCGTAGAAAGGAAGACCGTCTTATTAAAGTTCTCATAAAGTCACCTAGGAGCATTTGTATTTAATATATGCCTTGACATGGTGTTATGAATTTTATCCGGTGCTTTATTAAGTGTTTTATCAGACACATAATATCAAACTTTATACTGTATTTTAAGTATGATATACCTGATATTGGTGTTAGGTAATGAATATTTTGAGGATTTATATGCATTGATGTTGAATTCGACTTCTTAATTGAATCCTATAATAGTTTCCATCAACTTTGCACCAGGAAAGTCCATTGTTACAATACCAAACCGCTTCCTTTGACCACTATAGGCCATCAGATATTGGTGCAGGCGGGGGTTTATGATCTTGGCCAAAGCGTTGGGGTGGGCCAGGATGCTGGCACCGCTGCTGTAGGTAAGGAACATATGGTTTTTGTTAGCCACAGCAGCCTCCTCCAGATGGGTGTTAACACTACTCCATTTCTTCTCCACCTCCTCTGGTTGCAGAGAGGATACCTGCAGCGAGAAATAAAGTGTTTGCATTTCTGAGCACATTTTACAAATGCGGTGAGGGATCTCGAACTCTCACTGATGGATTTTTAAAGGCAAGTGACTGATGAAGATCATAGTGTGGAAATTAAATATAAAGAGTCTCAATCTGAACGAGTCTAGTGTGAAATTTGAAACCCGTTTTAATCTTGTTTTAAACTTTTTAATCTAATAGCTCATCCTAAATAATGCAAACTGTTTTACAATTGTAATATGATTTAATTATGATAGGATGTGATCAGCCTGAAATGTGAATGGCATATTGTTGTTCTTTCCAATCAAAATGTTTAATACAAAACAACATGCTATTTGTACACAAAAATGAAATTATTAAAATGCAGAAACTTATTTATCTTACATTACCTTAATTATGCTTTATGATTTTACCTTCCAGTGATCTGCGATGTACAGCGAGTTATACTGCATCCCCAGGTCAGGCCCTGAGAAATCCTGCAGAATAATCAGTTTGCCTCGCACCTCACCCAGGGTGGGCATCTCCCGGCTGTGCCACAGCAGGTCCCAGTGGGCATACTCGTAAATGTAGCGCACAGCTGCATCGTAGATATCTCTTGTGTCACTCAACTCCTCTCTCAGTCTCATCAGCACCGTCTCAGTTGGATACTCCCTCAGGAAGGCCGCCACGTCCGTCAGCACATCCCCGAAGTGAGCGTACTGATACGAGATCCCGTGGTGGATGGTCAGCTTGCCTCCAACGTTGCGAACACGGATATCCAGAAAGCGGATTCCGGCACGTAGTTGGAGGGCAAGAGACCAGGAGTTGCACTCTGCGAGTGATCCGCCGTACAGGGCCATGGTGTTGTGCGTGCCAGGTATAGTCACATTTGATAGAGGATAGGTGTTAGGGATTGTGGACATCCACGAAGGGTTAAGGATCTCAGGGGTGGAGGTGTCATCGTAGTCAGGTGTTTGGATGGCTCCATGTCCCGGGCTGGCCACACTATGAGTTTTATTGTCACAAAAAGTCGAGACTGAATTAGGTTATGGATCCAAGGGTGTAAAATACAGTGTTGTGCTAAAATTGGCGTCCCAGTAAACTAACTAAATCACTCTTCTTTGATAACAAGCATGAGTGTTAGAAGCTTAAAGTCTTGACGCTGAAAAATGTATGAGATTGCATTGTACACTTTGTGCATCGAAGTTGCTTAAATTAGAAAATCTCTGCTGTCTCTTGATTTCATCGGTCGGTTTCAAGCCAAAGCAAAGAGAGTCTAGTTTTATGCATAAAATAGTAATAAATGTTATTAAATGTGCACATCTTATCACACAACTTTTCCTAGACACATTTGCTTCTAAAATCACGATATCGAAATGAACTATACTTTTTATGTTCTTTTTACACCCCTACATCTCACTAAAAGGTACAAGATTATTACTGTAAAAACACCCGTGCTCATCTCTAATATAATAAAATGAGATAATGGGTAAATGTGCTGCAGATAATGCCAGGTAGAGAAAGAGAAAACAGATACATTTGGCAAGTCTGATATAAAAGCACATGTTAAATAATGGATAGCAGATGGCTGACTTTTCTTCTTCACAGCAAAATGGATTTTCCGTTATGAAATAAGAACTCCAATTTGTTATGTAATATACCATGAATAGGTTTTAAAATTATGGGTATTAAGAACCTTACCCCAGCAAAACGCCCATTACCATTAGCTTTAATATGTGTCCTCTGGTGCCGTCCATAATGGCCGCTGATGCTCGGCTATAAAGATAATCATTCAAATAATTACATTTCAGTTTCACTGACACAATTACAGAACTTTCCAGCCATGACATAAATATCAGACATTTTGTAATTATTTTATGGCATTGAATTCGTTCGCTGGGTTTTTTGGTCGCAAAAATGGAAAAACCGCAGACTTCTTGACAAAGTCAATATTGTTACATGCAATTTAATCATTATAGCAAGAGAAGCAAGCCAAGAATTCGTACCTTGTTTTTTCGGAGGTACCTGTAGACCAGTTTGATACCACGGAGAACAAACTACAGCAGACAGCTTCAGGTTTCGCCAGCTGGTGTTTTTACTGTGTTTCCCAGTAGGCACACAGTTCTGGCCTGAACTTATGAACGTTATCGAGGCACGATAGGAACTGACCCTTTGTTTGTGGGGTCATTGTGCCTATTAGAGGTGTACAGTAAAAAGCTGACTCGATGATAGCACACAAAACAGTCTGAACTAAACTCCACTGCCATGTGGATCAGATGGAGATATCCTTTATTTTTATATTCGTTATGTTAATAAACAACGACTTAACAAACGCATGTACACTTTTGAAAACAAATCCATGTGAATTATTTCTAAAAACAAGTAAAAGAATTAAAGTAAGAAATAAAGTAACAAAAGTAATTAATGTTCTCATGTAAATTACAAGCGGAAGTTAAAGGCATGTCAACTCAGTAATATTAAGAGTTACCAGTAGAAGAACTTTTTACAAACTGTAAATATAAAACAATCAATAAAAATTAAGTCAACAATAGTACTTTCATATTTTTACGCAATACCATGCCATTCGATATGTTAATAAAATGAAATATAAATTAAATGGTTGTATTATTAGCCACTAAACAGAAAAAGGTTGTTGACAACTTAATTCTATCATGTACATCGGATTAACACGGGTACATTTAGTATTTTTAACAAAACTTTTTCAAATTTCAAGAGAAATTATGTTTAAAATCATTAATTGGTCCCACGTGATTAAAATAAATATTTTTAACATAACTTTATTTCACATTTTTATAAATTGTTTAAAAAATACATTATTTCATCATGTACATTGGTAATGTATGGCTAAATTACATTTTTGAAATATTATTTCTCCTGAAATTAGAAAAAAAAAAAAAACTTAACAGAACTTAATTTAATCATGTGGAACCTATGTACATGCTAAAATCAAGTAATTCCAACAGCACATTTCATCTGCGCATTACGAGTATTTATGTTTATCAATGAAGCAAACAATAAATGAAAAAAAGAGAAATACAGAAGTCACAGTTCTATAGAATTGTCATGCAAATGTAAATAAATATAGATGTCAATAAGTTCACTGTAAAAGACTTTATCTATAAAGTAAACTGGTAGGTTCAGGGTGAATAAACATGAGGCCTGGACTGCAATGATAAACATGGTTAAAGATATATTTTCGGAGGGGGTTTATGGGAAAACATAAGTTTACATTTCCTGTGATTTCACTACTGTTCTTTTTCCCAGGGGGGAATGAAAAAGTTTCAGACTCCTGGAAACGCTCCTGCTTTCAGCTTCGTACTGTAGAATAAAACAGAACAAACAGCTTTGTTGTTGTGTATACGATACCTTAGAGAGCAGGGATCTCAAATTGTGTTTTCGACAATTCTAAAAAACGAATAAATAAAAGAGCAAAACAACACGAAGACAGCATTTGGAATCTGAATATGGATGAATCACGTTTGTGAATTCGCCATTAACCTTGCTGTGCCTTCGCAGGTTCATTTGCCTAACCAGATAATGATACACTATGACCACCATCAGGGATTCAAAACACTCTCTGGATACTTGAGGTTATTTTAATCAGGCTTTTCAGCAAGGGAAACAATTATTAGTTAGTGCTTTTGTAAAAAACAACATTAACACGTGTTTTTTATTCACCAACCTAACAAAGAAAATACACTCCAAGAACATTTATTCGGGCTTCTGAAGTTTCAAACTAATCAAACACAATTCCAAACGAAACTGTTGCCCAGCATGATGTTATCTATGCATCTCACATCTTTCATTTCCCATCATGCATTTGAGATCAGGATGTTTTATCCGCTCAGTTCTCTGAACCAAATCTTCTGAAATAAATAATGAACATATTCAATTAAAATGAAAATGTTCCTCATTTAATCCTAATTTCCCCGATTGTGCTTTTCCTGTCCGTAAATATGTTATTGTGTTGAGGCCATCAAGCATTTAATAAAGCAAATCCAAATACAATGAATCAGACTTCACACATTCGCATACACAAACAAACACAATCGACACGTTCAGTCTGCTTCTCTATCCTCTCTGCTGTCTGTCATGTTTAAAACCCCTATTTAAAGTGAATATCAATTTCTTCCTGCAGATGTCTTATAAGAACATATACAATTGATTGTGTTACAATACAAATAGAATAAAAACCTTTATAGTACACTTTTAACATTAAGGCCTAATGATACATATAAAAGAACAGGTTTTATCTACATGGTTCTTAAAAGAACCTTAACATCTTAATCACTTTTCTTTTTCACAAAATTTGTGGTAAAAATCGGATTAGATCATAACAAAATAAGAATAGGATGGTTCTATATACATTGACTTAATGGCTCTTTGTAAAACCAGAAATGGTTCTATTGCATCGCTGTTAAGAATCTTTTAAATACATACATATTTAAGACCCTCAATTGTGAGTTAACGTTAGACAATAAGCAAATTAAGTGAAGAAAATGATGTAATGAAACTGAATTGATTTTACTACCTTTGCACCAACTAGAGTCATAAAGTGTTCAATCACTAGCTTAATGTTTCAATGCATATTTTAAATGGATTTTATTGTATATGTGATGTATTATTGACTTCAAGGCTTGCGGAGAGTCATTATCTATGAGCTGGAGAGCACTTCTGCATGTCATTTTAAACATTTTATTTGTTCGCCGCAATACGATGATCTGCATAAATAGTTATCACATTTGAAAAATGGCTTCAACGATATTTCACAATCATCATCTAGAAAACCTTTTGTAAGCCTTTTAAACATTGAAATTACCCAGCATTTTACAATTAGATATCCTGACAGTAACAGAAATAATTAAAACCTGACATATTTATAATCAAAGCAGATCAATCATTTTTCTTTCTAAATTAAAAACACTTGCGCTTTATGTTTCACGTTTCTTTCTTTCCCAAATCTCTTTATAAGTCTGTGATAATTAGATGTTTATTGTGATCGTTTGATTCCATTTTCATCTGTTCTGTTATTGCAGGAAGCTGTTATTTTCAAGTGGTTCATCCGTGTCTCTTTGGTGGATTAATCAGTATATCGATGTGAAGCGACGATAAGTCTTCAATGCCCTTCAAAAATCCTTTATTTATTATTCCCTTTAAACCATATTTTATCTTACACCTTCTTTGCCTATGAATATATATTTTATATAAAAGTATATTCCCTGTTATCAAGCAATCTCTCTATCTTGTAATACGGTAGTTCCCAACCGTTCTGATGGGGTCACAGATGGCAGATCAAAAAAACAGCTATACTCAAGCAATGCAATGCAACTTTATGCTTCAGATAGCAAAATAAAAGGCATTCCAACTTTAAAATGATAATAAGAAAATGTTTTCAATACCTTTAATAACACGGTTTTACAGGATATATCATTTTTGTCCTTTGAAATGAAACTTCTGTTATATATTAAGACGTTTAAATGTTTTAATAAGTCACACACGTGTTCTAGGTGTCATCTTATAAAAACATATTTGAGGAATGCATGAAAATAAGTTACCTTTGTGTCTGCACGGTAAAAATGAATATATCATTGCTGTCATTCCAAAACCTTTTTTATTAAAATGTTTTTTGCTTTATTAGTAAGCCTTTGTGTTATAAGACTGCTAAAAATATATTAAAAGAGCTTGTCAACTAAGCATTCTTAGAATGATTAAATACTTAGTTTGAAGTGTTTTTCATCATTTCTTAAAATGGCAAACTTAAACATCAAGGCTTTTGCAGGACAGTGATGATATGCATCTTATATGTTACTCATACATGTATAATTATGGATGATGTTCTCACACCCCACCTAGGACAATCCAGGTGGAATGCAGGTGGTTTCCTGTAACTCAACCGGTTGAGCACTGTGTTAACAAGGCCAAGGTCATTGGTTCGAATTCCCACCGAACAAATCGATTTGGATACAAAGCTTTAGCCAAAATGCATAAATGTAAATGAGATGCACTGACACAGGTTGCCTTCCGTGCAGCTGGAGCAAACAGACATACGTTGTAGCAAAAAGATTACAGGTGAGATCATTCAGAAACATGGGCTTTCCTATTCAAACATCCATATCTGGATTAATTCAGCACTCATTTTCCGTTAGCAGTAAAAAAAAAAATTATGAAATGTTTTTGCTGTCTGTCCTAAAACACCAATCTGTAACTTTCTAGGAATTTAAGGGAACGGGTTTCTATGTTTTAGCCAAGTAACCGATTTTCTCTTAACCAAATAAAGTCTTTAAAAGTCATGTACAAGGTCAGCTGAAAGTGATACCTTGTTTAACAATAAATATTTTATCATTTAACACCCTCTGGTCATTTTAAAACCTTTTCTATCTTCAGAACACAGAAGAAGAAATTTTGAAGAATATTGGTGAACAAACAACGGCAGTACCCATTCACTTCCACTGGTTTTGTGACCATACAGTAAAAGTGAATGGATGAACTATCCCTTTTAAAGCTAAACCTAAAGAAGGTCATATTATAAAGTATACTACCATTGAAGGTGCTTCACAATGGCGCGAAGAATTTTTGTCTAAATGGTTCCATGTAAAACACTTAACGTCTGACAAAGGTTCTCTGTAGCGAAAAAAAGGTTCTTTCGAATATAAAAATGTAAGGAAGAGATGGTTCTTCAAAGGACCGTTTACTAAATGGTTCTTTGTGGAATGAAGAATGGTTCTTCACTGGCATCATTTTGAAGAACCGTCTTAGCACATGATGGCATGTTATGGTCAAGAACTCTCAATCTAACCCATGGCAAACCACCTTTAAAACAATAAGGGCTCATGCCCATGATTCCTTATTACATTACATCATGTGAACATCTGTGCTGGTTTGTCCCTCTTCTTTCATTGAGCCTCGGGCGTCGCATCCGCAGCGTGAAGAATCCCCCGTCGGCTCGTTATCTCCAACTCAGCATCTCTGTGATTAACTCACCTGCTCCCATGTAAAACTAAAGGACTAAAGGACGAACACGAGGCAGGAGGGTGGGGGGAGTTAAGAGGAGAACCGAGAAGATGCTGAAATACATAAGAAGCTTTCAAATGGAATTGTTTACGGAGAGTGAGTATATGGGGATGGGGGGGCAGAAAGCGAGATGATAATGACCAGATGTCAGATTGAAATTGAATACACTTAATGCGGTGAGGATCCATGCTGAGCTGTGCTTGTAGCTCACACTGTGGAATTAGAGATTTGACACACACTTTGGCGGTGATGTGCGATATCTACATTGTGGTGATAGATAAGCTGTGGAGGTATATAATAGAGTAGAAATACATCAATATGCACTTACAGTAAATGCCACATGAGCTATTAAGCTGTGCAGTTTGACTGCTCAATGTCAAGAGATATTTATAGATTCGAAAGATTGTTATTTTACTGTAACGTGTGTTTAAACACTACGATCCCTATTTGGTAAAATCAATCAAAAGAACCATTTGCTATTCTTCTGCAGTAAGAGGTATTTTCTTTATATATTTATATACTTTTATTTGATTTAAGGCATGTTAGGGTTACTGAATATTGATAGAGCCAAAGCTTAGTGGATCATGTGCTTTACAGTAAATATGAGGGGCGTTAATGGTAGACGGAAAATCGAGTCATGACATTGTTCCATTCTCAGTGACCTACATTAAAAGAGTGAATAAAAAATAAAAATGTTTAATTTACATACAAAATATGTTAATATTTCTTGATTTAAATTGTATTTTACTTTTCATTTGATCTTATTTTTTTAATTTTTAAGACAGCCCAAATTATACAATTTGCCGACAATACTACTTTTTTTATTTGAAATTAAAAAAATGTGTTTAAAATAATTTAAATACAATCTACAAATTGAAATATGGACAGAATAGACAAATATAATAATAATAATAATATGTGTTATAATATTTGATAATATTTATTATTTGAATAAAATAGTGTAGAATAATTTAAGATAAAAAACAGACAGCAAAAAGAAAATAGAATAAATTGTACATTTAGTGAATACTACAGTAATTCATCAAAGTTTTCTGAAGCTATTCAGAGCATTCTTTTGTTCGGCTATATCTGTTTGTGTTGCACACAAAACAAAATTGTATACCAAGATGAAACTGAATAAAACCGTTTATATATCTTCAACAAATCAAACAATTGCGATTCCAGATTGTGTTTAACACCTCTAACACTCAATTTCTTTTCAAAGGTAAAACACACAGTAGGGAGATGTCTCCATTCAGTTAAGCCTCAAAGCTTTCCTGAAGTATGACTCTGTCCTCTCCATCAATGATTACACACTCACAACAGCTGGAGATCTTCTCCACTGAACCTTCGCCTCATTCTTAAAGCCACTACATGTCTCTGTTATCTCTCAGCTTAGCTAACTCATCCGTGTAAGCATGTAACCCATCAAAAATGCCACACACTCCTCCCTCCTGACACCAGCCCGAAAGCACACCTCCCACCCAACCGAAGGTCATCTCCGAAGGGGACCTCGTCTGCCTGGTTCTTAGACAGACAACCGTGCAACGCTCTACCAGCCCTGGCAGATGGACACGTCCAAGTTGAGCCTGCATGCCTCAGCGCCTGTCTTCTCAGCTTTTTGCTAGAACAGATCCGAAGTGACCGTGTATGGGTGGATGTATTCCATGCTGTCTGGGTTTGGAGACACCAGCCATATTTCAATGTCAGACCTCACATTACCAATTACGGGCCTCAATCTTAGTGCTAAACGACCCTTGTAATGTAACCGGAGATAGAGACGAGTTATCGCTAAATTTCGAATCGTAGGGGATGAGCAGAGATGAGTGATATAAAGTGATATAACAACATTGCAGGAGTCTGGATTCAGCTTGAAACCCTGATGACCTTTAAACATTTCTGACAAGAGCAGCTCGCCGGCCTTTGGTGAAAATGCTAATTCCAAACGTTTGCTTTATAAAAGCGGGTCCCTTCGGGGTACGCCCAGCATGTCAAACAGAAACGGGGCAAAGCCCAAGTGGTAAGTGGGGTCAGTTATCTGATCGGTCCTCAGTG
Organism: Triplophysa yarkandensis; assembly: GCA_033220385.1. NCBI lineage: Eukaryota > Metazoa > Chordata > Actinopteri > Cypriniformes > Nemacheilidae > Triplophysa > Triplophysa yarkandensis. The sequence goes on along the minus strand of CM065660.1, from coordinate 16,134,670 downwards.
GGAAATTTGGTGCGATTGTTCGCGTTTTCTCTTCTGGGTATGTTTGTTTTTTGAATATTTTTTCGGCAAAGCAAGAGTTTGACCTTTTAAATCCACATGTGGCCAATTGATTCAGTCAATCCGGAAAATCCTCGATTGTAAGACCATAGGTGAGCCGTCCTACAAAAACCCATCCAAAGTCTTTTTTTATGATTTGCTATTTTCCACTATTTTTCATCTTCTTAATATTGACTTAGTAAGGTCAGGTCAGAGTAAAATTGTGATGCTCATTAACTCAGATTTGGATGTTCAGAAATTATCCTGGTTCCTCCCCATTTTTTATCTACTCATAACGCCATTTTTACAATCAAGCTGTAAAACCATCGAATTGCAAAACAGGAACATGTGTTTGTCTAAATTATAAAATCCTTTTTTATTCCAGGGCATGTGCATGCAAGTTTTACCAAAAACTACTGACAACCAAACATTAGCATTTTTATTCCCTGCAATACATTTGGTTTACCTTAAGGCCGTCATCAAGCCTTTAAGATCTTTGTTGCAATGCACCATCATCAGCATTAAAAAAGGAAGGAAGGCGATTTTAAACAAAGCCGAATCATTACTGTCACTGGGTATTCATTGGTTATGCCAGAGCTGATACGGCAGATGTGATGCACAACGCAATTATCGTAATGGAGGACTGAGCGCCGGCTCTCGTTGCACGAGGACCTCTTCACGAGCCAATCAATAGAGCGCTACAGCTCGGCTCTGTGGAAAACGTTGTCTCCTCCGTGTCATTGAGCGCTCTTTGTAGTAATAAGCAGCCGTCGTGAGGCTTTTGATATCTCACTCGGTTAAATCAAACAGTTTTTTTCTTATCTTGCAGTCTCACTACAACATCATTAAGTGCTGCAACCCAACATTTTCGAATTTCCGAGTCGTCTGCGCTGTTTGTTTCAGTAAAAACGGATAAGGTAATCGTACCTTTTTATTATTATTAAATGCACAGCCAGATGCGCTCAACCTCCGCTATCAACTTCTCGCTGAATTCCGAGCATCTCTATCTGCGAGATAAAGCAGAGGTTAGCACTACAAACACAAGCTCATTTCCTGTGTCACACCACACTAAAAAACTCATTAAACCCAAACAAACACTCAATCCACAAAGGGTTTGTTGCAGGTTTCTTCTTCCGGGCCAATTTCGATCACATTACTTCTTCTCAAAGCAGAACTGTTTATCCCTGACTGGTTATACGATTAAGGTCCAAGAGCTCATGTCTGTACTACACGTTTTCATTTGGATCCAGAGCCACCGAAGGTATACGCCAGTGGCAGAACCAATACAGAAGATTTGGATGACCCTCGTTCTGATTAGCCATTGATTTCCCATAGGACTAGCGTCACACTCCTACAGATCGGAGTGCTGCTAATAAGCAGCGTAAGCAATAGAAGAAGTGCAATGAAAGCAACAATAAATCCACAAAGCCTTGGAGGTGGTTAAGCTGTGGGTGGCTGAAGCGTCCTAATGAATTAGTTCAGACAATAAAAATAATAATAACAATTTACTCATTATAATGTCATTGCTTTACGACTTTCAACATGTTAGTTTAAGAATTCCCTTTAAAGCCTCTAACATACCAGCAGGCAGGTTTTCAAACTGTACTTTAGTTTTGGGTTTAAATAAGCTTTTGCTTTATAGAGTTTTTTATTTTTGTATTATTTAAGATCAGATTTTAACTTTAGTTTTAGTACCAAAAAAATCTGATTTGGATTTAAAGAGTTCAAATAATCTCAGTTTATAAAAGATATTTCAGTTTATTTCAATGGCAAAATTTATTAATTGAGTAACTATTAATGCTGTCCTTTATCTAGGATGAAATCGTAAGCTGAGAGCGTCACAATGCATTACAGCTTGGCGTTATCCACAAAACACACACGCAATTCTGTCCAATTGTGTTAAGGTGGGAAGTACACATTATCTTTTGAGACCAAGTAACAATTTCATTCTAAAAATTCAGCAACACTCCCACGGGAATCTAGACCGAGAAAGCTGAACTAACTCAAGAGGCAAGAATGTAGACCAACTTTTCTGATGCAATAACTGAACAGCAGTCAGAATAAAAAGATGACATGTTATGCCATAAATCTATGTGATTGATAATTTGACCATTCGTTTGTGCATTGGGATCAAGAAAAAAACATGACTGGAGGTTTGTATAACCTGAAATTGTTCCTCACATCTGAATGGGTGGGGAGACCTTTCATTCTCGATCAGAACTATTCGCCGGTCCAAAATATTGTTATGTTAAAAGAGACATGCTGTAAGTGTAGCAAATAATCAAAGATGCTTATGTGAGCATCATATGGACCTATTAATAAAGAAATTACAGGCATGCAAGCCATTAGTCATTAGCGACATGCTGATAGCAGATACAAATAAAGTAGATTGCAACTTCAATCTCCTTTGAGTTGCTGCTTATGTAGGCAGAATAAGGTACATGTCTATTGGTTTTAGAGCAGAGCAGAGCTTGTGGTTTTGTCCAACACAGACGCAAATTTGAAAAAACTTAAGCACACAAAATCAACGACAAGGACAATTACAAAATGATCTCTCTTTTACATCAACCTAAAGAATGAAAAACTTTTATCTCTCAGACTGGCCAACACACAAAAAACGCACCCCAACAGACCACACCAGACTTTCAGGCAATTATTCAGACAGCTAATTGGGTCATTCTCCTCCTTTAGGCCCCGACAGCGCAGAGGCCGGAGACACCACAGGCTGACCCACTGACCCTTCCGCCTCAGGGCTCTCCACTACAGAATCCATGATTGGCCCGCGACTCACCTCACCGATGGATGTACCGGCAATTGGAAACTCCAGAGGTGGTCGCCGGTCTCCTGAGTTCGCTATAAATACTGGACAGCTTATGGAACCTTCTGAAACTCTGCAGAGTGATCTAAAATTCATACAGCGCAGTTACACATCTGATTGGCGAACAAAAGGAGATTTTAAAGTCAACTTGAAGAAAAAAATTACTGTTTACACACCTTTTTGTTGTTCCAAAACTGTATTACTTTCTTTCTTCTGCAGAACACCAAAGTTGGTGGAAGTGTGTTGGATACCCCTTGACTTCCACAGTAATGAGACAAAACACCAAACACTTCACAAAATATCTTCTTTTGTGTTTCTAGAGGACTACTATAAACAGATTTTCAATGTCACCACCGTAACTATGACAGGATTTGTTTTTTTGTGCATCCCAGTATTCATTTAACTAAGAAACTTGTCACAAAAGTCATACATTTTAAAAAGTGCATATAACGTTGACTTTAAACCACAATAAACCATACAATCTGCCATAGATGAAATAAAAGAGGCTTGTTAACATATTGAGGGTACAGACATACACACAATGATAAGGGGGGCACCTGCTATGCCCACCTCAATCAAATCCACTGTATTTTCCTTCCTCTTTTAGCAAGGCCAACGAGTTGCCCTCTGCCCTAATGTGAATGGTATAACTCAATGTAATTTTCAAAACACACGTAAATGACCATTTGCCCCAGGCAAAAAAATAGGATTTCATGTTCATCCAAATACAAGCGCTAACATTATCACCCACTTGTACAGCAGAAAGAAAGTGTGGTGCCTAGAGGAACACAAGCTGCACACATACACACACAAACAGAGCGAGCCCCCTCTCTGATAGCCAATGTGACATTTCATCTATTCTCCCTGAGGGCTCTGTTGATCCCCTGTGTTACCTCTAAATCTTATGTAGGAGCCTTTCTCTACCTCCCTCTTGCCTTCATCTTGCCATACCGGGGAGAAAGGTCAACAGCACCATTATTTTATCCAGAACCTTTGGAATCACATTTATACTGAAGGCAAAAGAAGTCAACAAAACCGAAATATCTACGTGTCAAAAAGTAAGGCAAACAACAAGAGAATACTTTTGGTTAATGCTCACAAAAGCTGGTTCTATAGACCATTGTGCAATAGTTGATAGTTTAGAACCTCTTGAAACAAGGCCTAAAGGCAACAATTCAATATTTTTCACGGTTTCATTTTATCATATGACTAACTTTGGGTAACTATGAAGTCAAATTTCATTAGAAAAATCTAATCTGAGTTACATAACTGACATCAGAATAATAGCATTTGTTCCCATATCACTATGAATTAACCTCTATTGTATAGTAACTAATATGATGCATGTAAGGGGTCAGTCGTGATCTGATGGTTAGAGAGTTCGACTTGTAAGATGAAGGTTTTGGGCTCAAATTCCAGTGCCAGCAGACAATGACTGAAGTGCCCTTAAGCAGAGCACCCTACCCCATTTTCCTCTGCAGTAATAACTGGCCACTGCATAATACTTGTACATCGATTTGGACAAAAGCGACTGAGTAAAAGTAAATAATGTACTACGTAAAAAATACAAGTCAATAAAGCCCGACAAAGAAAGAAAATATTCAACATTGCATCAATAAAACTCAGTGCCTCAAAGTAATTTTCCAAAAAGTGCTTCAATAACTGCAGAGAAATACATCAAGGTTGAAGTCAACAAGTCGACTTTAGTACAGTAATAACTTTAGCACCCAAGGACATTATACAGTGATCCAAAAAAAACCGTCTGTTTACTCAGTTAACTACTGCACAGCCCTCAAACCTTTCAACCTACTCCATTAAAACGTTACATAAGACCACTTGAAAAGATGTATTTCTGTCAAGCTGGCTAATCCATCCTGTGTTCAACTCAACAGAGGATGTTTTTCCTCCGATCTTTCTAGGCAGACAAATCAACATTAGTGCATGGCGATACATTAGTGTGACCTTATATCAATCAACCAGAGTCATCAGTCACTCTCCAACTAATCTCAGACTAAACAGCGCGCCGAGCTCAGCAAAGTCATTCCTATACTAGTGGCTTAAGCAAGGCCAAGCTCAAATGTCTTTAAATCCTTTAGGACTACACCGCTTATCTTATCAGAGCAGGCAAAAGGAGCAAACGCAGTGTAAGAGATAATGAGAGAGGTGAGGAGAAAGACGAAGATGTACAGAGAATAACAAAACAAGCGATGACCACCCATGGATTCTTTGGAGTCTTACTTAATTACTTCCCTAATCGATCGGCCCGATTGCTGCTTGGTCAGTAGAGGCGACTGGTGCGGAGCCAGTTATTGACCCAGATGTTGATTGTGCGTTTGCTTTGCTGTACACAACGAAATCCTTAGTGGCTAAAGAAGATGCTGAAGATGTGGCCTTGATTTTATTTGTTGGATTTGCGGGGGTTCATACAATAGTCTTAGATTTTAAAAATGTATAACAGGAAGTAAAAATAAAAAAGTGTCAACTCAAAATTGGTATCATTTATTATTTTAAACAAAATCTGAATATTGTTATCACAGGATGAAAAACATTTTGTATTTCCTGACACTCCTCTTAAAGTTATATTTCAGATAGCGAAAGTCATTGTCTCCACTGGTTCCTGTCTTGAAATTACTTTTGAGTTCCAAACTGTTTTAAGTAGAGGAAAATATTAAACAGCATTGATATAAATCCACTTCTCCATCTGCAATGAACAAACTACAAAAATGACAAATTCAATTTCCCCCTTTTTAACCGTATTCTTTTTTTTTAACTCCATAAGCAAACTTCACACACCTTTTCTACACTGGCGACATTGATCACAGACTGATGTCCACCTTTATAACGTTCAGTGTTCACAGACCAAGTAACTGAAAGTTTGCTTATTCTTGACCTTGATGTCTTATGCCTCGGCATCTTCACGCTGTCAAAATATAATTTCCTATTGGTCCACTTTATTGTTTGCTTTGAGTCAGCATTTTAGAACATGCTTAATCATCTGAGATCGGCCTATTGAATAAAGTGTCCAACCTGCCAAAGACTGAAATACTTTTTGGCCTTGTTCACGCAATAATTGATTTGGACTGGCAGCATTTATGAAATGTTTGACTATTGAATTGTTCGGTTCAATATTTCAAATGGATAACTTGAACACTTCATGTATGTCAAATACAATCAAATTCAAATTCCCAGTGAGTAAAGTAAACTTGTATGCTATAGGGACCCAACACGAGAATTCTGCACATTGTTAACCCTTGCACAATAATCTGTGACCATCGACAGTGGATATCTGTTTCCACTGCTCTTGTTTCCCAGACTCAGTATCATTATACAGGTGTTACTAGTCAGTTTAGTTCTAAAACATGTTCACTTAATTTTTTTCTAAACTAAGTGTGAACATGACAGTATTTAACACATTGAAGCACAGCGCCTGTTTTCTGCTGCATTACAAACATTTGCATATGTCTCTGTTAATGTCATTTCCCCCATTTCCTTGCAAGAGTTTGTACTTTTTGTCTATTTCTTGACATGTCTTTTTCCCCAATCCCCTTTTCTTCCATCATCCATCTTTATAATCTAATTTTGAATGCATCGGTACATCTTTCTTTTTCTCATTTACTCTGTCTCTCTTCTCTACCTTGGTTCCTCACTCTAAATCAGTTTTGAAATCGTGACACTGCAGAATATTAGCCGCGATAGGCTTGGCAGATGCCTTTATTCAAGGCCCCTGTTTCCACAACCACATTAGCCATTAATACAGCTGGGGTGGCACTGAAGCGAATCAGGTTAAGTAGCTGCTCAGGGGTACAAACAGTAGAGCCCCACCAGGAGTTCAGGTTCACTGATACAATCATATTCAAATACACACCTACACACACATCTGGACATCATCATAGAGACTTGTGGATTTGATAATGTACTTGATGCTTTCATTTAGATGCATGCACAAACAGTATTTCTACGTACCTGACATCCATTCATATCCTAATTTTTTATTAGATTTATCATAATAAGAATTCGTCATTCATAAAGATGATTCTAAGTCTAGTTTTTTTGACAATTGCTATTTTTACTTCCGTATTCAGAAAAAACCGAGGACTCTGTAGGTGTCCGTATCATCGGCTGGTCATGTCAAGTTCAAGGAAATATGCTTCTCACAGTGCTAAAATGTATTACAGGCTCAACAAACTCGATTATGTACTACATCCACAGCTGAGAGATATAGTCCAAGGAAATGTAAGCATGTAGCCTCAAGTCAAGGTGTTTGTGGCCGAAATGTCAGCGTATAAAAAAACATGAAAAAATGAAATCAGCAAGCAGAAAAGCATAAAGGTTGAGTTGATCTCTTTTGCAGCGACTACACACTTTAATAATTTCAGTCTATTCCAGTTGGAATATAAACACTGCTTGATTGAGACGATAAATACACTACGGCAATAATAATAAGTAAATAAAACATGCCCAGGATTGAAATGTTCAGATAAACGGTGTGACAGCAGACGCATGGAAGAATATGGAAAGATTAATGAATTCGTTTGCTGGGAGAAAGATGAATGAGGGACAGCTAACAGAGGAGGCGGAGTAAAGAACGCACCCACCTCTGTGTGATCTCGCATGCCCCGTGAATAAAAACCTTGGGAAAAGCAATTAAACACCAAACAAGAATACATGACTCAGGCGAGTCAGATTGATGATAATGGATTATCTGGATAATCAATGTGCCCATAGCAGGACCACTCATGAATTAATCACAACCAACACACGAAAGCAAACAGAAACAGTCTAGTTTTACTAATGTCTGCCGCTGCCTAGCAACACTTGAGCCACAATGTGCACATCAGCATCACACCATCGCTCAAAAGTGAAGCCGAATACATCTGACTATAAACAACACATAAAGGACACGTGGCTCAAAATGAACATAATTATGCACGCTGACAGCAAGAACATGACGGCTTCATGTAGGTGTAGTATGATATTCGAAAAGAGAGTCAAAATTATGTGACAGGACAGGATGGACGTCCATCATGTGGACAGGTGGAAATCTGCAAGGATAAAATATCATAACATTAAGCATTAAGATTTAAAAAAAGTTATGTTCATTAATCATAATATTCAATCACTTTTGACCAAATTATCATAATTTATTGATTCTTGCCATGACAAAACTTGATTATAGAAAATATAGCCCATGGTAAAACTGAACTAGCTATGATGTCCACCGCATTACACCCTTATACTTTTCACAATACATTATTGTTGAAAAACTTAATTTTGCAACAGGAAGATAAAGAGAAAATCGTTTAACAGAAAGTCCTGGGGTCCTGCAAGCGAACAGTTCAATACTGGAAAAGGAACGCATGCTAAAAGTGAAAGAAAAGAAAAACAGCGTGATTGACAACGGAGGCAATTGACGTGACATTTTCTGCACAGACAAATGCAGGGATGGCAGATACAGCGAGTTAAAGAAGTAATAGTTCTCCATCTCTCTCATCCCCTTTACTGCTGTCACCAGAGCAACATGCCTGGAGGGGACACGAGAGAGAGACAGCATCCCTGACAAAAACAACAGAGGAGAGGAGCAAGAACAGAAAGAAGGGGGAAAAAGACGAGTGATGTAGGGAATAATAATAGGTCCATATAAAACATAGAGGACAGATTCATTAGTCACACATCATTGGTTTGTTTTCAAATGTTTCAATGTAGAGACCTCATAGAGTGCACTGAAATTACATTTGCATTTATAACTAATATAATGACGACTTTCTGTCTCCAACGCACTGAAGTGTGGGTCGCCTATACAAAATTCACCCCGAAACTTTTATGCTTAAGCGAGAAACGCGAACAATTCCGAGAAACGCAACACGAGCAACGTTTTAGTAACACAAAACGTCAAGCTAAGAGGTTTCAGACAAGCTGTTATGTTTTAGAAGATCTGGAATCGTTTGTGTTTTGGCGTTTCTTGTTTCGATCACACTGTATCAATGCAAGCAGCCCCATTGATTTACATTTGCATTTACACTTAGGCGTTTAGCAGACGCTTTTATCCAAGAAACAACGAAATAGTGGAGACAATAGGTGAACCCAACAAGGTTACTAAGTTACAAAAGGCGATATTAAACTCGTAGAGGGGAAAAAGGTTAAAAATAACACACATATATATACATACATATATATATATATATATATATATATATATACATATATGTATCTACTCACTTTATAAAAAAAATATATATATATACATATATATATATATATACATATATATATATATATATACATATATATATACATATATACATATATATATACATATATATATATATATATATATATATATATATATATATATATATACGTATATATATATATATATACATATATATATATATATATATATATATGTATATATATATATATATAAATATATATATATATATATATGTATATATATATATATACATATATATATATATATATATATATATATATACATACATATATATATATATACATATATATATATATATATATATATATATATATATATATATATATATATATACATACATACACATATATATATATACGGATTATATATATATATATATATATATATTTTTTTTTTAATAGAGTGAGTAGATACATTGATACATATTGAATTCAGATTTGGATTATAAACGCACTAAGAAAGCAATAAATCGACCCATAATACAAAAATAGGAGTTTTTCAAAATAATGTACCTAAAAAAAATTAAAAATAAAATAATTCACCTTAAACTGTTAAGGTGAGGGGTGTGGGCGTGGCCTTTCCCTCAGCAACACGTCAATCACATAGCGCGGCGGCAGTCTGAGGAGAAAGCCTGTGTGAGTTAACGGACACCACACTCGTCTTATTTTTATATTAATATTCGCAATACGACATCTTAAAGTCATTTTTGGAAACTTAAATAAGTCGTGTTGAAGATTTTCCGACACTTTCCACTCAAAAGAGTCGGTTAGTTTTCACCTCAGTCGGTCGACGCTAGTCAGCGAACCGACACCTGCTAACGGACTCTTGTGTGCGTCTTAAGGATCACTTTTCTTTCCTTTAAGACGTTCAGGAGGAATTTCTGTCTAACTTGTTTCAGTGAATTCCCACAGAGCTGCTGTCAGGATGTCTTGGAGGAGTCTTGGAGTTGTACCGGGAGAAACGGGAAGCTCAGACTAACAGACAGCCACACTGCGGCACGGCCGTGAGACGGGAACGCTCGGGGACCGAACGTCCGTGACGTCCGTGAGAATGTTATAAAACGGTGGACCGAGAGCCGAGGAACGGGAAGACAGCAAGCGGGCGAGGGGTGTAAGGTAACGGGGGGGATTCATCATGGCTCTCGCCGCGGTTTGCCTTTACCTCGTCGCGCTGGCGTGGATGAACTCGCGTCAGGTCCACGGAAACAATCGCCACGCCGTGTACTGGAACAGCTCCAACATACAGTAAGTGTGTCTTTAAGTGCTGCTTGAAGATTTGGGGGATTGACCCCCGAAGGATGTGGACGAACAGGCACAGGTGAGACGTCACAACATGTGTAGGTCACGTGAATGGTACTTTTGACAAAGCATTGCTTTGTGACATCATTTCCCTCCAAGGGTCCACTTCAAACTCTTTAAGTTAACTTGACTTGTCAAGTCAACACACTTCTCCAGGATGCGGGATGATCGATGACCCGGACGTGTTCTTGGCAGCACAACCGCTTCAACAGGTTTTGATTTAAAGGACATTTGTGTCCTTAGTGCCACACGTTCTGGCTGGTTCCCCGAGCCACTTGATAAAGTGTCGGGATTGAGTCATGTTTGGTTCTACCTCCAGACGGATTTATTTCTCTGGCTGTCACACCACTGGATCCTGTGGCTTGTGTGCTGACAGGTGATCATTCACACTGTCTGACAGCCGACTTTAGATGGCTTAATAATATGGGAGGATGTGTGTTTGGCAACCCTTCTCATCTTTACCATTTAAACATCCCTTAGTCTGCACCAATGCTTCCCGTGTTCCCCTCATCCGTGTCCATATAGCTTTTATAATGTCACCGTTATTTCAATTTCTCTCTTTCCGTTATTACTACAAGGGTGATGAATGAGTGCTTTTTGTGTTATTATCTTAAGATTAATCACATTTATCTCTCCTCTGACAAAAGGGAGGGCGAGCCCCTTTCTCCGCCTCCCTCCCATGTCTATTTGTATTCATCTCATCCACTTTTTGTCCTAACAGTATTCTGCTTAGCCCTTCTGCTTACCTACTTTCACTGTTTTTTGCTTTTTTATTCACACTTTCGTCTTGATGTGCATCATGTTGTCTGCGATTGTAATACTAATATAAAATGATCACATGGGGAATCCCGTGGAAATGTCTTACCTTACCATGAAAATATGGAAAATATAGTTTTTACCAAAGAATTTTAGTTTTTGTTATAGCAGAGATCTCGACATTTGTTTGTTCAGATATCCATGTGAGTAATTTTTGAGAATTATTTATATTTTTAGTGCATGATTTTTCATTGTCAAATTGGTGCTATTTTCAGGCTTGTCAACCCCATAGGGCTACCTTTTGAGTTCATAGTTTATTTTCTTGAAAGTGCTGTCCCTTGGCCATTTGGTTTGACATTTTCTACTGGTTTGTTAATTTTAAATCACATACATTTTTAAGAACTTTGTTGTCTCCCAAAATTTGCGTCCATAACGCAGGTTAATCTGTTTTTTCCTGATGTTTAAACAATATAAACAAGGCTTTTATTAAATACAAATAGTTGGTTCAGTTTACCGGTTACAATCACATTCAAAGAGCATTTTTCTGTGACATCAATCACGCAAAATGTCACCTCCAAAACGCTGGAATTGCCCATCTTTAGAATACCTTGTATGGGTGTAAGACAGCCATTGCTCTTCAGACCTGGCATTGGCATTACTTGAAAACCTCTGGCACAAACAAGCAGCCCAACAAGCACCAGCTGCAGTGGCAATTAAGTGTGTCATAGAGTTAGTGTGTAAGTGCTTGTGTGTAGAGATGAGAAGAGAGTCTCATTAATACCCAGGGCCTCATTATCTTAACCGCAGCATCTTCAAAGTGCACAGCAGTCACACATTTTTCTGTGTGTCACATTCTGTTGATGCTGTTATCTTTTACCTTTAATTATCCTTTGTCTTTGAACGAAACTTTTGGTTAGATGTCTACAGATGTCTAGTTGTCTGTGTTCATACAGCGAGATTAAAACAGGCTCCAGAAATATTTGTATTCCTTTTGTTTTATTGGTAGTGTTAATAAACACCAGGTGTTTGATTTCCTTTATTAAGCAGACAATATAAAAGGTGTGTGTGTATGTGACAATGATTGAAGAGAGGAATTTCAAAGCCTACTTGACTGTGAGTTAGTATTCATCTTGGCAGGCGTTAGACTGAATGTGGTAGTGAGGAAAGCACACTATTTGTGAGGACTGGAGATGTGTTCTTGTGTTTCTGTAGTGTCTCTAGAGTTGATGAATACTTCTATTAGTTGTGTGCATGTTCAAAACTCTGCGCTAGAACATCGCTACCTGCATATTTCTGTTAGTATTGAGCCTATTTCTGCTCCCACACTGGGAAAAGATCTGTAAAATAATGCGTAAACTGACCCAGATTGCAGGTAGCTGAGGAACCCGTCGAGGCCTTACGGCATGAATACTGATCCTGGATCAGTCCTGAGAGGCTTAAAGCTCCGGGCCACACGCTGCTCAGAAGCGCATGCAGGCATGGTACAAACTGGAGCAACAATCTCCTTACCAACTGGTTCCCTTGAGCCCCCCAAGGGTATGAGAGTGTTTGTGACCAGGGAAGTGGCCCAGCAGGTCGTCATAGCTCTTGTTCAGACCCTGCTTTGCTGTATCAGTAAGCGCAATGCTTGGTCCAGATGGCAACACCAGGACATCCAGTGAGAAGTTGCTAGTGGGGAGCTTTTTACCTGGCTAACGCCTGCAGAAAGTGTAAAAAAGGCCCATGTCTCCCAGCTCTGTCAATGCAGAGGCAGATGAAAGTGTTGCCTGATAGAAGTAGTTTTATGGATGCAGCTAGAAACCGAGCTCACAAAATCTGTTTGAAATTTTGCCTGAAAGTCAAGTGAATGGAAGATAATCAATCACGTGAGATGGTGTATCTGGGGAAAATGCCAAATCGGGATAAAGTCGGAAAGAACACGGATCCTGGTGTAGTACCAACAGGATTTCGCAGGGAGTCTTCTTTGTGGCTCAGATAGGTATAAACAAGCAAATAGAATAAGCGTGGAGCGCAGGGACACGGATGGTGGGGATGACTTTGTAACACACGGCTGGGCTATGATTGCATCTGCACGGCCCCATTAACAGGCAACGCTCTCAGCTTTTGCAGCGGCAGTGCCAGCAACCCAAGCTCATTACAGCTGTCCCGGCTAATGGAACACACACTCACACGAGTCATTTGGATACGTGCTATCGGCAAGAAGATGCAACGTCTGTAGCTCACAAGTTGCATGCTAATGTACCAAAAGCCTATTGAACTGACAAGCAAGCAGTTGAGAAGTACATTCGCACACTTGAAGCGACAAGAGAAAACCTACAGGTACACAACCGCATTAAATCAATGCTGTTGCAAGGTTCCCTGCTAATTAGAGATGTTTGATGCGGTACATGTTTAGCGGAGCATGGTAGCTGAAGGGTAAGTATCCTGTGGCAGTGTGGCCTCCTGTACCCGGCACCAGGTTGGTGTCACGACCAGGTATCAGAGCAGGGCCCTTTAATTGGTCAACCCTTTGTCAACATGATGATAACAAATGAGAGCCCTGCTCTCAGATTGCACAGCTAAAAACGCTCCGTGCTGGAGGCAGTAGAGAAGGGCAAAGCTACTGCTTATGTAAGAGCATAGTCACTTTGGGTGAGAGACAATACCTTCAAGTGTCTTCTCAGGAATTGTCCTTTGTAAAGGAAACCTTCGAAAACTGTGTCAGATCAGCTTTGGTCATTTATACAGCCAGGTCATCTAAAATTGTACAGAATTGCTAAATCATATTTTATTTTCTTGATTTAGTGACTTGTTGGAAAAAATCTATAGATATAATGTCTCGCCTCAGAAGAAAAACCGGCCCTTATGCTGAAATTCATACTCGAGAGTGAGTCAAGAGCCGTTTTACAGTCTAAAAATAAGCTACCAAAATGATCAAAAAAGGCCATCACTTAAACTGGTGGTATTTTTTTTACATATGATTTAATATTAAAATATAATAAAAGGTCAAAAAGGGAGATGGTCAGCAATAGGTCAGCTTATTATACTATAAACATAGCTGTTAGTTAATGCTGCTGTTAACATTTTCTCTGACAAGCAAATGTAATGAGACCTGTTTCCCATCTTCGGTCATATTTGGTTTGAAAGATAGCTTATTACTTAGATAAATTGTGTATAAAAAAATGCTTTTTTTTGCTATTTAGGTACATCAGCAAATCACCTCACTAATAAAAGCCAATGCTTCATGTATGCTGCACAAACCTAAAAATTAACATATTGGTTTTAGTTTGTGTAAGTGATGTTATTGAAATGTAAGCTTGGACAGCAGTTAAAGATTGTTTTTCCACATTTAAGTAGATCTGTGTTCGTAGATGGCTGTCTAGGGATCATGCCAAGATGACCACAATGTGGAAGTGGCTTTAAAGTGAACTTTGGGTTGACTTAACTACTAGTGTAGGATTACTACAATTTCAGGTTTTATTAGTCATTGACCATTTTTGTGGCAGTATCACTGTATGTTCTCAGACAAAAAGCTTTGATTTTTAACAGAAAACCAAATTACAGAGGTGGCAGTGCAATGTTGCTACAATTATGGATTGTTTCTTTAATATAAGGCCAGTCGTATTGCATTTTGCCCTACTATTAGATTAAACAAGACTGGTGGGTGTGAAAAAAACAGTGGCAAGGAGTAGAAATGTTTTTTTATATTTAGTGCACAATCTCCTGTGCTACAGAGCAAATTATCATCTTGACAAATGGGTTTCCTGGGATATGGAAGCATTGGGTGGAGTGATCAATGACCAGCTGAGCGGGGGGCTTCCTCCTGCAGCTCATTACAGTCACATATATCCTATTAATGAAAAAAATCAAACAAAACTCACACAGGAAAAACAAGGTTGCACACTGAGCACAGTTGCTGACAACAAAAAATGTCTGCTCTGGTAAGCAATGCTTAGAGACACTTTATGTTCTAACTTAAGCTTATTCTTAAGGATTATGAAAACAATCCATGTGATATTTTTAATTTTTGATCTGTGTCTGTTTATGTGGGGTTGTGGTTGATTTGGTATTTTATCAGCGTTTTTCTCGTGCCTATCCTTCAATAGACCCTTGTTTGGTTATAAAAATATTGTTCAATTAAATCGTCAAAGAATGCATTATTAGTTCTATTATTTACAGGTTCGATTGACTTTAGAGTTTTAAGGAGATGGAAAAAAGACTTATACAAGCACTTATAAACGATCTAATAAGGTGTTGACAATAAAAAAAACTAGTAGATTTATAATTATAATGATTTATGAAAGAAATTACGAAATATGGATGTACAAGGTTTTAGAAGGATGTTATTCGGATCTAGATCAAAAATAGAATTATTTTGTTATTGTTATTTGCTTTAACATATTTAATGAACAACAAAAAGCATTAGTGTTTGTCCCTGTACTGTCAAACTTGGATACAGAAAATATAATGAATTTAAGTTCTAGTTCTCCAAGTTAGTCCTCATGCCAAGGGACTTAATTTGTGGAGGTAGATAAAATCTATTTCAGTCTTTGAGCATGTTTTTTAGGCGAACCAGTGTAAAGTCAGGTATTGATGAAATAGAAGGAATACAATTATTGGCGGAGCAAGGTGTTAAAAGAATCAGGGACTGGCAAATTAATTAAAGAAGTGAAATGAGGAGCAACGATGAAGATTAGAAAGTTAATTGGAAATGGAAGCTACAGAATGTGGGGGAATCAAACAGGTTTAGAGATTTTCAGCTGGAAAAGGTTAAATGCAGGAAAATAATAAAGCTACAGTGCTGCGAAACAAAGAAATGTGCAATGCTTATTTGTGCTCAGTTATGCCTTAGCAAGAAAAGAAATTCTAGACAAGTGGATTTGCCAGCTGATTACATGCGAGGCAGTCCATCTGGCTTGGCCTGATGGAAAACACTTGGTGATTCTGCATACCAAATGTACCTTATTTACCAGCATGCTGTATTAAGCTATTCATCGCCAATGTCTGTTTCTGAGGCAATAGCAAATGTCTTATTTTAAATGATTTGTACAGACTTCTGAATACACATTGTTTTCTCTTTTTCGCTATCAGATCTTCCAATAACCTAATCTATCAGGACCTAATCGACACATGATTTACTCGGGTGAATCTTTAATTAGGTGGAAGCACTACAACTGGTTTTCTGTTGCCCAAACAAGGCTGCATCATTCCAGTGGAAGTGACACATCTGTACTTAATATCCCTCTAGTCTTCTGCATGCATAAAGAAAAAGCCTGCCTCTGCTGTCTGAAAGAACGTACGGAAATGGGTGCACAGAGGCATGTGTCCATCTTGTTCCTCCCCCTTTTCATGCCATGGAGGATGACAGTCCGTAAAGACCTTGTGAATTCCCTGCCACTCTGTGACTCATGCCTACATCCCCTGCAAAGTAAAACCAATGGCTCACCGTGTAATTCCTTGGCGTTCCCATGGGAAAGTCAGATTGAGGAAAGAGAAGGTGATCGATTCGAGCTGAATGCAGGAAGGGCCTCTAGCCTCCAAATAAATATATAACCATAAAAAACGAGGCCTTCGGTGCCTGAAGAGCGGTCGATTTCAGGGCCTGTGATAATCAATGCGTAAATTCATTTTTGGTTGAATGTGACTGTGTGTCTGAGAAATACCAATTAGAATTGAGAGTGGAGTGGGCAACCAGAGGACAAATTGATTAGAATTTTAGGGATGGAAGGGTGAAGATGAACTTTCTCTAAGACTACCCGTAGGTCACCCCCTTACACAAACATAAGAGAAAAGAAAGTAGAGAGATGGAAATTAAAAAGGGATGGTCAAATGCAAGACAACAGCATAGAGTTAGATATGCGCAAAAGGTTTCACAAAACTCAAGAAGTTAAATAAAATGAAGAGGCGCATATAGCGGCGACTCTTAAAGGGACCATGCTCTTTAACCTGCTGCTGTGACTCCTGTCATTATTGTTGCAACAATATACATATATGGAAATATCTGCTGTTTCTGTACTAATTTGGAAAGAAACTGTACAATTAATAGAATGTAAAAGTATATTTATTTTATCTCTTTGTAAAAGTAATGTTATGTTTTGGAAAGAGCTATATTTTTCACTTGCTGGTTTTTTTGGATTCTGCTTAGGGCTCCCTGAAGGCCAGAGACAGCCCTGGTTGCATATACACGTGTAGGTTATATTCATGCATTAGGCCTGTGTAGGGCCAATACTATTACTAGTATTCATAGTTTCGTAAGGTAAGAAAAAAGTTGTCTTATTTTCGTATTTGGAAATAGGAAATAAGTTTACCCAAAGTTCATCATTGTGTAGTTGTCTTTTCCTTTTGTCTGTGTATCGGCAGCTAAATCTGCACCTCTTTTGTGGCTAATATTAATTAAGTATTCAGGAGTTCATGTCTTACATGTAAATGTTTAAAACGCATGACATTCATCATTTGTTGGAATGCTTCAAGAAAATTGCGTGCATAAATTAAGAGTATACCCACTTCTCCAGAGACCACTACATAACTGATCTAAGCAACAAGCTGGCATACACCCAGAAGATCATAATGGTTTCACACAGGCACGCACCACTCAATGCCCCCCCCCCAAAAAGGTAAAACCAGTGTTACCATAGCAATCTTTTCCTTGTAGTTCTTACCGTAGGAGCTGTACCAAAATAAATCTTAAACTGTTAAAGTTGAATTAGACTTGTTTAAGTGTTTAGAAAATTCTTTACTGTCATGTTGTAGATTTTCTGAAATTGCCTGTGGATTTATGGAACGCTGAAGTGCTGTTTGTGGTGGCTTTTTCTCACTTCAGAGAACTGCTTGTGTCAGACCCGTAGAAGTACAAGTGCTTTTAAAATAACCTCTAAAATTATCCATGTTGCTTTAAACACAAGCTATGACAAGTTGAGTTAGGTACATTGTTTGAGTTTTAAACCTGCATTAACATGGTTTAGCTTATCTGTCTGTTTGTTTGCTGTGATTGTTTCCGCTGTGGTCCTGATGTCTTTATTCCTCCTTGCAACTATGCCCTGCTGTAATCGGTGTGGACACAATTTTTGTGACATGAAGGAAAACAAGACTCTGAGGGATGAAAGTACAGTTTGTTCAATATGTTGTACTGTTAGCTATGGTACCTGGGTACGGTACCTTCTGCAAACAAACCCCTAAAATTGTAGGAGATGAAAATTAATGTGTCAATGCCCCAGGTTGGAATTGCAGCCTTTCTTTGCAAATTTTGTATGAATGTATGTATTTTGGACAAAACGTTTTCCCATGGAAAAACGTTTTTATTTCAAACATTGCACAAGATGTAAAGTACATCATGGGAAATCATCAACTAGATGGTAGTAATACTGAGTAAGGCCATGTCAAAGATTCAAATCATGTTCAAATTAATGGTTGGAGTCAACTTTTGGTGCTCATTATCTTATAATTAGATTTAAAGCCTGTTTTTTTCATAGACTGGGTCACGCGTTACATTGACTGAGTTTATCACATCATTATAGCTGATAGCATCATTATTTCATCCTTAACATTCATTAAACATAAATAGTGGTGTAGCATTGATTCTGTATCAGCCTGGGCATGGCCAACCATTAGAAGTCACAGACTCTTTTTTTTTTCTGTCTTTACAAAGATAAATGTTGACCTGTATGCCTTTGTTCACTCCAGGTGTTTCATGTGACTGATGAAATCACGTTCCAGTGAGTTCTGTTTGTTCTACAACAGGTAGCCGTTCGTGACACCACTTTCTTGAGTCCCCCTGATAGCCTCCCAGAAGAAGCACTGTCAACACCATGACCTAAAGTGTCGTGCTTGTCATAAGGTCAGATGTTAGATGTTTAGTATGTGGTTGCCATGACAACCAAAAGATGTACCATACCATATTGCGTGCTTGTCAACTCCTAGTCATCCAGCTGTAACTGTATTATAAGCGTAGTGGAAACCCTTCATGACATAGTAAGGTTAGTGTAGGAGGAATGCACAAAGCAAGTTCAGATCCACTCCCCTTGCATTCACAAACCATTCGATTCCATCGGTTCCAAGGTTAGGGGGTGTTCATTTAACCGAAGCTCTTAATCGTGTAGGGACTGGTTCATACCTTATACAGGTAAAGCCAATTCAAGACGCAGTGAATGCAAATGTTGAAGTTTAGAGCCACCCTGAATTCAAGTCCCTTCTCATTACATTGATGTACAGTATGCCTGACACACTGAAGACACACTATTATTTTCCCTAGCTTGAAAAATTGCTTTTGTTGTTGAGATGCAAATTCGAACACATTGGTAAGCAATGAAAATCACCCATCCATGGAGCCTAATGAGTTGGGTTGACATGAGGAAAACATGATGATGTTTTTTACACAGCGTGGTGTTTGTGCGGGCTTAAAAATAGCAAGAGTGACTATAACATTGGGCTATATGCTAGGGATGCAGTATGAGGCGCCGTATACCATATGAATAATTCTCTGCTTGTGTACATACATAAAAGTGTGCATACACACATATACATTGCTAACATATACATGTCTACTATTGGATGTACGACCACACAACAAGAGAACAACCCCGGCGAGTTGCTGTTAGTGTCTTTGTATTTCGTCCCCTCCATCTCTGTGTTGATGCTGTGTTGACTAAAATACCTCCTGAAGTGGTTTGCATGATTAGATTTGGATCGTCTCGAATGCAGAGGGCATTTGCGTGTTATAATCTCATGAAATTACCAGGTGTAAGAAGCTCCTTTGTAACTCACATGGACTGTCATCGGGGCAGATGCTGATATCTCTGAGGCTTATTTTCGACCTGTTGCTTGCCCCTTTGGGTTTTTCTGGTTGTTTTATTAGAATGATTTAGCTAAACTTCTTGTATAAACAAGATAAACAAGACGTATATAATTCTAGAATCATACGAACTACACTAGATGATTTTTGTGGCTATGTTTGTGTCTAATTAATACAATTAAATTCTCAAAAACTTGGCGAATATCTAGTATAAAAAATAAGTAAGTATTAACAAGTGCTTGTTAACTTTTAAAACATAGTATTTAAGCTTTCAAACACAACATTTGTCCTCAAAATCCCCCCAAGTGTTTGAATAATACTTGTTCAAATTAGATGAAAAATACTTGATGTAAAAAGTAAATCACAGACAATTGATTTGGAATATTCAGTATTGGGACTAATCCTATGTGAGCCATTAACTTTTATAGCGTATCCATATAAGCGCTGACAGTGCATTAAGATTTGGAGCTTTCATTTTCTCGAATCTCTCTGTGCATTGTCTGAGCTTGACTTTTATGACTGTACCGCTGGGTGCCATGTCTGAGATTTCTTTTCTGCTAAAGTTTAAAGCCTTTGATTTTAATAAAGAGACAACCACCTCTGACTCTCCTTTGAGCACGGTTAAAATGGGCCACTTCAGACAATTTATCAAGAAAGGCTATTTTGAAACTGGATGTAATAATTAGTTATTCTGTTATAATTGGGAATTTGCCTATTGATGCAGTAATTATATGTTCTCAGACCCTTTGGCTGCCATCAGCCAAGTAATACGAACATCAGAGAGAAATTGAAATCTCGCTTCAGTTTTGTGCACCTTCACTCAGGCAAAAATGTAATTTGACCTCTCCTCAGTGGCAGTCAGGGGCGACCAGAAGTTAAATCTGACTACTTCAAACGTCTAAGAAAGTTTGAATCTGTGGGAACTTCCGAGCGAGGCGAATCCATTTAATTATGGCATCACGGCCGATGGAGTTCGATTCAGATTAAGCAGTATAGACAGGACATCATTGCGGAGGAAATTGCATGCAGCCTTTCTGCTGAAGGGCGACAGAGTATGAAGCCTGAAACACCAACTCCTTCAAATACAAGTTAGTGGAACTAATACCTACTTCATTGCTTAGGTGAAGCCTCACGCTCCATAGTTCTCATCACCCCGCATTTGTTCTCTGATTGAAAAACAAGACGGCAATTATCCTCAATGTGTCATCCTTGAGCGAGTGGAAACGGGAAACGAAACCTTCATCTCCATTGATTAAGCTCAAGTTGCCTTGAGACTGTCAGCGCCGCCCCATTTCACGGCTAAACTTGGACCAGAAAGCACAAACAGGGATCGATACAACCCCCCTCCCAACATTGACACGAGCCGCTCGAGATTGTTGCACCTCACTCTCCTGCACGTTTCGGCCTCATCATTTACTCTCGTCTCGTGTAGGCCTGCTTCACAAATCCATTCGGCTTCCTTGATGTGTAAATTTCTTTATGGTTAATACATGAGCTTAGGCATCATCTGCCAGCTCTTTACAAACATTCACATGGTATAATCTGTACTGGTCCCATTGACGCCTCTCTCACATGTAATTGCTTCCAGCGTCTTGCACAAGGCAAAAGATCTGTGTGGTTGTGCATATTGGACAACGTTTATTGCTATATTTTTATAGGGCAGCAAAACCTGTCTGTGTTTACAATGCAGAGAGCAATTTGCACTGGAATAATACCGTGTGAATATGAGGAAATTTGTGTACATTGCCAGTCTGCCTAATGATGATACTGCGGAGGACTGCGGTGTGCGTTAACTAGGAAACTCTCGGCGAGTCCAGATCTCAGATCCGAACCACACTGTGTGTGGGTGTACTGAATATCAATGTCCTGCTGTGCGCTCTTCTCGTCCGCCCCTGAGAGAACCAGAGAACGTGTGCAAAGCCGTTAGTGTTTGTATGTTCTCACACAAAGGTAGCATATGCAATTTCATTGTTTATTAAAACGTACATGCTTTTATTGTTTATTTTATAGCTCATTGTGGGCTTTAAAGTGCGCAGAGGCACAGAGCCTGCGGGAGCCACGGGCGGTATTTGTGTCGGTGTGCGAGTAGGCTGATGCGTCGAGTGTGTTGCCTGTGTGGGTGAGTTTGTACGCAATGTCAGGGAGTCATTTAGCCCTTGGTCTTTGTAGTCGTTCACTTCCCACACACAAATATGTATTTCCCGGTAAAATACACACTTGATGTATGTGGGGAGGGCACCAAATAAGCAACTCTACTTCCTGTCTCTTTCGTACCCACACAGTAGTTCATAGAGCATGCTAGAAGGGTACCGCTCAAACTATGCGTCAATGGAAAATCCCAGAGGAAGGGCATGGATGTGAGAGGTTGGTGATTTTTGAGGATGTGTGTATTGGGAAATAGGCTTCTGCAAAGTCTAAGTTCTTAATGGAATGGTATCGTTCTGAATTCTAGAAATGAAAGTAATGCAGCTGAAGACTGAAGATAGATATTTAAGCGCCACTACCATTAAAATGAATGGAGAGTAAACTCAAACTTACTCTCTGTTTCCATTCAAAGTTGCATGTTAATCCTTTATAAGCATAACTCAAATATTTTTTAAATATTTGTGAAAGAAGTCATGATTTCCATCAAGTCAGCTGAAGTGATAAAAATGGTTGAATTCTTAAAATTGGTGCGCATCTGGGAGTTACGTTCCAGCTTTCTGTTTTAGCAAAATGTGCATAATAATGGAGGGTGGAAATATAGCTAATGTAAGTTGAGGCATTTTAAAGGTTATTTCCAGTGTAGTTTAAGCTTGGGATATTAATTTTATGTTATAGTTAAGGTCAGGTTTAATTATTGATCGGAAATACTGATTTAATTGTGACATTTATTTGTAAGAAATTCTAGCGATTTCGGAATATCTACCTTCTATTCAAGTGGTCTGAGTATGACTGAAAGGAATCAAATTAACTTGGCTGACGAATCCTGAAAACGGACTTTGATAAGGCACGAAAAAAAGAAGTGAGGAGATAAGATCATAAACATTACATTTAAGGATGTGTTTAGGATGTTAATCTGATCGGTAAAGGTTAATGTTCGGAAAACGACCTGTGGTTGGTAGTAAGAAAAATTAACCGAAACTATCATCCCTAGTTAGATCAACTAAGTAAAAAAAATCTGGTACATTTTTGTCTTGTACAATCGGAACTATTTTACAAATTTACTTACTATATGTGTACTATGCATATGAATCTTGTGTTTACAAACACATATACATACATTTATTTATTTAATTAAAATATCAATAAACACATTAAATAACAGGTAAATATAAATAAATTCAACTTAATATTTCCTCATTATACATAGATATATGTGTCTTTGGATTAATTATTTCAAAATTAATTTGCACGGCGCAAAAACGTTTATTTTGGATGCGAGTAATCATTTGATAGACAAAATAACCGCTTATAATAAAATAATTACCGCTTCATTGTCTCCTCGACTATTGTAAGTCGCTTGGGATAAAAGCGTCTGCTAAATGACTAAATGTAAATGTAAATATATACAGACAGACAGACAGACAGACAGATAGATAGATAGATAGATAGATAGAGCAACATCAACAGATATTTGCACTTACTGCAAGAAGACACTGGCTTTCTTAACAATATGCGGCTTATCTAATAGTTGTACGTGACTTTGTCACATGTCCTCCCTGCAGGTTTAATTTACTAATTTTTATTCGGAATTAAAAAGATAATTCGCCCTAAAAGGAAAATGTTGTCACTATTACTCACCCTCTTGTCATTTTAAAACAGTAAGACTTTAAAAAAATATATTCTAAGAATGTTAGTAATCAAAAAACATTTGTCCCTATGACTTCTATTGTATGGACATGAAACCAGTGCAGTAGGGACCAATGATTTAATTTTACCAACATTTCTTTAAATACTTTCTTTTGTTTTCTGAAGAAGAAAAAAAAGTCATTTTGGTAAAAAATGCTGACTACAAATCCATTTTGAGAATTCCATAAAGTTTAGAATGCAGTGCAGTGTGAAGGGTATTCATCTGGGCATTTCATTTTCATGCGAAAATTTACATATCGAGCACACTATACAGTACCTGCTTACAAAAACCTATAAAACTTATAGAAATTCTGGCTATTTCATTTTTAAAGCACAGGGCTGCAAGGTTATGATACACAGGTTTGCTTTCCCAGCAACTTAAAGGTTTAGGAAAACAGAAAAATAAGAGAAAACTGTTTTTGTTTTTAAGGAAAGGTGTGAGAAGATAGTAGTTGTTATAAGGCAGATAGAGGAAAGATTCAAAGATTGATGGAGAGACGGACACAGAGGGAGAGAGAGGAGGAAAAGAGAGAGCGCAGGCAGTGAGAATATTAATGTTGTGTCAGACAGTTGAGATTCTTCATAGACCACAAGCTTTCCTCCCTCAAGACATTCACAACACACGCATGCGCGCGCGCACACACACACACACACACACACACACACAAATAAAGAGCAGTGGTTAGAAAACAAGGGCCACCTATTCGCATAGACCCGCCAGGTTCACATTGAGAAATAATTCACACATACCAGGGCTGGGCAAAATCAGAATGTTATTTTAATGAGATGAAAAATTGAGTGATTTGACCAAACTGTATAGAATAATAAATAAGATTGATACCTTTCAACAAAATGTACACCACAATATTTTCAGAGAATCACTTTTTAAAGTTTAAATCGAAAATGTGAACCTATTGATTGAAAACTGGCTCTGAATAATAAACGAATAGTTATAAAAATCATTACACACAATTTTGCATTATTTATTGGATTCTTCCTGATTCGCTGACGGCCTAGATACACACACAGACACACACGTTTAACCCTACATCATAGCTTGCATAATGCACAATTATAGCACATTTGAGGAGCATCTCTTCTGCACTAGTCTTCAATCTGAACTCATCAGCGTCTGAAGCCGCGCTGCCCTCCACTGATTGTGGATCATTGTAATCAAGCCGTGATGGCTGTCTGTAGCCTGTTACACATCCATTACACAAAACCTGCTCAAACACAATTTTGTTATGACATACACGCACCATCCATCCTTACAGGTGCTTTGCGAGTTAACGCTATGTCAGGATTGTGAAATCTCTGACAAGACCTGTCACAGGGCAGATTCAGCTTACAGACAGAATAAAGGATACAAGCTGCAGAAATAGGTGCCGAGAGAGAGGGAGAGGGTAAGAAAAAGGAGATTTTTAGATGTTCGCGATTGTAGAGAGATGCGTCCCGTGGTCCGCACACATCTGTGTGATGTCTTTTACTGAATGGACAATGACAGCTAAGGTTATATCCATAGAGGAGAGGGGGAATAAAGTAAATATAGAATAATGGAAAAGGAAGGCGAACTTGGATATCGCATCTTGGGGAATACAGAACTAAAAAAAGATGTTCATAGGGAAGAGCAATGTAGAACAATGAAACGTCAATATTATCACAAGCTATGAATCATCGGTGGGTCTGCGTAAAAACTGCACATCATCAGCATACAAATGTGCATCATCTACAACGTTCGACACACAATACTATTTGCGTGTTTTGTTTATCCATATTTTGGCTGATTTTTCACATTTTCATTTGCGATGAAAATAATCAGTTTGTCGTCTTGTGAGGTCAACCAGCGACTTGATTTCTTTTATGCACTTTCATTTTTGGTGGTTTTTGGTGTGAAAGCAGAGAAGGAAAATTTCAAATATGTATGTAAAACATCAGATACAACCAAAGAAATGAACCTATCGTCTTAAGAATTACTTGAGGTTTTTTGCGAGCCAGCGCAATTAAGTTTTGTTTTGTCTAGATAGGCAGAATCAATATCGCATAACCTTTAAATAATATTTTGTTAGCATAAAAAAATATATATATCACCTATAGCACCACCCAAAGGTGTTGCCATTATCCGTTTAAAAGTTGCTAACCTCAGGCATTTCGCATAATTGGCCTGTTTCCTAACTTAACAGCCTCCCGTTGGTTTAGTGTGTGTGGGTATATCTCAAATACTTCTGAGTTACTGGAGTTTTTCAAATCCCAGTTTTAGGTGTCAGACGTTCGCTCTTTTTGACTGATGTTTTGCATGTGGGTTATGACAGTGCAGTATGAGAAATGGAGAGATATTAGCATTCCCATTGCACAGATTGCCTGCGTAGACTCCCTTTTAAAACCCAACACGAAAGGAAGTGTTGTCAGCAGCCCCACCCTCTCCTCTCATTAGACATCTCATCAGCAGTCAGTCACCTCATGAATAATTCACCAATACGGCGTTTTGGTTAATTTTGCAGGCAGCGCAGGTTTGCTCTTTCGCGCCACACGGGAGGTTAGAAGTAGCTCATTGTCTTCTCTAATTCCGCCGCCCAAAGCAACAGTGCCATTTACAAAGTAAAGTCAATCCCAACAGATATTGGCAGGGTTCGGTCTCATGTGCTTGATGGCTCGAAGATGCCCATTTCTAAATAACCTTTAGCTTAATTCGGTAAGGTTGCTAAATGATCTATCCAGCTTTCCACGGGGTAACTCGATTAAAGATGAGATTGTTAACATTGGCACTTCCGCTGAGGGGATGCGGATGGACTGATGAGTGGATCAGTGTCGGGAGGAGACGCGGCGCCTATAATACACTGCTCACCTGCACCGTATCATAAACAGTGATGGTCCTTTGTGACAGCTTTGTAAACTGTGTGAGAATAGATTCTTGATTTACATATAAACTAGCCTACCATGCTTTCACTTGAAAGGATATGTTGGGTTTTTTATTGATACTGATGTGACTCTTATTATTGATGCTGCTCTTTTGGAAGTGAATAGGGGTGGATGCTATGGGTTTTAAAATAAGTACTTAATCCATCTTTCTGTGTAATTCACTGATACTATATATCAAGGCCCAAGATTTTTAAAGGGATAACTCGCCTGAAAATGATTTTGAAAATGAGTCCAAATTTGTATGACTTATATTCTATTGGCAGAACTCAAAAGAGGATATTTTGAAGAATGCTGAACCACACAATAGCCCCAATTGACTTGTATTGTAAGGACACAACACCTCCGAGACATCTCTCAAAATATCCTCTTTTGAATGACATGAGGTGGAATTAATGTCATCATTTTTATTTTTGGGTAAACATTCGCGAATGCCAACATTAACCTGCCTGGTACATGGAGTGACTGCTAGACCACAGCTCTTAAGTCTACACCTACATTTTTTTTATTTAATATAATTCTTCTGCACCTGGTGTGAGCACAGGGCTTGAGAAATTATAACCTGTAGTTCAAGTATTTTATCAACCTGCAAGTGCATTCATCTCCCTGAGTGCAAACAGACTGAAAGGGGTACATGCACCTACTAATATAATAATTTATGAGCAGGTCTCTGCAGTTCACATGTCTTGCACTTTTGCTCATACCTGTATATATCACGTGTGGTCCTGACCTCACGAGTGAAAGGATTAACATTACCTATCATTGGTATTCATTTCCAGCTCCTAATTCCCTAGTCTTTCTCAACCTCCCACTCCCAACTTGACGGAGGCTGCAGGTTAAACGCAAGTAGGAACGCTCCATCACGACAAGATTTGATCCAATTAAGCAGAGATTTAATCAGGCCTTGTGTTTCGGGATGTGAATGTGCTATGCAATCTGCTGGGTACCTCTAGATTCCTCAGCCTGGGTTTCCTGGCCCAGTTTTCATCCTGGCACAGATTAAAGGTTTGACCATGATTCAATCCAACACGTCAGTCAGTGTCTACTGAAAATTTTGGGGAATCTTTCTCATTTAATGAAAAGGGTATTTAGATATGGCATTATGAAGTCTACATAGATGAGCTCGATATGAGGATTGGAAAAGTATTATGTTTTTTTGTGAATAGCAAGGAAATTGCCCTTTTCTAAGCTGACGGAATCAAACACAATGATTTTCCATTGAAGGCATTTGATATAAATATGTGGAAGATGTCAATGTTCACTGACAATTACTGAGAATGATTTATTACTTACAAGAATGATTTATTAACAAATTATTTTAATTATTACGTTTATTTACTTGCAAACTTAATGGTCTGTTCTTGTCGGTTTACCAACATTCTTCTGAATATCTTTCATTTTTTTGCAGAAGTAAGAACATACAGGTATCAAGTGGGGTTTACGGTGAACCATCACTTTCAACAAGCTTTATGCACTGCATTTCCTTTTTACAGTTTTGAAGACATGGTCATTGTGTAGTTAAGATTATATTAAATCATATTTCGTGAAATACAATTGTCTATCATTAAAGAAAAGCAACATGCGTGTGCATAAATGATGACAGAATTTTTGAGTGGACTGTTCCTTTAATTTTGGTGGAGTCTGGGAGTGATAAACGGTTATCGCCCCGACTCTCTTCGCCTGAGTTAGCACATCTAAACACAGCGGGTGATTATGCAAAAAGAGAGAGCCGAGCATGATTTCTGTGTTGACACAAACACTCGATTATTTAAATAATGAAACGATTGAATTATCAGCCCAACTGGTGGCGAGAAGACTAAGGAGCGGCTCATCTTTCATTACAGGCGGCGAACGCAAGCCTGTGTAATTGAGTAGAGAAAGAGGAGACATTTCTGTGCTTGAGGTATTGCTAACGGTTGTGGCAAGTTTCGGAGGATGTGTGAGATTCTTTATAAAAAAAACTGCAGTGCCGTATGAAATATGGCTCCCCTGTGCCACATCTTTCCCTCGCTGTCTGCATCTAATAAAAATGCGGCGTCACCCTCTCGGTTTCTGGAAGGGCTCTCATTAACGTGGGTTGAGGGATTTAAATGTGTAGTGGTTGAGATCAGTGGCAAACACTATGACCAAACTTCTATATCATGATGTGATTAATCCATATAGCAAGAGTGCTTTTATATCCAATCCAAATGTATTTTGCATGTTTGTGAATGTGATGTTGTGTTTATGGAATTGTTTAGAAAGTAAAAATATTGAGTAGCTTCAACAATTTTCAAAAATGAGAGAAAATGCATTTAATGTATAGGCTTCCCCATATTTCTAGTTTATTTAAATAAGAAGACCAGATAGAAGTCATTTTATAGCTCTGTAATTGTGTGTTGACAGCAATCACTTGTTTTTGTTTTGTTTTTGCAGAAAAGATGGTTTTAAAAATCTTTTTTTGCACTTTTTTAGAATAGAAAGATGTTTTAACGTTTAGGCCAAATTTTCTTTATTGTTTTGGCACGCTGGTGTAGGGCTGCTCAATTATAACATCATTTATAATCAATATCATTTTGTTTCAGTTGTAACACAATAACTAAATAAATGTAAAATTAAAAATATATATTATTATACAACATTTTATTTAACATAATAAATGAAGTCACAACCACATTTTATGAAAAAATATAATAATAGGAATACATGGATTGAAAGGAATATTATAAATAATAAACACAAATGTAAAATAAAGTGCTGCACAATAGATTTTTTAACTCAATTATTGTGTGTTCATAATTGAAAGAAAACAAAATTCAAAACAACAAAAGACCAAATGAAACTGTTCATATATATATATATAACATAAATTAATGCTTAATGTTATAATAGCTGCACATTTTTTTGTGTAAAAAAACAGAGTAGAATCTCTTCTGATGTCGTTTCTCCCACTGTGTGTTGTGTTGCATCACATCTCCCAGTCCTATTTCTCATCACCCGTAATACTGTATGAGCACATCAATCATGATAGGGCATTGTAACCACACTGGACTTCATTAAGATATCTAAGATACAGGTGTAAGCTGTTTAGACTTCCTTTAGTGCCGTCTTTATTTATCGATGTAGAATAGTCTTGCTTTAGTTTTCAGTACAAGTTTAATCATAGAAAGTTAATATGATTTGTGGAGTGATGCTTAGTGATTTTTTAGATTTCAAATTGCATGCGTTTAGTGCAATGGTAAAGGGAAAAATATGGGGAAAAATAGAAAATACTGTCAACATTTACTCATCTTTGAGTTATTACAAATCTGTACACATTTGTTTAGTTTGATTTATAAAGAATGTGGGACAACACAAAGGTCCAGGCTCTTTTAACTACCATTGAAATTTACACTCCTATGGTAGCTAATGGGATCCAAGACCTGCTTGATTGCAAAAATGTGTCTAAATATCTTTCTTTGTTTTTAACCAAACAAAGATACACTATATTGCCCAAAGTGTGCGCTCACCTGCACTGACTTGCCTAGGAACTTAAGTGACACCCTATTCTTAATCCGTAGGGTGTAATATGATAACTCTTCTGGGAAGGCTGTCCACAAGGTTTAGGAGTGTGTTTATGGGAATTTTGGACCATTCTTCTTCAGAAGAGCATTTGTGAGGTCACACTGATGTTCGATGAGTAGGTCTGACTCTCAGTCCCTGCTCTAGTTCATCTCAAAGGTGTTCTATCGGGTTGAGGTCAGGACTCTTTGCAGGCCAGTCAAGTTCATCCACACCAGACTCTGTCATACATGTCTTTATGGACTTTGCTTTGTGCACTGATGTCATGTTGGTAGAGGAAGGGATCAGCTCCAAACTGTTCCCACTAAGTTGGGAGCATGAAATTATCCAAAAGGTCTAGGTATGCTGAAGCATTTAGAGTGAGAGTTGAAGCACATGATTTTGATAATTTGTATGGGTGAGGGAATACCTTTGGCAATACAGTACATATATACAGGTTGGGAACTACAAGAAAATGAGTAATTCATGATATAATTTTCATTTTAGGATGAACTATCCCTTAAAGTGAAGGGTTCTGTCTTTTTTAAAATGCTCGGTTATCATTGTCCCTCAGGTTGGTTCTCTTGAATAAAATGACACGTAGCTCAGTCGTTTTAAGAGTGCTTAATTTTTGCCCTCAAGGGAAACAATTATTGGAGAAATTTTATTAAACATCATTGAACTACGAGTCAGTGAGCAGTGTCTGATAGCTGTACAAGAGGAAGACTTTGTGAAGTGAATCGACCCGAGCTGTAAAAAGCACGTTTATTATGACCAGGCCTGTGTCATTTTTAACAGAATATTCTACTGTTTGGCAGAATAAACATATCTTTATATAGTTGCTCATATTGTTTAGGGGAAAATGTTAAATGTCATTTATTCAGATCATTTTATCATATTTTTCCTTTATATGCTCTATAGTTTGGATCGGACCCAGAATTTCCTGGTAATGAGGCTGGTATATTGGCGAGGCTAATGAATTGGCAGATCATTGAATTTCAGAATAAACTGCATCGGCTGATGAACGTATCTGCTTAATTTATCAAGTTAATTTCGTACATGTCTCATTATCTCTGATTTATAGTAAAGTTAAATACACGCGTCTATAGTTCATTTTTGCACCCTATGCCTTCAGCAGGTTGACATGTGGACTTTTGTTTGTAAAGTGTTCAGATTTGCAGTTATGAATGATTGCTCTTGTATACCTCCCACAGAAAGAAGAACAAGTTTATTGATTTCAGTCCAGTTTCCAACTGTTGTTGGAAGGAGAACTGACCCACAAACTCTGTAGAAGGGCAAACTTCAACACAAAACTGCTAACGATACGAGAATATTAATGGCGCTGCTAAATATTTTCCCTTTTTTATGCAACGATCTGACACTGTGTCCTCTATCCTGGGGTTGGCACCATCGACTTTTCTTCCACCATGCCGCCCAGGAGTCACGGTGTCTAATGGTATTCAAGAAGGGATGGAGGCACAAACAGCCTTCCCGCCTGTTGTGTTCAGGTGTGAGTGGCAGAGAAAAAGGTCACTGGTAAAAAGTTCTCCCCCAGGATCTGCCTTTCTTCAGGGACGAGCTCGGCTCACCTCCTGCCCTGAACAGATAGCACAGACGCTTTTCTTTTTGTTTTTGAAGCGCTCAGTTGGGCGTCTGGTGCGGCGTTTGCCCAGCGCTAAGGCTGAGCTGCCAAGCTCCACCCCCCACACATACATAAACACACTACCATGCTCGTTAAGCATGCTCCTTTCCAGCATTTGCATACGAAACAAACAGGAAATTGTGTTCATTTGTATGCAAATGCTTTTGTCCCTAAGGCAGGGCTTTTGAATTAAAAGTTTTACCATCCCATTAATTCCAAATTACAGACAGGCACAGACACGGACGGCCATCTCTTCCATGACGAGAGGATGGATACCAAAGGGGGGTCACCGTCCCCAAACAGCCGCGTCCGGCTGGGCGGTTTAGCGCACCATCTGCACATGATGTCAGAACTTGGCCTGATCCATTGGTCTGCAGATTGATCGGTTGTGCTGTGACCCGATCTTCTACAAGAACTATCCGGAGAGGAATATGCACTGATCCGACGTGATTGATATTCCTAAATATTCTCGAGGACGGGTGAGCTTGGACCTTGGCTGAGATTTGATGGACAGGTTGTTAAGCAGACAAAGAGTGGCGAAGGCCTTCAAGCAGTACCTTGGCAAAGGGCGTGTGGTTATTTTCTTGATTTATTTACATACATGTGAGAAAACATGAGATACTTTCTTACACCAGTGCACATATTAATATTTATTTAGAACTGTACGTCTGACTTTGGCTACATGCAAAGTTTCAAACGCAGAGTGTAAATAAACTAAACCATTCACCCAACAGTGTCCTTTGATGAACAGATGAATAGGTAAATGAAATCCCTCGTGAACTGCATGTATTTATCTGCTGGGAGTCAATGGACTGTGAGAACATAAATAAGAATAATAAGATTAAGAGGATTAGTTTATTAATTGAAT
Source organism: Triplophysa yarkandensis (assembly GCA_033220385.1). Classification (NCBI taxonomy): domain Eukaryota; kingdom Metazoa; phylum Chordata; class Actinopteri; order Cypriniformes; family Nemacheilidae; genus Triplophysa; species Triplophysa yarkandensis. The sequence continues at coordinate 16,101,990 of CM065660.1, read as the reverse complement.
GGATAAGACATTACTGTTTGCCTAAACACAGAGGTCATATCGTGTGGAGAATGAAGCTCTTCTTAACTTCTGTTTCATTCTTTCTCTCTGTTCTTTGGAGTCTGTGGTGTAATATTCATTGCCTGTCTTCAGTAGGAAATGAGAGGTAAAAAACATTCTAACAGCGTTATTGCATAGTTCATTTACTGTGTATAAGCAGCTTTGAATAAAAGCCTCTTAGCTCCTTGAACATAAATAGGCTACTACTACCTTTGTTGTCTTAAACAAGCTTAAAATGAGCTAAACTGCGGAAAAACTAATCTAAGACCATAATCCACACTCATTACTCATGAAAGATGTCACAAGCACATTCAGGATTGTGACCAAAGAGAATGTATGTATGTATATAAGCTGAAAGGTATGGAAAAGATGACACTTGGATTATATATTTCGTGCTTTAGTAAACAAGACATGTGGACTAGAAATGTTGATTGTGTGATTTGATGAAAAATGGCGCTGAAAGAGCTATTGCACGGTAGGAGAGCACCACTGTTGCTTTAATTGGTTTGTGGAAGATGACCACACAGGGGTACAAATCACAACATATCCTGATTATAGAGCATAAGGTTTGTGTTTGAGTATTGTGACATCTAAGCGTCACTAATGTGGACAGTGCATTGCATTGATCGGTAATACTCCCTGTACAGTATTTGGATACATACAAGTGCTCATTGTCTGTGGTCCTGAAACCATTTGTTATATATTTTTGCGAAGTAGGATTTATATTAATTCTTTTTAATATATGTAGACAGCAGAAAGGTTTGTCTTGAGAGGAATGGCAAGGACTTTACTCACTCTACCATACTGTACAGAAAAGAATAAAGAAGCTGGTATAATTGTGACAGAATTTTCCACATAATAAAAGACGGAAAAAGTCAGAGAGAATGTGATTGACTGCAGTAATGTTTTGATCATATTGCAACATTTCAAAAGTTTCAAAGAGGATTGTGAGCTAGAATGAGGGCACAGTGGAACAGATCTGCACAAGTGTATTTGAACTGAAAGTGAAATGTTGAACATCGTCTTATAATGTGACTTCTAAACGTATTGTATGCTAAATTAAACAAAAGCTTTACTGCCATCTATGATGTTTTTTATCCATTAAAAGGGATACGAAAATCCTGTCATCATTTTCTCACCCTCTTGACATTCTGAATGGCTTTCTTTCATCTGCAGAACACAAAGTGAGATATTTGAAAAAATATTGGTGGAAGAAAACCATTGCTCCATATTGACTTGCATTGGTTTTGTGTCCATAGAGTAGAAGAAAATAAGCGCCAATGATTTTTGGTTACTAACCCTTTTAAGATATCCTTGTGTTTTGCAGAGGTAAGAAAGTCAAATTTTAATTAAATAGTTCACCACGTTGGCTCATTTTCAAAGATTTCACAGAATTGGCACAACAAGTTGAAACAAGAAAATACTGTCTAGCACAGACTCTCTGCACTTGAGATGTGCAGTGACTTGTTGAATTGGAGCTGTTAAACATTTTTCTCCACCTATAAAAGTAGCCTAGTTGAGAAGCATCAAAAAGCTATGAACTTATATGGGTGGGATGCAAAACTCAAGTTAGGAAAACTATTTTCTTGGTGTGTTTATAACTTGCACTGGCTGCCATGTTCATCAGGCAGGTTTTTATTTGTCCTTACGCTAGTTTTGCGCCTCATTAAAAAGTTCAACAGTGTCTGTTTTTCTTTAAGGTCTTATATGGTCAAAAGTCTGGCGAGCTTGTGTAATAAAGGACAATTAGGTCTTCGGAAGTGAGGATTGAAAGATGTAAGAGTGACACAGTCAAGCAGAGAGAACAAAAGGTGAAACCGTTGCCGTGAAAGTACAAGGTACATTATCTAGCATGCTATAATCACTTCTCTCTACCTCCCCGTATTCCTCTTTCTCTTCGCTTCCTTCCGAACAGTGGCAGCTATTAGTGCTGAATGGAGCGGAATTGAATTAGCGCTGCCCACCGTTTCTCTAAAAGCGCCAGGGCCCAGGGGCACCATCGCCATGCTAATAGAGCCCAGGCTCTTACTGTGTGAGAGAAAGCGTCCAGAATTGCTGATGGGATGGGGGCGGTGGGGCTTTTTTCCCGACTTAATAGCGGACGAGCGCAGAGAGCAGGCAGAGCTAGCCGAGCACGAGCTCTTGCCCGCGATCCCTCTGGCGTTCGGTGGACTGAGTGACATGGCAACAATAACTCACACCGCAGCGTCCGCGATGCTTCGGGTCGCCTGGAATAATTTTAGCTGCTCGTGGCGCTTTTGGAATAGTGGGGTGCCGCAGTTTAACTGTAATTACATTCATTTTCCCCATTTCAGCTCCAACAAAATGCCAAGGCCGCCCTCAGAAAGAAAGGAAATGTGCACCGGGGGATCCGAGCTTTTGGCTGTTGAGTACATCTTCATCCATATTCACTCTTCCTATTTCAAGTTAATCTAGAAGCGTATGGACGTTGATTTTTTAGAAGTGAATGCATCATAAATGACCCCTTAGCATTGGATACATTTTTCTTTAGATCTCATAAGGTTACAAGTTTGATCTCGAGTAACCCATAACCACCTCGATTTCTTTCAAACTTAATACATTTTAAGGTTATACTTTTTGCCAGATATTTGTAAGAAATGGGGCTTCAGAATTATATTAAAAACAGAATCAAACCATTTTACCCATGTGCTTTATCCAAAATCTCCAAATTATTTGATGGATTTAAAGAAACCTATCACATGGGATGGGTACGTCATGGTGATTAAAACATATGACAAATTTCATTTTTGGGATCCTGTTTCTTTAAGCAAACTTAACTGACTTTCTTTTCTTTGCCATTTGGGATAATCCGTATCGCTGGACTGTTCCCAGAATACGGGCTGGTTATTAGAGAAACTCCAGAGACTGTTAATCAACCAAAACAACAGCATTACGCCAGAATTAAGAATTAAGCCAACTGTGAAATGTAGCCCATCACAGTGCTTTTCAATGATCAAGAAGTCGCTGCCATAGCAGGAAAAGAAGGGGGATACGTTTGACAGGAATCTTGATGCACCTTCACGCAGAGAAAGCAAAGCGTGGCCTAGTACAAAGACAGCTTGCTAAATTGCCACGTGGATAAACTGATGGCACGCTGAGTGCATCTAGGATGGAAAAATCCAAGGACTGAAGCACTTTCTCTAATTACACACTCTGATAGAGCTTAACATGTTTAAGAAGCATGGGTTAGTAACGCCATTCTCACACTGCACGAGTGAAGCTCATTGCCATACACACATTAAAATGCAATGCCCTTCTCTAACTGGTATTCTTCCTCCCAATGCAACAGTGTATTTGAACGTTGACTGTACTGTTTGGGCTATGGATGTAGTATATATATAATATTGATACAAAGTGATGGTGAAGCCTGCCAGAATATATTACTGATGTTGATGGAGCATCATACAGCCTACAGTAGCCAATTCATTCTAGCTCCAATGCTTATCCATACCATTCAACATATTGTTGCTTATGTCATAAGTAAATTACAATATCTTGAGTAGAACTTCAAATGAGAACTTGCAGACGTTATTGTTTCTGTTCCAGCTGGCTATATTTCCTTATTTTCGAAATTGATCTGACAACAGGGCGCTCAGGGTGTTTCCTGTTGGTGCCATCATTGTCTACACACAATTGGCAGCCATTGGATTTGGCAAAGTTCTTGTCACCTATAGCATTTTGTATCTCACCCTCATTGGCTGACACAACACAAAGGTCTGCCAAGGTACTGGAGTGCTGCCTCTGGTCTTTTTAGTAGCAATAAATGAGTCTTGGAATGATTTGTACTTAAAGTGAAAGTTCACCCCCAAAACAGAAGTAACTGTTTTCATTTACTCGCCACCTTTTTATTATTCTGCAAAACGTAAAATATTGACTTCCTCTATAGGATAGACACAAAACCAACAATGCAAGTCAATGGTAACCATCATTGTTTGGTTTCTAACATTCTTCAAAATATCTTTTAATGTGTTTTTGAGTCAAACAGGATATTTTAGAATCAGAAGATGTTTAGGAAGATGAGGTTTATTACATATTGATTAAAGATTAGGAAGTTGATAAAAAAACTTGATGCAATGTTGATCTGGAACAATAATTCATATATATCTAAGATTTATTTGGCTTGGTTTTATAGTTCTGCCTCCTAAAGTGGCGTAACGCTTATGTTCTTTTGCCTTGTCCACAATAACAGCCTTTCCTCCCTAACTGTAGTTTAATGCTGTGCTGTGAAACAGCCTGATGTATTACATTGTACTCAAACTGCCCATCTGCTGTTGTCCATTGTTTTGAGATGTTTTGCTTGCTTTAGCAGTCTGCTAAAGTTAACTGTCTTTTCCCATGGCAAGTTTTGTTTTCCTTTCATATGTCTTTGGTAGTGTGCAATAAAATCGCTCATTCGGTTACAGAACGCAGTGGGCGTTTGGCAGGATTTTGTCGGTATAGTTATGTTGTTATCTTTCTGAAAATATGACTTTCTGTTTGACTCGGTTTAATGAATTAAACTGCTGCATCTTGTCAATAGATATTTTCAGGATAAGATCATGATGTTCATGCTTATAGATTGTGTAATGAAGTGTATATTTACTCTTGTCGTTGACAGTAATGTAGGAAATCTAAGGAAGCCAGACCCCAAAGATCCAGAGGCCAGAGACAATCTAACACTCTCAACCCTAACTGTTTCACACTGCGAACAAATGTCATGTGATTTAAAGGTAATCTGCCCCCTCCCGAGAGAGTTCCAAAGGTACACTCTAATGACAGATGAGTTCAACCAGCCGCCTGTCATGACCCGCGTCGCAGCAGGTACACGCCAACACCAACCTAACGCAGTCATTCATCTCCACACGCTAATTGTCGTACGCTTATTCACTGGATTAGCTGCGTAATTATTCCTCATAATTACCTCTTATTGTTCTCACTCGTTGTTTCTTTGCTCGGTTTGTTTGTTTGCATTCACCGCTTGCCAACAAAAGAAAGAATTTATTGTTGTGCCAATGACACAATTTAGATTCAAGTAAAATTAATTTGGGGTGTAGTGGGTGATCTCAAAATAAAGAGGTGGAACATTCAAAGTGAAGTAAATGACGAAGGCCAGACAACAAATGAGTCACACTGCAACCATACCTGTCAATAAAGACAACTTTTATTTGTACCTTCGCTGTATGACAGATCAGTCACCTACAGTTAGACTCGTTGCTTATAAATGGTAAGTTCCCCAAAAAAATTTAAAATGATGTCAGAAATTACCAGAAAGTTGTTTCAAACGTACTGAATCTCGTAGTCCAGTTGAACACAAAGAAATATATTTGGAAGAATGTAAACAGCTAAGGTTCCTGATGCACCGTTGACTACCATAGTAGAAAAAAACTTATTGGGTACCTTTGACTATCATATGATTTTTTTCTACTATGGTGGTCAATGGTGCCCCTGATATCTCAGTTTCTAACATTCTTACAAATATGTTCCATCATGTTCAACGAAACAAATACAACGACTTGAGAATTAATCAGTTATAACAAACAAAACATTTTTGTTTGAACTATCCCTGTATATGCCAAGGGGGTCCAATATTTGCAAAAGCATTCATCATAAAAGAAAACTGTCAGAACTTAAATGTCTCTATCATTAATTAATCCTCAATTCTTTAAAAAATTATTAATATTGGTTAGGAGAACACAAAAAGAGATCGTTTCAAAAATCTTGATAACCAAACTAAATCACATGAGACATTTCTCAAAATCTCTTCTTTTGGGTTACACGAAGCAGGAGTCAAAGACTGCTTTTGAAACACATAAGTGTAAATAAATGACAGAATTTTTGTTTGAACCATCACACTGAAACTCTTAGACCACTGTAACAGTCCATGTGTGTGTGGGTAAATAAAAGCAAAAGCAGTGAGTGCAGGAATCCAAAGTGATGCTGAGTTGGTGAAAAACGCTCAGCAGAAGCATGGGTTTGAACTATATTCTTTGAAAGAATTCCCACAGAGCCCCTCTCAGAAGGATTATATTTAGTGCTCTTTGGGTCTACTGCGTATCTTTACATCAAGATAAAACCAAGATTGCATCAGGCGGCTCTTTGTATCGGGGAAAAGGCCTTTCCCTACCTGCACAGCTCCATACCAGCAAAACTCAAAGCTTTCTTCTTTGGTTTACCTCAAAGCTCATTGACAAGTTTATTATGTTGATATGCTTGTAAATTAAAATGGATGTGCTTGATTAGATGCAAACATTAAAAAGAGGGATAGAAGAGGCAAAGCCTCCAGATACAGTACATTACAATGACCCACTTCTGTCTGGATCCTAACTCAGTGAGTTGAGACTCTAGTTTGTTCTTTTATTTAGCGGTTGTTTGTTGCAGGTCGTTTTGGTTATTAGCTCTGACATTTCTGTAAGTCATTTAAGGCAGCGCTTTTCCAAAGGCTGTGGATGGTAACAAGATGCCGCAGTGTTGTTACTGAATGAAGGAAATCGCGATGCTCAACACAATTGATGTTGTGAAGAACATGCTGGAAATCTTGGGGAAATATTTTTTGTATTTTGGGGAAATTTGAACAAAATTCAAGGACTTAGTTGATTTAAGAAATTGTGTGATACATGCAGGTTATATCCAGCTTGTCAATGTTGCAGTGTAAGTTTATTACTTTGAGATTAATGGCAGTTCAGGAGGCTAAAGCCTGCTAATACATCAGCGCTGTTTTAGTACAGCCCAACACTCTCCCAGTCAATATGAAGCTACAAGAAAAAAAACAAATATGTTTTTTTTCTTGTAGCAGTAGATAGAAATTTTCAAATAGAAATATACTTATAGGATTAAAGCAGATGCCAACATATGTTCTAAATATGTTTGAGAGTGTGAAGACTTTCCTTAGAGGAGGGGCATAGCGCTGTTTCATCCATTATAAGTGTTTTAGACTGTTTAACATGTTGTTCAACCTGATTCATTTGTGAAAACCGAGTAAGACGCATGATGTAGTATTTCTGTGCTAAATACACTCCCCGCATAAAGCCAAAGGCTTCGGCAAGGTTCTTTCGAATATTCAACCCATCACTGTGACTAGATTTTGACTACGAATTCTTTATTAGCCTTTCACGCATTAAATACTGTCCCCCCACCAATCAGAGATAATAAGAATCAACCTGTACATTTCAGGAACGCCTTGTGAGGTCACGAGCACAGCTTTCTCCCAAAACAATCCCACAGCTGTATCTGTCTTCTGTTAATGTGAATAAACCAAAAACATTTCGGAGCGCAATTCTAAACTACAGGTTCTCAAGATTATGACAGACTGAATGATGCCTGTGATAAAGACTATATTATATTTTATTTTTCAGATTTTGAATTCAAACTCTTTTACCCAAAATTGCTGTCATTATTTGCTCACAAGAAGTTATTTGAAAAATGTTACCAGCAATTGAATAAGGGAAGTACCCATTCACTTTTTTTGTGTAGTAAAGTAGTGAAGGTTAGAAATTATAAAAGGTAAGAGTAATATGAGCAAATACTTTTTGCTTTTTTTAATAAATGTACTTTTAGGTGAACTGTATCCTTATGTAATTATAATAGTTGCCTCTCCCAACCTATTTGTAATTGAATTTCATATTTTGCCCAACGCTGGTAACAGAATGATACAGGGAACATGAATCATCCCAGTAGCCCCGCTGATGGTGAATGAACAGGGTCTCAAGCTTCCCTAGTTTGCGGTCAGAGATCCCGTGGGCCTTGTGGAACACACACACTTCAGTTGGCCACTGATGCTAGATGCTTTCCTGAGCCTGGATTACTGTGCAGGGTGTCTGAGGGTTTTAAACTCCTCGTGAAAATCAATCCTGAACTCAACTGTGTCCAGCCGGCTGGAACTGGCTCCCATTTCCCATCCCGATTCAATACACAGCTCGGACTCTCTGAGCGTAACACTGTGGCAATGAATAAACTCTATTAAAGTGTTATTACTATGCAGCGATGTCTAAATAATTTAGAGCTGTGTTTTAGAACCTTAACCTGAAGGTTGTATTTGTAGTCGAATGAAGAGTGCAAGGTTTTACAAATGTGCCCTTTGATGGAATTAAGTAAGCGGAGTATGTTATTTAGTGTACAATACTGTATAATGCTGTGCTGTGCTCAACATATTTTGTACTATGCTATATAATGTATTTTAGGGTTCAAGACTATTTTATTGGCCAGTTTTTCAACCACTTTCTTTCTCCTGTCTCAGTGGTTCTGGTTGGATGACCACTCTGTATTTCTCACGCTTCATATTGACTGGGAGAGTGTTGGGCTGTACTAAAACAGCGCTGATGTATTAGCAGGCTTTAGCCTCCTGAACTGCCATTAATCTCAAAGTAATAAACTTACACTGCAACATTGACAAGCTGGATATAACCTGCATGTATCACACAATTTCTTTATTTGGTCATATTTTCTTTCACACAAGTACATATATGTGTGCCTGACATGTACATCTGTCCATGTGTATACTCGAAAGTGAAGAAAAACAAACATGAGAGATTATCTTTGTATTGTTTAATAATATGAATATAAACATTTAAATATTAGAATAAAAATAAAATAGAATAACTAAACATGATGTCACACAATAGAACATATTTGCCAACTACATGTGTGCGTGCGTTTCTGCCACATATACAGGTTAACGATTTTTTTGTTGACGTATATCGACTGATTCCGATGCCGATTCTAATGCTTCAAGTTTTAAAAACTGATATGTAAGATCCCTGATCACCTGTAGCTTTTTTTAGATCAAGGAATACTATAGATGTTTCCTTTGTTATATTTTTGGTACATTTGTACAGTGGTTATATAGTATTTGACAAAAAAGTTTTATCATACATGTCCTCATACTTTTATGTCATCAGTTGAGATTGGTTTGTAAGATTGGTCAGTTTGTGATTATCTGCCCATACCAATCTCCAGCCGATCGATTGGAACATCCCTTGTGAGCCAGGATGTTAGCGATGAATTTACTGTATACACTTTTTCCCCGGCTGTCATTTTAATGAACAGTTTAATAGATTGAAATCAATATCTAAAAGATATTGCATGTCTTTATGTTTGTATATTGTAATCTACAGAAGTCACAAGGAGTATCATTTTCGTCATGAAATTACATAGCAATCATATACTTGATTATAAATGTATTTATAATGAAAACGCTGATGTTTACCATTACACATCAGATCATTTTTTCTGCAATGACATCAAAGGCTGCAAAAATGTGACCTTTGTGTCTGAACAAGCAAATATGAACAACTCAATAATACAAAATAGATTTAAATTTTAAATATGAATAAGGCTCATAAAAAATGTACAAAGCTAACCTCAGTCGACTTTGTCTGAGCCGTGACCAACCACATCACAACCGTTCGTCCATTTGTAGGACGCTCATACTCTTGTCAAATTCACGAACGACCTTCAGATTTATTCTGTTCTTAATAAAAATGTTTGGTTAACAAGACCACAGTTGTAAATGCATAAGTATGTGTTGTTTATGAATGTGGCTTTGACTATATTTCCATTCCCAGTTGATCAGTGTATATGATGTGTTTTGAAATGTTTTCCTGATAGCTCTGTGAAAATAAGCTGGACGTGTGAATGTTCTAATCCTTTGCTTGTTGTTTATGGCATTAGTCAGGCGTCCAGCTTAAAGTAACACCAGCACAGGAGATGGAGCTTTAATTGGACTGTAATCTGAGAAACGCCATCGATCATAAATTACACTCATTCTCTCTCTCTCTCTCTCTCTCTCTCTCTCTCTCTCTCTCTCTCTCTCTCTCTCTCTCACTCTCTCTATCTCTCCCACAATCTCTTTATCTCTCTCCTCTATCTCCGAACTGTGTGGTTTAATATCCCAGGCTTAACTTGTCCTGGATCTCTTTCGCCCTTCTCCTTCCCACAGTCTTTGTGGTTTGTGTCAGTCATGTTCAGTGGAGCGGCTCTGAGCAACAAGCCCCTTCTACTAGCCCTGGAGCAGCGAGGTCAATGTGCACCTGGAGAAAGTGCATCTGCAGGGAAGTCCGCATGTGTGCCGAGAGAATATTAGTATTACACCGGAAAACGAGACTCCGATGGGGGCATCGCATTTGTTAGTGGATTTGTGGAGGGGATTTGTAGAGAGCCTTACAAAGAAAAACGTCTGGACAAGTTGAGATGGAGCAGCTCAATTAAGTGAAATTGCCGGTGTTTTGTCTATGTTGCGATGAACAAAAGCGACACCTGCACATGCTGTATTCTCGGTTCTGACGATTGAGTTTTTACCCCAGCTGGAACCATCTTTTCAAGGGTACGGTTAGAGCACAATGCACCACAAATCAATTTGGGGCCCGGTCTGGGGTAGCATGTTTGCGACCTGAAAGCAGGAGAACGGAGGTTGAGAAAAAGCATCTTTATTGGGTACTGAACGGGGCGGGAGACTGTGGAGAAAGGTCAGGCCGGCGGGGCAGGGGGTCCATCACAACTGCGAGCTGTAGAAACAGCCAGAGCAGAGCGAGCATGCAGTACACTGATTGAGTTTGATCAGAGGCAAATCAGACAGAAAGAAACCGAAAGAGGGAAGGAATGGGACCTGGAAACACTGGAAAATAACACGTACAGTTGAAACAAAAGATTTAAATTCTTCAACACATTACTAGTTGAACACATATTCTGTAACAATCAATACATGCATCAGTCTGGCTGGTGTCACCCCATCTTGATCATGGAGGAAACATCTCACAGTTGTTTAATTTCGATACCTGATTATAAATCTTCCTAACCACAGGGTCGCTCATGTGAATGAACTTATCTCTTGCTCAACAGAAGCGCAGCACTTCCTAGAGCTCAATCTCTTTATCTTTTGATTGCTTTTTGTAGGCATCTGAGAATATATGGGTCATCTTAATATCTCATTATTTGTCAGTATTATGTCTTCGTATATTGGAGTTATTATTGGAGTTATATAGATAAAGCATATTAGTTTTAACATGGCGTTCATAAGTTGATAATGTTTGTCATTCAGTAATTTTCCAATTGTACTTTTTTACCCAGAAAACTGAAAAATCTGAGTTGCTGAGTGTGGGTTTTCCTTTAATCCCTCCAGATCCTTTGTTATTTGTGAATATAACCAATGGATCTACATGTTTTGAAATTCTAAACTGTCAGTTGTAAAGCTGCGTGTGAATTTGGCTGTGAATTTCAAAGCAGTTGAAAGCTTCACTTTAAGTATCTTTATTCTGAAGTTCTCTGTTTTTCAGAAGCCAAAAATAGGACGTTTTTAAGCATGTCCCACATGTATTGGTGCAGATTGAAAGGGCCTGAAATTATGGTAGGAGGAAGAAATATACGCAGAACGTTTATAATAGTATGCTGAGTTTCAAGCAGGTCTGTAATATCGTTTTTAAAACATATGCCTGAACAATTATTCCCTCTTTATTAAGGTTTTACCCAAATTCTAAATAGCATTCACCAAAGTCACTGTACAACAAGGCTTTTAATTCAGGCGGGAGCATTTCATATCCTTGTCATACGATTTTGTTCTATGCTTGGAATGTTCCTTTCATTTATTATTCTTTATTTTGTTATTGCTGGTTTTAGTTTTTATTCCAAATCACATTGGTCATCTCTGTCTGGAGGATATAGTGCTATATAAATAAGGTTGCCATAGCATTTTTCTCATATCTGGCACTTGGCATGATAATTAATTTTGTGAATAAATGCTAATAAAGCAGAACCCGATTTAGGCATTTCAAGATAGAGGATATGCCCAGTGAACATTCAACAAAATTTTGCTTTCATTTTCCTTCATAATGGTTCTCATTACTGCAATTCAGTATAAAGATTCATTTCTGTAATACTATCGTTATAGTAATACTTTGATTCCTGAAAATCAGCATGAAGGGTCTAAAAAGTGTGAAGTGTGGGCGAGACCCTTCGTTTAGAAAATTTAATTTCATTCTTGTGCTTTCGCTGTGAAATTTAACCTGAATAGAACTAAATACAATAGTAGGATATTTTTACAGACCAAGTGAAGGTAACCTGGGTGACCATACAGAAAAGCAGAACAGCGGCATGAATGATCCAAAGTAGGCAAGGAAGACACGGATGAAAAGATGGAAAAAATGAAGAGCAGAACAGAGGTGAAAGATGCGACCGATTCACAGGCTGGCAAGAGGAAAAGGGAATGTGCGGAGGGCGAGCCAATCATGTAAGAGAGAGAGGGTACGTTGTCAAGGGAAAGAAGAAGAGAGTGAGGGGTGAAAAGGAGAGAGAGAGGAGGAGTGGGCTGTTGTTTTAAGATCAGTACGGATGAATGCGTTCCCGCTCTCCGGGGTAGAGGCCCTGCCGTCTCTGGCTGTCACTCCACTCGTCTGTGCAGGGCTGTGGAGCGAGTGGGGGGTGTTGAAGAAAGAAGGCACGAGGCGAAATATTCAGAATTATTTAGCCGTGCAGTTTTCTAGGTTTCGGGAGAAAGAATTTGGCACAATTTTTGTGCACAGTTTGTTGGTTTGCAGTGTAATTTGTGCTAATTTCGAATTAAAAGTGAAAGTTAAATGTGTGTAATGGTGATTAAAGTTGATTTGCTGCAAAAGAGCTCATGCGTAAACAAAATACAATTTTGAAATGTGCCTGCAGTTGATACGACATAGTTAGGGAATAGAAAAAGCTTTGCCCTAAAGTTTTGTGAGAACCCGTGATGTTCAATGTCACTGACGTCAAACCTGACCTGATGTCATGAATGTAGTCTGAAAGTAAAAAATTACAGTTTTGATCTTTTCAGAAAACTACAAAGACTACTTTTACATTGTATTTTGTGTCATTTAGAGCCCTCGAAAGCATCTATTCCCGTTTGCTTTTATTGTAACGTCTCCTTTTGTGTTGCACAGAATTTCCATTGTCTGGCACGATAACTTTAAAGCAGAAATCGTTCTTTAGACATGAGGACCACAGACATACAGAGTGTACCCTGTGTGTGTGAGCTGTTATTATCTCGCGGCGGTCATCATCACCCATCAACCGGCTTCATGGAGGTTCACCCTTCACCGTCTCAGTCACCTTCACTCTCTCTCTATGTATCTTCACTTTCAACCTCCATCTTTGCTTCTGCCCTCTCACCCTCATCTTCTCATCCTATTACACCTTGCACTTTCGAGTTTCCAGTTTCATCCGCTCGCTCTCTCTCTCTCTCTCTCTCTCCTGTTGTTCAACTTTACCTGCTCCATCTTTCTCGCTGTTTTCCTTTTCCGAGTTTGTCATTTTTCATCTGCCTCTCCCGCCCTCATCTTTGTCCTCTCGCCTGTCTCTGATTCCATTCATCATGTCCGCTGTGGCCTCCTGGTGAAGGTTACAGGCATAGAGTGGAAGGATGAAGAAAACAAGAGGGTGTGAAGATGACCTCACGGAGGCCTGAAATCTCTCCACCCGTATCTGCCTTCCTCCAGCTGCTTGTGCACACTTCTCTTCATCTTTCTTGTTGCCATACTCCTGTCATTCTTTCACACTTATGCGCCATGAGGAACCTGACGGGAAGATGACAGGTGTCTATCAATGTGACTGTGCAAGCGATGACCCGTGTCTGTGGTGGCAGGATAAGTTTTTTTAGAAAGTTTTTAGAGGTGGTTAAAAATGAACAAAATTTCACGATATTACGATTATAACAACGATTTATAATTTGAGCTGGTTTGTTCAGATTGTACAAGCAGTGTCAGTTAATGTCATTTGGCAACCCATGTAAAAGGAACAAACAGATGGCGATTGAGAAACAAACATTACAGATTTAATGAATTTATTAATTTCAAGTTAGCAATGTATCTTTTATTATTTTTGCACACTTGATTCATCTTGCAGCAGTACCTTTGAATATATCCATTTAGATGAAGCTGTCTGTTTACGAATGTGCTGTGCCGTCTCAATGGACAGCCCGTGTTTCAAAACGGAGCAAAAGAATCTCTTAAGATTAAACATAATAATATAGAAATGTTTTGGTAATTTTCTCAATGTCGATGGAGCTCAAACAGATGCCGCAGCCCAGCGCAAAGCAATTAAATAAAGCACTGGTTTACATTACTCTCAATTTGTTTCAGAAACAAGGGCCGCTCACCTTAATAAATTACTTGTCGGCTGTTTTTCTGTAGAGGTAATAAGTCGTAATAAGGCAAACGGGAAGAAAAAACATTGTATTAAAAAGCCATTTACCATTAATGAAAGACAATAACAAACACATACCCTCTGTGATGTGTATATATGGTACACTGAAGCATGAAGAAAGTTTTTAATTTTTTTTCATAATCTGTATTTGTGTAGCATGATGATAAAGCCTTTACATCATACGTGTTGTCCTTCCAAATTTAAAACTTTATCACTTTCTCTTGTCTGCCCGACACAAAATGAGAAGAATGTTGTTGAACCCCTTTAACACAAAGCTATTGGATGCAGATAGGGCCCAACAATTCCAACATTTTTCTAAATATTTTTTTGTGTTCGAACGAACCTTATACAGGTTTGTAATGTCAAGAGTAAATGTTGACTAAAATCAGTACAGCGTGTTCTCTACTTACAACTGCTGACCATTTAAATATTGCCATCTGACTACATGAAAGTATGAAGCAGTCATGCTTGGACTGTCACAGAACTTGTCATGATGATTGATGTGTAAAAAATATATATCATAGCAGATGCTGTTTGCATTACTATTGGCATTATGTTTGGTGAGAGAAAGGAATAAAGGAATATTCTGTAGTTTAATAAATGTAATGTATATAAACAGAATAACATTAATATGTTGGTTAACTGGGAGTTGTTCTTCAGTGAAAAATAAATGGCAGAACAGGGTCTGTCTCTGCTTTGGCCATCTGGTCAGTATAAAATCACTGTTTCAAAGTTTAGTTTGGTTCCACCGTTGGTCTGTAACCGACTCTGATCCAGTGCTGCTTACAGCCCATGTAACTTTAATTTATCTGGCTATTTATGTTTTGTAATGGGATTTTGCCATATTGATTGCATTTAAGAAAAGATTTAAACCTTTTTAGCTAGTAAGCTTCAATGATAGCGTTTTATTTATATGCCAATTTCTATTACATTTAGGGAGTGTGGATTTAGGTGCCAAAATACAAAGCAGATTAAGATACAAACATAAAAAAGATAAAGCAATAGTTCACCCTAAAATAACAAATATTTCATTTACTCAACCTCTGTTCTTTCCAAACCTACTTGACATTGTTTCTCTTGTGGAACACAAAAGAAGATATTTTGTAGAATGCTGGTAAACAAACAACATCAGCCCCCACTTATACACTGACATTACTCAAAATCTCGTCTTTGTGTTCCACTGATGAAAAAAATTCATATACAGGATTCTGAAGGCCATAGGAGTGTATGATTAGTGAATTGTATCTAAGTCTGTACGTTGAAAGCTAGCGTAGCACCGCAGAGAAATTACATGCTGTCCAGCACACAGCATTTAGTGTATTACATTTCAACACGCTTCAGCTTTAATGTTTCAATTTACTCTGACTTCTCTCTCTCTCTCTCTCACATGCATTCAAATGGATGTGTGTTATCTAACGTAGGACACGTGACCTCAAACAGGAGGTGACTCCGCATGCATCAGTGCTCAGACTGTCTCCTTTAGACTCTTAACACACTTCTGCATACACGAGCAGGTCCAGTTCTCGTTTCTTCTCCCAGACCGTCTGCTTTCTTCTTCTTCGCTCTCTCCTCGCAATACTAATCACTCTGTATACCAGCAGTGAACATCTCAACATGCTGGTCAAATCTTCAAGACTCTTACCTTCCTGAAGGTCATGACTATTATACAGGAAAGGTTTATTATTAATATTCTCCCTCTCGTGTGTTTTTTTGTTCTCACCTAAATAGATTCATTTCTCCCTGCCGAATAGTTAAGAGCTCTTTTATTTACCATGTGTTCTTACAGACCAACATGTTTTTATATCTTTAATCAATTTCCCTTGTTATTCCATTTCCATCCATTTATGATTCATGACTATCTCTTACTTCTCAGTTTTGCTTTTTTCTTTCCCGGCTATATCTGTACACACGCTGTTTCTATATACAACTTAATTTTCCTCCATCCCAGCGCTTACTTATCTCTTCCGCCTGTATCTCTGTCCAGTTCCTGTGGACTACATGCTTTCCTCTATCTCTTTCTCGTCCCCTAGCTGTCCGTCTCTCTCTCACCCGGTCTGTCCTCTCGGTGCCGTAGTCCCCGGTGTAATGAGGGATGGTTGTGTTGGGCCAGGTCAGCGCCTCTTCCTTGCTCTCTCTTTCCAGCTCTCTCTTTGAGAAACAGTATAGCAGAGTTAGGAATGAGAGATTAGGCACATCAAACCACAGTAGCCTCCGTGCACGCCGGGCTGTCTGGGTATTTTTAGATGACTATTTCACATTGTGCGGCTCGCGCGGATTGCACCCGCACACAAACTGAGAGAAAGGTTAACCAGCATGCCACTACACTGAAAAATACAAACACACGAAAAAAAAGTTCCCGGGGCGGGCACAAACAACTATGTGTATATCAGTTTGGCCAGAGCCAAATGCACACATACCTCACAGCATCATTATTTCTTTGGCTCGGTCTCATTAGCTCTGTTCCAAACCTTGTAAGCTTGTTTACTGCCTACGGGCAGCTGCCTTATAAGACTGTACTTAAGGAAACAAAACCTCTAAGTGACTGAGCCATCTACATAAGTACAAGTTAACGGAAACATCCAATTCAAGAGCAAACAAAATATTATGTATAAAAAGTTATTTTATTCGATTGTTTACTTTATTTAAATTTGTCAATTTCCCTTTTATTCTTGAATCAGTTTATACAAAAAAGGCTGTTTTCAAATCATTGAAATCAAGTCAATATACTGTTTAAATTGTGTGTATTTGCAAGTAAAAAAAATAAGCAAATATGGAATACTCAAATATTTCTGTTAGAATCCACCAAAATTATTGGTCTATTTTACACATTTATATAGTATATTTTTTATTTAAAATAAAGAAAAGATAACATAAACATGAATATATTTTTATTTTTTAAAGAAAATAACTTTTTTTAAATAAATTGTTTTCATTTTTTTAACTGAAAGAATGTAAAGTAATGAAGTATGTAATGTTTTTAAAGATTTAACCATGACAATTTTAAATGATATTCAATATGATTGTATACACTTTCGCAGGGTATTTGTACATACACTGTAATAATTGTTTGTGTTGCTAAGTTAATATCACAGGACTGTTATATTAACTTAAATCTTTTTAATTCATTCATTTTTTTCAGTGTAAAAAAGTTAATGTAATTGATTAAATCCAACAGTTAATTTCTCCAAAATAACAAATAATTTTAAGTTAATTTTAAGTCAATTTTTATATTGACATTAGTATTTATTTAACACATTTATATTTGTAATCACCTAATAAGTTAATTATATTAGATTTTTTACTCGCATATACACAAAATCTAAACAGTATATTTAATTAATTTAAAAGCTTTATAATTGACCATTTTTGTGTGAATTGTTTTACTTAAAAACACAGTAAGATTTTAGTTAGCAATTTTAGTTTCAAAAGTATTTGGAAAATAGTTTACAATTTATTATGTTTATAATAAAAACAGCATAAGAGAGATTTTCTTTCATCACTATTTTTTTTATTTGTGCTCTTACACCATAGGACAAGTGTACATGTATAATCCTTACTCATCCACAACCATGAATTTTTTTTATTTTCATTTATTGTTATTTCAATTCAGTGCATTTCGGGATTTCTCCACTTTTAAATGTTGCTTTGAATAAAACCATCTGTTAAATTCATCACGAATAAGGTTCGTTTTTTCAGCCTGGCCCAACATTATTTCCTGGCTTAGGACTACCCTAACATCTCAAACCCTCTAAATCTGAACTCAACCTGCCAAGACTAAAGATCATATTAGACCAGGCCCAAGCTGTTTGTTCAACAGGGTCTCATTAGAAGGACACATGATGCTGTCTAGGTAGGCAGCTCATTAGGTTTTGGATCACAGCTATTGTTTGACAGGTGGGACTGTCAGTACATTGAGCAATTTACACTGATTAGAAGAGCTAACGGTGCTTTCACACATTGTGTATGTGTGCGTTTGTGTGTGGCGCTCCAGCATGAGGATTGTCATCTGTTCCTTGGTGTGAACGTGAAAATGGGCTAATAAACAGCTGTGGCAGAAAAGCCGAAATCTCAGGAAGTGAGTTTGTGTGGGTTTGCCCGTGTGTCATTTGTAAAATATATTCTTCTTTGCATATTTTCATTTTCTCCTGTGCAAGAAAAGTCATTCACACATTCATAAAACACACCTGCATTGCTTAAAGCAATATCTCACGCAGAAATGAAATTCTGTCATTAAGTCGCTGTTATGTCATTCCATTCTCTATTTTTATGAATGCAGCCTCTAGTCACTCTGTGTTTCTATATAGAGCAGAACGGCAACTTCCATTAGTTTGACATAATGATGACAGATACACAAACCCACCACAACTTTGACTCAACACACACAAACATTCCGATTTATGCCTTTCAATTGGATAACAAATTATACATACTTCCCGCAGCTATTTAGATGCGTGATTATAATTCAATGGCTCGCGGTTCATCACTTAAGCGGGCCGCAACGGCCCGTATGCTCCCGGAGAGTCTCGAGCGAGGCTTTTCGATCGGAGTCACCTGATTAGCCCTTGAGCAAGGCCCAAACTCCGAATTGCTTTGGGTCTCGACTGGCACCTGAGCTAATAACCCATTTTCCAGGTTCTAGGGTGTATATAAACGTCTGTACACACACGCGCTTTCTCAAGCTGTAATTGTCATCAAAATGTATCCCAGTCGCCCAGCGCGCACCAAGGCTGCTGTTTGATGTGAGCATATACGCTCGGGGGGGCGGCAGTCATTTGCCGCGAGCAAACAAACATATTGCGCATTGCAGCAGCTGCTCGTGTAGAACGGCCCACGCAAGCTGTGCGGTTTACCATCGGCAGTCGGTGAATTTATGGTCCGTTTATGGTTTAGTAGCTTGATTCATTGCAAAACGCAAACGCTAATGCTCTTGGCGTGTAACGCTCCTGCCCCTGAGGTTCCCCCTCGGGTGTGGGCGGATGACAGCGCGCCAGACAAGGATTCACTGTCGACTCCCACTCACACCCGCTGACACAGGAAAGCGAAATGTTACATTAATCCTCGAAAGTGTGATTCGGAGGCATCCCGCTAGTCTTTTATTCCTTAATGTTCCATTTTCTACATTATGCGTTTACAACAGTACGTCAGATGCGAATGCATGCCCGATTTAATGCATTTTCATCATTTTGCATTGACAAAACTTGAGTTTTATGTTAGATGTGTTAGGGACATAATGTGGGCGAAGTTTGAACCTTGTGTTTATGGATGAGCACCAACGATTGTGACACGTAGGCACCGCTAAGCCATCGCTCCAAGAATGATTCGAATGCGTTCGTGGGTTTTGTGATGTTTGCTTGCACACAGGTAAATTTAGGCCTGAAACCTATTTATGCCAGTGCTTTGTTAGCATGCAGAGAGAACAAATTAATCCTTGGGGATATGTAAAGCAAAGTTTCTTTGGATAGCTTCCCAAGATGTCCAAAGAAACCTGTGATAATAGGACATGGTTCACTTTCAACAGTGGCGCGGATGTGTTATTCGATTCATATAGACTCAAAATCTGCAGGAATGCATTGAAGCACGTCAGAATGTTACATGAATATGTAAAGGCTGTGGAAGTTTTCTAGATTAATATTTGTCTAGATTAGGAGCACAGGTATTTGTCTAAAAGGAAATGTAAAGGACTTTGAAGATAAGAGTAAATATGACTTATGTATGTCAAAATATTCACGGCTGAGGTCCTTCTTAAATTAAGATTGTGGTTTGACAAAGCATAAATTAACTATTAAAACCAAGGAACTGCAAAAAGTGCAAATGCATTCAAAATTTATGAAGCAGAAAGCATTTGCTGAAAATGTATAATGGCCTTCCATTAAAGAAAGGAGTACTAGAATGATTCTGGATATAGTCTGCGTTTAATCTAAATACTGACATGAGCAGTCTAACTGCAGATTATCGAGGTAGACAGTTGTTAATTTGATCAATGTTAAAAAATTGAACAGCGTTCAAGAATGGTTATAGCCACTATAAAGCTCCCGCGGGGACACAGGGAAGAAGTCCTCCATTAATACAAATTGAATGAAAATTCTGTCATCATTTACTTCCCTATCATAATTTAAACCCGTATTTCATCTGTAGAAGAAAACACCTTCAAATTGCTTTGTTTAGTGTCAATACAAGAAGTCAAAAGGGTCCAATGGTTTGCTGTTACCAACATTCTTCAAAAGGTCTTCTCTTGTGTTTTGCAGAAAGAAAGTCATGCAGGATTGGACGTGAGGTTGACTCAATTGTTTTCCAAACCACATTACAATTTAAAAATGTGCACATGTCCTTAGTTTATGTTTTAACCTTGCGAGTACAATTTTAATAGAACTAAAGCACGCCTTGGATGAACACCCACAAAACTCTGACTTTGATTTCGTGAGAACTTTTAAAAACCCCATATCAAAAGTTTTCCTAGTTGTAAGGTGGACAGATACACCCTCTAATCTTGAGGATTCGGTGTGACCGGCTTGCAAACCTTGGCTAATTTACAGCTCCATCGCCCGTTTAGCTGGAGACTAAGAGGAACAGTTTTACCCCTGACATTTCTTACCAGAGGAGCTATTAAGATAAATGGCCTCTTGCCTCTCTCCTCGCTTTCCAGCTGATGAAAGACATTGACCTTCTGATGGGTCCCCTATTTGATGTGGACTTGATGGCACAGCACCCTCTCTTTAGCAGACAGACCCCACATTCATTCCCAGAATGCCTTTGGGAGGCAGTTTGATATAATGGTAGTTATATAAGTTGGATGTACATTCTCAGTGGTGCGGGTAGAAAGAGGGTGGTGACGCGAGACGGAGAGTGAGAAAGTTGGAAATGGTTGTAAATTTTTAATTTATATGGTAAAGCCCAGCAGCAGACGGTTTGTTGTACCCTCATGTCACCCTCTGTTTCCAACCCATCCACACCGGAGCATCATCGCAGCACTCCTTTTGTGTGTCTATGCTATAGTGAGCAAGTGTAAATAATTACTCAAGCTTTCTGGTCGGCTGCTCTACCTCAAGGGTGTTTAAACGGTGATTTTAAAAGGCTGGTTATTTTTATGATATGATCAAATATTCATGGAGGATAGAGCCCTTCTGTGAAGCACGGGTTCGGGTTGGTTTGCGTGATCGTACACAGTTATGAAGAAAAAGCACATGAGATATGAGGTCGTATGGTTTACTGTGCATTACGTTAAACATGTAGTTTATTAAAAATGCTCTCAAGGGCGTCTGTGTTTATTTGTTTGTTTATTGTTTGCCATTTATTAAACAAGAGAATGAAGAAAAGAAACAGAAAATTATTTATTTAATACGATCAGGCTACAATGAAGAATGAGGTTGAACCTGTACCTATTACATGATGTCTACGAAGTAGGAAAAAAATGATAATTTAGATAAAGATTTGAAACCGTAGTTAGTGTGAAAATATATCCAGGTGTTGTATATTTCACGCCAAATTGCGAAAGAATCCATAAAGTTTTATCTTGTGTTTTGAGTTTTTATATAATATGAGATGCTTGTTTACCATCTGTTTATTAAAAAATAAATTGTAAAACTTATTTTTAGACACGAGGGAATGCAATTCTGTTTTATTATTACCATACAGCATAAACACTTTAAGGGATAGTTCACCTACAAAATTACATTTCTGTCATCCTTTACTAACCATCACGCATTTTGACCCTGAATCCACTAAACACGAAAGAATATATTTTGAAGAATGCCAAAAGCCAGAAACCGTTCACTTCTATTGAATGGACTCAAAACCAGTCAATGGAGACTAATGTTGAGTATCCCGAGGTAGCGAGGAAGGCAGAAAGGAAAAATTGGCGTAGCTGTTGTTCACTGTACAACATGAAAGCTTCAGTGAAAAATTGTGTTCGATTTGAACTAGGAGACTGTGTCTGAACACCGGACAGTGTCGGGAGGCTATTCAAAAGTATAGGTACTACGTGTTAAAATCATACAGGTTTGAAATGACAAGGGCATATATAAAAGCATTTTTATTGTCGGGTGAACTATCCCCTTAACCGTTCTCTTTATATAGAGAAAAGTCTAATGCATTTAAGTGGACTTCTTTATTTCACTTTTAATTTCATTTTTTTCTTTCTTTCTGTGGCTTACATATGATCCAGGTTTATTCACCACTCTCTCAAACCTCAGCTGTGATTTCAGCTCTTACAAAGTTCGGGGTCAGTATATACCTATTATATCAAAATCTGTGCCCATTTTTGTGTCGCAGCAGACGACAGCAAGAGTTAATACTAGAGCGTGAAGAGACTGACGCTTCTCCGTCTCACTGTTGACTTCAAAGCGAGCGCTGCTACTATCTGCTCTTTGAACAGACACAAGTGGGTTTACTGTCATTCGTCTGCCAAATAAAGCTCTCGATCTGATGTGTGTCTGAACATGCACTGTAAGAGCTCTGCTGGGAGAGAGAGAGATCTTAATAAGCGTAAATAATTGATATTCTCATAAATGTTTGATGATATTGATTAGCGAGTAATTGTTCACATAGCGACGTCTCTGGTTTACAAGAATTGGTATTATGTTGATGTGAAAGACGCTTAGATGTTGAATAAAGTGTTTCGTGTTTCACTTGTGCGTGTATATATAGCACAGCGGGTGTCGAGTGTTGACATTAAAGATAAAAAAAGTCAAGAATAAGCACATCGATGAAATAAATCACAGCCATGTATAGGGACAGTTCACCTAAACATTATTTGCTCATCCACTTGAATCTCAAACCGGTGTGACTTACTTTCTTCTGCAGAACACAAAAGAAGATAGTTGCAAAAATGTTGGCGACCAAACAGCAGAAGTGACTTCAGTTGAACGGAAGGCCATTGTTCAGTGACCAGCATTTTATCAAAATATCCTTTTGTGCACTTCAGAAGACTTCCACTCGTACAAGAATCTCGTAAGATGCTTTACATTTTGTTTCAAGATGAATCCGATATGAAAATGAACTGGATTTAAAGTTAAAGACATGCTATTAAAAGGCTTAGCCGAGCACACAGACGACTAACCTTTCAATCTCACAGAGAGGAATAAAGGCGAGTGAGAGAGAGGTGTTTTTCTGTCGGTGAACTCCATGAAACGCTGCGCAGCTATTTCTTCAGAATGAAACGTGTCAAGAGATAAGACATGAAAAGGTTGCGCATTGACTCCGGCACACTTGCAGCGTATGAAGTGGGCGGTTTTATTGTAAAACTCATTCATTCATTACTTAAGTGTCTAATAAGAGCACTTGCTGGTGTCTTTTTTAGCACCATATTCAGTTCAGCATTGACTTGGTGGGAAGGAAGTTGAAAAGACATGCCACATATTTTTAAGTGCCTTTAAATTTTGTGATGATAAAGTAAGGAAACATGATTTTTATATGCATTAGATACATTTGTACGGTTCTGATGGACATCTTGTATGAATTGCAAACAAAAATAAGATTTATGCATATTCATGATCCGTTCAGCATATTCATCGCATTTTGATAAAAAACATTTTTCTTGTCTTAAAGATAAAAAGATGAACATGCTGGATGGTACCGTGTTTCTACATAAATTGTAGGAGTGGATAATATATCATGAACAAGATGAACGGTTATCAGTGGATGAATCAAGCTCACTTATAAATTCCGTCAGTTTTTGACATGCATCAGTTTTATGTCCCTGTATGTTGGCAGAGACGAATCACAGTATTAACTTCCTCAAGCAGCCTTCACTTCACCATAATGCCGAAAATAAGTCTTTACTCTTATAGATGCTGCATTGCATCATTGCTTATTTTCATAAAGTTAAGTTTGCTAAACTTTTTTGTTTCCTCCGAATGATACTAGGAGGAGTCTGTTTGGCCGGTTAGCATGGCCTCTCTCTCTCTTTGTCTCTCTTTCTCTCTCTCTGTCTCTCTCTGTCTCCTGCTGGCATTTGGCATCAACACCATCTGGTTCCACATTTTTCTTCATGGACAAAGTGTAAATTTGGACAATATTTCATACTTTAGGCTGGGCGTTTTTTGAAAAGTAATGAAAATCGACATTAAGGAGCTATAATCAACATTCTTATGTTACAACCCATGTCGGTTATTTCAATAACTTTACCTTACCTTTCTTTTTTCGTATAAGAGCGAAGGAGACTTATTTGACTTTTGGGCAAACATTAATGTGTAAAACATGACAAGAAAGTTGACTGTTTTTTACATTTGTATGTATACATCAAACCATTGTTATTTTGTTAAATGAAAACTATACACAAGGCCGCGTTACGTCCCACGTGGCTTATATATTTCTGAAATGTGACTTATTTCTTAAATGTAACTGATCCAAAACTCATTATCACATATATACTTATAATATAAACATAAAACATATGCCATGTCTAAAGCAAGTCTGAAGTCTGACAGCTTTCTCTAGTCACTAATATGTAGACTTCCATGATATAAATCCACACTGCATCGCTCTAACGGGTCTCATTGAAAATGAATGAATTGTGTCTGTTGTTGCTGTGAATTCTGGTCACAGTGAACACTGATGCTTTAAAATGTTTTTTATGGATGCAAGAAGGTTGAGCTAAAAGCGAAATGTGTGTCAGGCGTCCCTAAAACGTTTTATCCAAAGGATGTTATATTTCAGCTATTACTGTGGGATGAAACAAGAGGATCTTTGTGATGTTTAGATCATGTACAGAATATTCTCTAGAATCGTTATCCATCTCTGTATTTCACTTTCTCTCTCTCTATTCAGTCATGTGAGTCATTTGTGGATTGCCTCCGGGAATGAATTTTCTGTGTTAGAGCTTTAACCTTTCCTGAGAATCTATCACCGTAATACCCAACCTAGTCTGCGCCATGTACAATGTTAATATCTCAAAAACACAAGTATACACAAAGATGCTGTTACATATCATACAACTGGACTAAGCCAACTAGTTTGAAGCGGATACTGGAATAATTCTAACTTTGTCAAAGTTTCATTACTGGAACTGAATGTTATTTGGGATATATCTCCAGTGTTTGAGGATGTGTACACTTTACAAGTGTGTATATATATATATATATATATATATATAACAGTAAAACTCTATAGAAGTGTCTTTCAATGGTTAGATTTCTTATCAAATCTGTATAAATTTCCTTGTTTAGTTCAACACAAATGAGAGATATTTCGAAGAATGTTAGCAACTGAGATTTCTTGGGCACCATTGACTGCCATACTAGAAAATAATAATGTATCTTCTTTTGTTCTGAGGAACACCAAAAAGTATATTCAGAAGAACATATGCTAAAGTCCTTTGACCATCATTTTATGTTTGCCTATTAAAGCCATTGGTCCCGTCGCTAACATTCTTCCAAATGTCTTACTTTGTAATTTCAGTACAGAAAAATGAATGTGTACAGGTGTGGAACAACTTGACGGAATTTTCACTTTTGATTGCAGTAGGCCTTTAAAACCGAGGTTTGAAATGATACATAAAGTGCCATTAAAACTGTCAAATGTACAAGGGTAAACAAAAATGTAAATGGGATAATCAAACAAACAAATAGCCAGGAAAAGCAAGCTGAAATCCTTATTTACAGATAGAACAGAAGCGTGGTTAACGCTGAAGATTTACCGTCCGTCTGTTCGACCGCCAACGAAACAGTCTGACTAACGATGCTGTCATTTCCAGTCCTGTGAGAGAACTATGAGTCAATCATCACCGACAGACCATCATTTGAGCAACAAAAATACAAGTCCTAACACTGGAGTATTTCTCTAATGTGTTTGGATGGATGAATAGAGTTAATTCGGTGTAGAAGTTATTGTACACAACTGCCGCTAATGCATTTACGTTGGAGGCTGTTTACTGTATCCTCATGTGATTATTAGCTGAATGCATCACCTCGATCTGAATCACCTCATCTAGACTCTCTCTCTCACCTACTCTCTCTCTTTCTAACTAACAAGGTCTTCCTTTCCATTGAAAAAGAGAATGATGATGAGACAGCAGAATGGAGGAGTGAAAAAAAAAGAAACAGTAAAAACCATTACTCCCTTTTCACACTTCAATACATGTGCACATCCCTGGAGAGTGATACATCTCTCTCTCTCTCTCTCTCTCTCTCTCTCTCTCTCTCTCTCTCTCTCTCTCTCTCTCTCTCTCTCTCTCTCTCTCTCTCTCTCTCTCTCTCTCTCTCTCTCTCTCTCTCTCTCTCTCTCTCTCTCTCTCTCACATGTTTATATAATATATTTTGAACATCATGTACTTGTTCACTTGAAGAAACTCAAAAGTGTGCTTTCAGCAATTTTTTTGCTAATCTAAATAGGGACATAACTTAGATGAATACTTTATTGTTTTATAAAGTTTTAGAAGTAAGTTCAGACTGTTTTCTTTATACTCATTATATTTCTTTATATACAAGATTTAGAATGAAAGCTGTTTAGTTTGTGTGTGATTACTTGTTATTAGATAACAGCATATGATATTGTATATATTAGATCTACGCAAAGATGACAAAAATCATAATGGTCGATTGTTTACCTTGATATTGTTATTGGGATGATGAACTTTTTAACGGTCTTTGATTCAGCTTCATGATACATTTTACATTTACATTTACATATCAAAACTTTTTGATCTCTGATTCATCAGTGTATTTCGTGCCCGCAAAATCTGCCAAAGCGCACCTGAAAAAGCACAAATGGCAAACTCGTAATGTTTTACCCGTAATTATAATGCAGAATAATTTTTACGATGAATTCTGCCCCCCTAGTATAATTGTTAAATAACACTTAAACTTTTCTTTAACTCACAGAGATGCATCTATTGAGAGAAAAGAAATACATCATATGAACTTTTTCCATTTTTCGTTATTATATTAAGACAAACCAAAGTTAAATTACATATATAACATGAAATATAAAAATATTACATAGTACTAAATAATTACCAAAGAGAATCATTATGTACGCCTCAGACGATGATGTCATCAATTGACAGCAGTTATTAAGATCGCAAGTTTTGGGAGTACCGATCAAGTTATGACTTTTTTTGGGCAAACTCTCAACCAACTTAATACCCAGCCATCGGGACACTTTGAACAGAGTTATACAGCAGGCAGAACGCTTGTTTTCTGCTTCTGCTGTCAAGTCTTAATCTTTATCAAATCTTTCCATATTTGAAGATTTCATTTTATGCCTAATTTCAGCCTACAAGTATTTAACCACAAGTGATACTGTCAAAAAACACATTCGGTGGGCCATCCAAAATACTGAAAGGTAACGTTTGTAAGACCTCACGCTTGAACAGCATCTTCAAAAGTGTCACATCTACACCTTCATATGAGTTTTTTCCCTTCTCATCCTTTGTTTCCAGCGTGCTTCCAGCTTCTTCTTTCTTTATCTTTCCCTACTTCTCTCACGGTTGTTCCCTCTCCATCTTCCTAAATATAGCTGCTTTGAAGCATCCCTCCCAACACACCACTTGACAAATTTTTCATTCTGTATGTGTGTGTGCGAGAGAGAGAGAGAGAGAGAGAGAGAGAGAGAGAGAGAGAGAGAGAGAGAGAGAGAGAGAGAGAGAGAGAGAGAGAGAGAGAGAGAGAGAGAGAGAGAGAGAGAGAGAGAGAGAGAGTCCTAATCAAGGATGTGATTGCCATCTGTTCTGTATTGATAAAAGGCTAAAAAGGACACTGATTAAAGGGAAAAAACACATACTACAGACTTTAGTTCTGCAAATCTGTCCTCCAACCATAACCAAGTAGCTTTTGTAATACATTAGGTGGAAAATTATTACTCATATTTTCAATTTTTTCCATTTTCTGTTGATAAATATTTGATGAAATGTGTGATCTCCGTCTTCGCGAAACGGCTTTGGTATGTCAGACTGTGCACGCTGGCTGTGTCAGTCAACATCATGATGCAAATTTCCCTGTGATGTACATGGGTATAAAGGCATCTTTGAAGGTTTTTTATTAGACAGGCGCATTATGAAAGTTGCCATCATGCGTGTTGGCGTACGAGATGCGAAGAAAGCAAAGACAAAGATCGGTGAAGTGAGCTAAAGAGGACCAAACCCAATGTGCATTAGAAAGCAAAAAGTACTCCACTTCACTCGGCAGTAAAGAAGAAATGCGGAAGAAAAGAAGGTATGCAGAGAAGAAATGGGGTTAGCCAAGGATGTGTGGAGAGAATTTGAGAAGTAGTGGGTGACATTTATGATCCTCGTTTTGTAATTGAATAATAATCTCCTGCGGGACCTGACCTAGAAGCGTGCCGGTGTGTGTGTGTTTGAACGCTTTTCTGTGCGAGCGAGACAAAGAGATTCAAATGAGAGAAATGGAACACTGCCCCCTATTGTTTGATTGCTGCCTTACACATATTAAGGATGAAAAATGGTCCGTTTTAACACTTCCACAAAGCATTGAAATAGAACTGCTTTTCCACTCAAGCAGGACATGTTCTTTTGGAAAGGTCAATGAGATGGATCAACCCCTCCTCTCTCTCTCTAGTACTCTTCTGTCATTCTTTTCACTATAACTGCCAATGACTGAATGTTCAGAATAAGATGTCCATAATTCACTGTTCTCACAAGTGCTGGAGTGTGTGTGAACATTTCTATATGCATGGAAACCTTGATAACCTATAACCAAAATGTGCAAAAACCAAAATGTTTCCCTTAATGCAATGCACTTTAATTGATCGTGCATTATTAGAATGATGATGAACAGAAAATTATATAATTGTATTTTCTTAAGTCATTATTTCATGAGATTGCTTAAAATTGCATGTACCACCTTGTTTCTGAATGACACGGATATGAGGTCTTATAAGGTCAATGTGACATACCTCAGTTTGAATCATTTATCAACAGGTTATTGATTAAAAATAATATTGAGAGGTGTTGTTTTAAAACGCATTAATCTTAATCTTTCCCTTTGATTTCCCTTCTCTCTCTCTCTCTAGTTTGCGAAGGGAAGGCTATACAGTCCAGGTCAGCGTTAATGACTACCTTGACATCTACTGTCCACACTATAACCAGAGCCAGCGGGGGTCGATGGAGCGTGGCGTGGCTGAGCAGTATGTTCTTTACATGGTCAGTTACCGTGGCTATCGCACCTGTGACCCGCAGATGGGCTTCAAACGTTGGGAGTGCAACCGACCGCACGCTCCACACTCGCCCATCAAGTTCTCCGAGAAGTTCCAGCGTTACAGCGCTTTCTCGCTAGGGTACGAGTTCAACGTCGGTCACGAGTACTACTATATATGTGAGTATACAATACGTTTATATAATATATCTTTTTGAAATATAACAATAATCTGTTGAAGTCAAATATAATATTTTCATAGTTACATATACAAACAACATATACAATACATATACAAATTCTTATATGAATAATGACTCTCTTGCTTTTAAAAACCTGGATAAATTTCTTTGCAAACAGACAAAGATATTTGGATGAATGCTTGTAACCAATAGTTCTTGGACCTCACTGATCACCATATTTGGAATATAATAAAATGGTAATCCAAATTCCACTAAAACTTTTCATGGTCCTACGTTCTTCAACATAATCAATGTTAATATAACTAAAAAAAGAATATAACTAAAAAAAATTATAAAGTCATTTTCCAACTCCAAACATCATCTGAATATAGAAATGAATACAGATTTGGAACAACTCAAAGTTTAGTTTTGGCGAATAATTACTTTAAATATAAAATAAATTAAGCATTAAATATCAAAGCAATTTTAGAAATGGTAAATTACGTGGAAATGTCAACTTTACCATCAAAATATAGAGTTTTATTGAGGTTTTTAGTATACTTATAGAACAGATGTCAACATTTGGTTCTTCAGTTATCCTCATGAGGTCTTTCTTCCAATTTTCTGAATCTGAAATACTTCCTTGAGTCTTCATTTGCCGTTAGACCAACTTCACGGAAACTTTAGTGACAGAGAAGGTTATTACACAAGAAACAGCATACTGGTGAGCAGATGGAGGTTTAGTGCTTTGTTCAAGGGGACATTGATAGCAGAAGTGCTCTGGCAGGAGCTTTTCTTTCATGGTATGAAGATTGTACCAAGAAGCCGTTCGAGGCCCCTCCTATCCGGAGATTTTTTGAGTTGGTATCAAGAGCTGTGCCCCTTCCCCACGGGCACCGCTGCGTGCAAGGCAACATTTCCACCATACAAATGTAGTTAACAAAAGAAAAACTTGTGCAGAAAACAATTTGGGAAGGGAAATCGTTTTTTAAAGGGTTTTATTATTATGAAATGGTTGTTTAGAGGTGGGCGTCGAGTTATTTCAAGCAAAGCCATGTTTCTTTCATGTACCCGAATCGCATCCCAGGGATAAAAGACCTCACTAAAGAACACAAATGTGTCTCACCCAGCATTCTGTTTGCTCTCAGAACTGCTTTGTTGGTAAAATGGTGACAGTTTTGCCAGCCAGAGGAGCTTGTTATCGGGATACGGACGTTACAGAGGTCCCCTCATCATCAATCTTACTGGCATTTGGGTCAATCGCTACCAATTAGTGTGCACCCATCTTGATTGAAAACTTCTTTTTTAATGCGGGCTATAAAGCAAGTGTTAATAGAGCATCGCTAATGATACTTTTCTGATGAACATCTCGTCTTATCTGTCTTCTTCATTAGCACAGACTCTAATTGCTGCAACCGGCAGGTTATTAGTGAAACTATGACAGCAAATGGATTTGAGGAATGATATCGAGCTCACTGGTTCCTGCGATAACGCTGCCTGTATGTTTGTCAACCTCAGACGGCAGAAACTTTATCTTAACTGTAGCTCGAGGGAGTTCAGGTGGAGCCTGTTTATAAATTACAGACCCTATCTTTAGTTTGTGGAAATGGATAATTTAATAACCCTGTGCCATATCTTGTTCTCATCTAGAGAAAGGCTTTATACACTTTAAAAAAACAGTATATATATATATGAATATACTGCAGATGTGGTAAAATGCTGGTATGTCATTTTGAATATATACACAAGCATCAAACTGAAGCATAAAATATCAGTACACATTATTGACCTTTAGGTGGCAGTAGGTTGATGTGTGTGTTTCATATGTTGCAGCTACACCAATCCACCACCATGGACACAGCTGTTTAAGACTGAGGGTGTTTGTCTGCTGTTCTACAGGTGAGCATGTTTATATGCGGCAACTATACACAAAAATACAGTCAACAATATACACATAATACACAATACTTTACAAGAAGGTAGTGCAATGGATGTAATGAAAAAAGAACTGAATAAAATAAACCAAGATAAAGCAGATAATAATAAGATATGAAATTGACTAGTAGAATAGAATTGAACAGAATAGAATATAATAGAACACAGAATAGAACATAACAGAATAGAATAGAATAGAACAGAAAAGACCAGTATAGAATAGAATAGAATAGAACAGAATAGAATAGAACAGAACAAAATAAAATACAGAATAGAATAAAATACAGAATAGAATAGAACAGAATGTGAAATAGAATTAAACAAAAATAGACTTTTACAACAGAAAATAATAGAATTTATTCTAAAACTGACTGAGACAATGGAATATTATACAGAGTAGACCAGAGAAGACTTGGATTGAAACACAACAAATAGAATGAAATGCAATAGAATGGAATGGAATAGGATGTAAAATAAGAAATAGACATTGATACAACAGAAAATAAAATGTATTATGAAAATGACTAATAATAGAATACAAAGTAGATCAGAGAAGACTGATAACTAAACCAAATGAAATAAAATGGAATAGAAGAGAGACCTTTAAATAAGGAAGCTTGTGTATGTGTAATTGGGTTTATTTTGGGGTAAATGTAAAACTTTCTGCATTGGTCTTGCTCAGTCTGTGTATCTACTTTAATCCAGTCTCTACCGCAGATGATGACTCAAACCAGAGTCCTCCCGACTACACCGTCAGGCCCAAACTGCATGACATCGGTAGGTAAACATACTTCACGTTGACAGGTTTTTGACACGTGTCTTTTAAACATCACAGTTTCTCTGCCCGTTTCAATTTTATTTTGCCGCATGAGCATCTGAAAACTTTCCTTCTAAAGCATGAAAATAAATATACTCATTAAGCCAGATATTGTCTCCGTGTGACAAGGGGTTTGTCATCAAGATACAAATAAATGTATTTATTCATTTTCCTTTTTATTTATTATTATTATTTGCACTTTAACCTCAGACAAATACAGCTAACCCATACAACCGAGTGGCAAATTTGCATTTAGACACGTTTTTATTTTGTTTTACATTGCAAATGTGAATTCCTCTGGATTATTGGTATCTGAAATGAAATACCCAGAAGTCTAAGTTCACATCAGGATCTCAGTAGGGCTCATCCGGACACACTTCAGGGTCTTGCATTGCATTCTGGGAACTGAATGTACGGCTCAGTTCGAACTCCCACATGCTTCTGCTAAAATGCATAACAGAACAAATAGCTGGTGCTTCACACTGCTCCAGGCATCCAGACGCTCTCTAACAGTGAGTGTGTGTGTCAATGCTCATTGCATTAAAATGGAAACTACACATACACTGCATGAACTCTATTGAACTTTGAAACTTCGTCAATTTAAAGTGTTTGTATTGTTTTTTAAGGAATATGTTAAACATAGTCATGTACTTTTAGTTTTAAACATCCTTGTGGATGAATGTCGTAATGAGAAAGCTGTATTTAATAAGAAATAAAATTAAGAAAATGCAAAGTGCATCGTTTTAATAAGTCGATTAAACTTTCCGTTTTATGTTAATAACTCCATTTTAAACGTTAAAGCTGTATTAAAACACTGAGCGAGTTAGTTCACCTAAAACTGACAATCTTGTCATCATCTACTTAACACCTTAAATGTATCTGGAGAAGCATGCTGAATGTTGACACTTGGTTTTTTTAACCATACAATGAAAGTTAATGTGGCTGCAGATGTAAGTCACTAACATCCAAGTTACCATAGCAACCGCCTGGTCCCTATCCACTTTTATTTAACAGGAGAAGGCATCATGCATCTATCAATGATGTTGTTTTATGTAAGATGTCAAGCCTTAGAGGTTTGTAAAGGTTTGAGAGTAAATGATGCATATGTTTTGTTTGATTTTCACTCTTGTAACACATCGATATATTTTTCTTCGTGCTGAAATAAAATTGTTTTATTCAGAGATCTGTTTTTAACCTCGAACTGTCTGAGCATCCTTTATCGACATACAGTGGTGCCAACACTGATAAGAAATGTCACACATTCTCTTTGTGGGTTTTGTTTGTTTCCCATCGATATCCTTCAGTTTTTTAAGTGTTTTTCTCTCACTGTCTCTCCTTTTCACTGCTTTATCTTTCTATGCGATTACTTTCATCATCAGGATCCTTTGCAGAATGTTATATTGAGTTTTTAGGGGCGTAATAATGCAGAGAATGAATGGATGTGTCTTACCTTTCATTTCAAAAAGGCTCTAAGTAGAAGAAGAGAAACTTTATGGTTGCTGTAGGATATATTTTTCATAGACAGAAAAGAGAATTTTGTTTAAAGTGATAGTTCAACCAAAAATGATTATTCTGTCATTTTTGAAAAATGCAGTGGCAATGAGCTACATTCTTAAAATACATATATTTTTGAAAGAAAGGAAGTCACACATGTTGAGTTTTAAGAAATGATTCACAATTATTTAACAATTTTTGGGTGAACTAAACTTTAAGGAAGTTGAGGCTCAAGAATAGTTTGTTATTTTCTGATTCCCTTTCTGTCTGTCTTTCTGTCTTTTCTTCTTTCTGTCTCTCAGATGAATTTAACCCCGAGATCCCCAAACTGGAAAAGAGCGTCAGCGGAAGCAGTCCGTCTGGAGTCCGGCTGTTGATCACCGTGGCGACACTCCTCCTTGCTGCTCTACTCGTGTCCTAGCAACCGACTCTTTAACATTTCTGCAGCAACGGGACAGAGCCCTAAAAGATCGCCTTTCGTTCAACCTGTGCGGGAGATTATCCAATCGGGACAGCATAACCACTAGTTGAGCCAATCGTAGACTTACCGCACCTAAACAGTGGCCTTTGTCTCCACAATTTTGATACACGCCAAACTGCAACTTTAGGACTGAGAATGTCATGCTCATCCAGGCGTCCATTTAAAAATTTGCCTTTCCGATGGAACACGCACACTCTGTTCTCAAAAGTACTTGAGAGGGACACGGGAAAAAGACACTGAGGTCTCCGTTCCTCCATACGCCAGTCGGGGTCAATGACTCGATCCGGAGAAGCTCTTCTGGTGGACACTCCGATATTTGGATAAAATGGAGAACACAGCAGTTGGTCTTGTTTTGGGCTGTGGAGACCTTTGAGGGTGTCTCAAAGTTTGGTTGCAACCCCAGATCTTTGGAGTCCAATGTGTGACATGAACCATCTGTAATGGATCAATAAATCTCATTTGACAGTCAGTAAGTTGAGGTGTAAGCTCATGTAATTGATCGCAGATGCTTTATTTGTCGCGTGAGCATTGATGGAAACCGTTCCTAGTTTCCTAGTTCTGTTCCTAAATTTAGAGACTAGAGGTGAATTATCGGTCACTCCATCACTTTTGTACAATGTACATTGTGCGACCAAAAGGCTTTGGTCATCGTAGCCGCATCTCACGATGTGTGACGAATAGGAATCGAGACGGATCTGCGATTGTTAGACGCTCTTGTTTCATTTTATTGTAGTATGTATGTGTTGTCATGAGAAGGGTTTTGTAAGAACGGTGGAGTCATACGCTGCAGTTCCCTTTTATATCAAGGAATTGCAGAATTTGTTTTTACCGCACAATACATACTTGCTCTTTGAGTATAATACTTTATCAACTTAATTTATTGAGTTATTTATTGATCATTTGATCTTTTTCAGAACTTTGTGAGTTTTCTTCTGCATTCTTGAGGGATCTTTCCTCATCTCTGCTAATGCCAAATTATTTTGTTTTTGTTTGTTTGTTTGTTTGTTTGCTTTTTCAGGTTCATGTGCCAGCTATTTTAATCCTATGGAGGGACAAACATGATGCATTTCATACTTTGCTCTCAGTTCAAATAGTTTGGTTCTCCACATGGAGAGTCGTTAATATAGGACATTGTGAGGTTGTTGTAGTTTATATCGGTGGGCGGGGTTAGGGTTGGAGGGAGGGGTACTTGTGGGCGTGGCTTAACAGACATCAGAATTACTTGTGCGGCTGCATCCCACATGTAGACAATGTCAAGAGTAAACGTTAATGTAAATGTGTCTGTATGTGTGTTTTTTGAGTGTGCACTTTACAGGCCGGTATGAAAGAGTATGTTTGACCTTTTCATATTCATTTAGATACACATTTGTAGGTTTTGAATATTCAAACTTGCGTGAGATTCAAGAATGTGGCAGACGATAACGAAAGCATTTATCATTGTTGGAGACAACAGTATCAATCGTGTTTACCTTAGAATGATAAAACATGTAAACGAACCATGAATGACAATTACCAGAATGAAACTTAATAAACCATTCTTATTTTAACAGCCTTGTTGTCTGTTGATCTTGCCCTGTATATTTTTTTGGGGGGGGATTATGAGAATGACAATGCGGACATTTTGTGTGAAGACATTTGGAAACTGTACAGAGACTCATTCAAGATTAGTGAAGAACAATCATTCTTTTTGTTCCTTTTATCTGACAAGATGTTCAGCCGCTCCTTAATCTCACGATATGCTTATTGTCAATCACTGTTTGTTAAGACGCATGGTTACCAGGTTTAATCTGACATCTACACAATAATGTGCAGGAGAATGCAGTTGTTTTTAACATTTGCTCAATTAAAGAGATGGAAATTCTGTCATTCCTGTCATTTTAAAACTGTTTGACTTCTGCAGAACGCAAAATAAGATATTTCTAAGAATGTTTGTAACCAAACTGAAATGGCAGCCATTCGATTGCATTGGTTATCAACTTTCCTCCAAATATCTTCTCTGCAAAAAGGTCATACAGGTTTAAAATTGCAGATTTGTGTGTAAAAATTTGAGTATTTTTATTTTGGGTGAACTATCCCTTTAAACCATCTACACAACGTTTTTGGCAAAAACAGAATTCCAGCACATCCAACTTTATTTAATTCATTAGACTTACAGTAAAAAGGCATACGTTGACCAGCATTTCATATGCTATTAATATTTGTAAAAAATATTTTTTTTTATTTTTTTTATTCCCAATGCTTAGCCTATATTTTGGAAATAAAATGAACATGTAAATATCAAATAAATATCTATATGATTGGTAAAGCTTTACAGAATATGTGAAATGGAAGACTCAAAATGAAAATTCGAACATTAAACATTACCTTCGTTGAGCAATGTCGTAAAACTTAAGCAAGTGAATGGGTTCAGTTACCCACATTCTTCAAAATATCTTCTGTGCCACACACGTTAAAATGTTTTTTTATTGGTAACTACCCAATAGTGCAACATTTACTGCACTGTTTGCTCACTTCTATGCACTTAAATTAGAGTTTGTGACCTCACAGCCGAGTCTGTGTCTGCTTTTATCTGTCCATCTGCTCTGCACTGTGTCCCTGTCTTATTTTATCTCTGCTCTATTTCACACCAGACAGATTCTTTCAGACTGAAGCAGACCAAACGCACGTCTGTCTCCTCAGGTAAAAGGTTCTTGGAGTGATGAGATTCCGACCCTAAACCCACGCAGTACACCTGCGAACCCTTCTTCTCTTACAGCACACAAATCAAAAACATCATCCTTCAGGATCACGCACGCGCATCGTAAAACACTGACAGTCCTGGGAATATTCTTAATTCTGCCCCTTCCGTCTCCAGGCAAAACACCTCCGGAGCATTACCCGTTCGTGCACATCTGCGGAGTTTCTTTTTTGTTTTTCAATCCAAGGACATTCTGCGTACAAGCGCAGACAAACGAGACACTTGAGATACAAGAATGACCGGGATTTGATGTCTCATTAGACGCAGCAGTCAATGTTCTGCTGCAGGTCATTCTGACTTATGAGCGTTCTAATAACCTCTCAAGAAACATTATTGGCTGGGTCTTGCATGGATCAGCTCATCTGTCAATCACGTCGCTCTTGTAAATGTCCCCAGAAGAAAGTATTGAAATTGGATTTGCACTGAAAGGGTTAAGCTGCTTTTCGGATGCCTATGAGCAACTTTTGTAAATCAAACTCATTGCTGACTCTCTTTCAACTGTATTACAAAAATTCTAATTCATCATTGACTCTTGGATTTGTTTTTTATTGCAAAACACAAAAGGAGATATTTTGAGAAATGTAGGTGACCGAACAACGGTGTTACCAATGCACTTCTATTCTGCACACAAAATATTTCCTTTGTGGTCTGTAGGAGAAATTTAGGTTCTTTTAAAACAAGTTTAAAACACCATGAGGGTGAGTACGATGACATCATTATCACATTTTGGTTAACCCGTCCTGTAAGTTCAACGGTCCGTTTTAACGCTCTTTAAAACCGCACTGGTTGTGTCATCGGCAGCAGTCGGCGAGTCGCTGATCTCATCATTTGGTCTGGCAACTTTCCCAGGTAGAGAGGGGTCCATTAGGCCGTGGCGCACCGCTAGAGGGTGTGGGGTTCAACTGCGGCCTTTAACTCCCAATTATCCTGCCCCGTTAACAACAGCAATGCTAATCACACGTGACGTTAAATGGCACGATGACGCTCTCGTATCGGCTAATGCTAATTGCATCGTTTTGACAGATGGGATTTTTGCTTATTTTTGCTCATGTTGTGTGCTTATGATGAGGACGTTAACCATAGCAACGCCACAACGTTGCTTCTATTTGTGGATCTTTCTGTGTCGTGAGTTCAGCTGACAAACCCTTTTGCTAGTTGAGCTTTGCTAGTCATTGCTAGTCAGACACTGCGATGGGATAACGGTGGCGTGACTTCGAAAGTGAAACTGTGTGGATAAATAAGCTTGATGTTGTTGTATTGTTACCTTCTCATGAGTTGTTTTCAAAGGCGACCCGCTAGTTGTTTTTGCACAGCGAGATGCTAATTTGCTAACTCCCGCCATTCATTCCATTGTTGTAGACGAACGTAAAGCACGACTCAATTCAAAGCTTAAAGTCTTAGTGGATTTACGTTGCTGACTCATAGGCTGGTCAAAATTGATAATTTATTGAAAAGTTTTTCATAGTAGATGCAAAAATAATGACGTTATATTTGCAACTCATTCATTTATTGTTTATTTGTCTTGTACCTGACAATTTATATGACATAAAATAATACCATTCTAAAGAAGTTGAGATTAAACATGCAAATATCTTTAAATATGATAAGAAAAATGTTTTTCTCCCAGATATGTTTTGCTTTTTTCAAGCATAAATCCATTTTTTATTTTATTTTAATTATTTGTTTGTCAAAAAACTCATTTCGCTTCTCAAATGTTGCATTGTACACACATCTGAACAATTTTTAATTCAGATAAATACACCTGAAAGTGGAAAGTGACCTTATTATTTTAGCATTCCTATCTAAATGTATTATAAGAATTAATTTACTTTTAAAACAAGGAAATGCCAGCTGGGTGTCTAGTCGTTTATTTTTAATTCAACTTTATTTTTCTAATCCCTTTAGCAGATTGTTAGGTAGACAATTATGCTTAATGCTTATATTTTCTTCTATAGAAATATATATATATTAAATGTCCAGTTCTTCATGATCCCATGTTTCAAACTTTAATTAGTGTAAAATGTTGTTAGAGTGTAAATTATATCTGTAAAGTTACAAAGTTCAATGCTAAGTAAGATATTTTTTCAACCAAAATATTTTCCAGCTACAGTCGCCTTCATCGGTTTGGACTACATCCCTCTACTTCCTTCTTTAATGACATCACTAGAACAGTTAATCTCCGCCAAAAGGGGCGTGGTCTTGATGCACTCCAACGGAGTTTCGTTTGTAGAGTGAATTTGTCGCCATGTCGTGGAAACTCTGTAATTTTTTAATCACTCTTGTTTAATCAGCGTCCCTTCCCATGGACTGCACTTAGATCAATAGTTACAATTTATGTTATGTTATGTTTAATGTTTAAATAGGAACTTCATAGAACAAGGAAGTTGTAAGCAGTTTTATGACAGTGAAATCAACATAGATATAAGTAAATACATTCAAAACATTAACACATGTTATAATGCACACTGTAACTTAACTAAGGGTCTCAAGGAATACGTCACCCAAAAATAAAAAATTATGTAATACTTATTCTTATTCTTACAAATGAAGATATTTGATAAGATATATCTGGCATGCATTAACTTGCAGTACTTTGGTTTTGTGTTCATCCAATAGAAATAAATGAGTGCCACTCTTGTTCGGTTACCAACTTTTTTCTAAATATCTTCTATGCCCTCTGAAAGGAGACGAGTCTTACAGGTTTGAATAAATGGTGACACAATTTTCATTTTTGGAAGAACTTAAGGCCACCTTCCTTGTCAAGTAATGACTTGAGAATATTTAGATAATTGTACTAGAAAACAAGCTTATGAATGCCTAATAATTTCTGTGTTTCACTTAAAGTATAAACACAGTGTAATTGACCTATTATCCTTAAATGTATTATTAAAAGATACAACAATTTTATTTAATTTGTCAAATGACCTAGAAGAGAGCGGCCTAGTCTTCAAGTCTTGTTGAATTTGGCCGCCACAAGACCTCATAGTAGCTCAAACATAATAGATTCAAACCAAACACATTTTCTG
Source organism: Triplophysa yarkandensis (assembly GCA_033220385.1). NCBI lineage: Eukaryota > Metazoa > Chordata > Actinopteri > Cypriniformes > Nemacheilidae > Triplophysa > Triplophysa yarkandensis. The sequence goes on along the minus strand of CM065660.1, from coordinate 16,062,036 downwards.
CGGATCTAAATCCATGTGACCTCTCGTGGTTCTCAGTGGGAATATAAATCACTTATTGAAGCTGGGAGGTGTAAATCAAAATGTAGCCGCTGGTGTCCGGGGCTGAAGATAAACCCCAGTGTTCCTCATACGCTCACTGTGAGAAGCAGTCAATATGAAGTTCCCTCTGGCTGACACTTGGCTCCAATCTCCAGATCAGGATCAGATGTACTCCTCCCTCCTCCAGTCATTATGGGCTTACAGGTGCCACTCCTCCCAGATCAATGCCTGAGAAAACAGGTATCAATTCTGAGCTCTGACACATTCACGAACACACATTATTATATCACGCAAGAGATGCTGTTGTCAACACCTGGATGTTACTGCAAACCATCTGACTTCTGCGCAACACCAAATAAGATCCAAAAAATCCACTCTACCAAAGTTTCATTCTTCAGTTGAAACCTGTGTCATGATGTGTATTTACGCAATCTTGAGTGTTTATTTGTTTAGTAGCTTTATGTCATTGCACAACTGTCATTTGATGGATAGAGAAGACAAAGTCATAAATTGGTGCTGAGACAATTTGTTTGGCAGGCTTTTTAGGTTTATTCTACGTTTTCAGCATCATTAGTGCGGAGACAAACCATCTGCGTATGTGTGTGCGTGTGTGGTCCTCCGTCTATCTACACCGTCTGGATTCGCCGCGAATACAGATGCAAGAAAAACGCTTGCCAGATTTGATGATCTCTCTCTCTCTCCGTCCTGATTTGTTTCTCTTCTTTTTCTCATTAACTCTAAATCTTTTTTATCGCTCTCCCGCTGTTCCGTCGCTCTCATTTTTTCTCTCTCGTTTCGAAAATGTCTTCGGCTCGGCCTAATTCATCAAATTGCGCTCAGATGTTTTCCTGTAGAAGCATCAGTGTTTTTATTATGCTGGATGTGTAATGATGAGTGAAATGAGCCTACACTTGCAACCATTATGGAAAATGAATCTTGTCAATTGTTTCTGTTTTTCAAGCGAAATGTCTAGGGGTTAGGATGTAAATTGTGTCAGAAACGTCATTGATCTCTCACTTTAGGAGTGGCCAAAAATACGCCTCAAAAAATTGGTAAGTAAATTTGCAGTGAGATGTGGTTGGTTTAGTTTCTTAGGCTTCGGAAGTGACAGGCATCTTCATTTTATGTAAGCGTACATCACTTTAAATACATTTTCAGCTTGAGACGGTGCATAAAGTAAATGAGCTTGGAAAGTCCAACAATCAATTCATCATATAACACATTAGATTTTTGAAGCTTTTGAGAAAGATACATTTCACTCACATATTCCAAAGAAATAATCCATGATTAGGGATCTTTTATTAGGTCTATAATATTGAAAGAAATACTAAAGAAAAGCGTTTGTATATATATATGTATATCTCACAAATGCTATGCTGGTGGTTTTAATTGTCGCTCAGGTCTTCAGCCACAGGCGATTCATAGAGGAAGCAGAGGTTATATAAGCCGCTGTCCAATGCTTTTCAACAATGTATTACGTAATGGATTTAAGAGGACTACTCAAACGCACTTTTAAATATAGTTTTATAGTTTTTTTAGGCCTCAATTGGCATTACCCAACTCCATTTTTGGGTATCCATTTAGAAGGCTTAAAGCCTTCTAATCTTGCAATAAAACTTATTTAAGAACAAATTTATTAGAATTTTTTAACAGTATGACTTGCTTCCTAGGATATTTTTCAAAAAATTGTAACCGAAATACGCCAGAGTCCACTTCTTTAGTGTGGGCACAAAACAATGCAAGTCAAAGGGTGCCAGTGTTGTTTTGTTACCAACATTCTTCAAAATATCTTCATCAAGTCTGACAAGCGGTTGAGTAAATGCCAACTTTCATGATCACAATGCCAACAGATATTAAGATAACTAAGTTAAATTGTATAACATTAGGTGTTGTGTAAAGTTCGAGTCGATATGGTGTAAATATATATATATATATAGAGAGAGAGAGAGATGGAGAATGTTACACACACGCATCCTCTGTCATTGTACTTTTCTATTTTTGTATTCTTCAGCATTTCACCTTCTCCCACAGCTCAGAGGTGAGATATGCAGATCCATGAATATTTTATGTAGAGAAGATCTTGATTTTTCATTTATTGTGGATTTGAAGATACATCAGATGGCTGAGGAAGCAAGCTTTCAATCATGATTATGTAAAAAGAGCAACATTGACATCGAGATTAAAATGTTTTCTGTAGCAGAAGGTGAAATTTGCTACATTACAAAGTTCGTTTTAGTTAAACAAAAGTGAACACATGCCAGAGATGAGTGATGAAAACATAAAGGCTTAGCATGAAGTTAAACTGATATGATCTCACGCTTGTATGACACACAGGCATTTAAAGACAGCAGGTTTAGACACGTGACGAACAGACTGCTGGATCAAAAACAAACTAAACAGACTGATAACCAGTGCCAGACAGAATATGCATCCTGTATTGTTGAGTCTGCACAAAATTTGGGGGAAAATCTGCAGAATACTGCTGAGTAGATTTACATGTTTGGTTTATTCATTTTAAGGATTCTAGAAGAAACAAAACGCAAAAGCAATCGAACCGCGTGTGACATCATACCACCGTAAGTTAAGATACTGGTGAAACGTTCACCTCATGTTGTCATCGATTTGCATCGTGCAGCATTAAGTGACATACAAATAAAAACCATGGAGTTTTCCATGGAGACCACTTATCTTAAACTCTATGCTAATCTCTCTTTTTCACTTAAATGTTAAAGTATATATTTGAAGGTTTTAACGAATTGATCATCGTTTTTTGCAAAAAAACAATAAACAGTATAGTTAAAAAGTCTTAAACATCTCAGTATTTTCATTGGTTCAGCTAATTGAGTTTACATCATAGGTGTCATTGCAATTTACGAATTAACATTTCTTAATATTTATTTTATCATTATTGGGACAAAGCCAGTAAAACTTATATCATGCAGAATTGTGAAGTCAAAGTGACTTTTCACAGTGCTGTAGCGTTTTGTGTAAGTGTCTTGAAGTGTCTTAAAAACATGAAGAACAAAGTTTTAAGGATTTGGTTTTTCTCTCATTTTATCATGAAATAATATATGATGGTACCAGAGGTCACGTAAGACTTTTTCACTGTCCGTCATTTTGACAGAGAGGGTTGAAAAAAATTCCGTCATGACCTATTATTGCCCGTCATTTAATTTGCAAATCGTTAAATTAAATCAAAATTAATTTCTAATTGCTTTTTTCATTCATTTTTCAATTATGCACTTGCACAACGAGCATATAGGCTAAATTATTCCTTTATTATTTGACAAATGAAAAAAAACTCCATCAAATTTATTCTTCAACAATTTCATGTATTTTTTTTCGCACTGACAGCGGATGGAATTAAAACCCGACTATATTTAAAATATACTATCACTAGTGCCACTTCAGCCAGTGTTCTGTAGTCAGGAAACATTTCTCGTAAGGAAGTGATCAGAAGTTTGTAGGATTCTGTGAATGTGAGATTTCCTGATCCTGCAGGATCCTTCTGCACCAGCGCTACAAGACAATTGATAAAATTGAATAAGGACAATTGCCATTGTTACAAATTACAACAGATTGACCTCAGCATAATCCAGAAAAAGACAGAACACCTTTAGATTTTTCCGTCACATCTGAAAAAAATATTCGGTTAACGCGACCCCTGGATGGCCCCAGATCTCCTGGTGGAGCACTGGTTGTACATATCTTGTTCATACAAAAATTGTACAGGATTTTTACAAATATCACAATTACATTCAGTTATCTAGCTGTAACTTTTATCCAAAGCGACATACAAATGAGGTTTACAAAAGAATCTGAGACACATGTCGAAACCGTTTGGTCTTCAGGGTAGAATGCTAAGCGAAGCTGTGTTTGGTCCACATAGCAGTGAAAGGAAAAGCCATGCTCCTGAAAGACTGATCCCAGTGATGTCATCTACATCGAGGAGAGCAGCGGTCCAAGTACTGAGCCCTGAGGTACATCAGTTTTGAGATGTTGCGATTCCAAGACTTCACCTCTCTGAGAGACTCTGAAGTACCTACCTGTGAGGTAAGACTGGAACCACTGGAGTGCTTTGTCAGAGATACCCATGGTTTTGAGTTTCAAAAGGAGTATGCGGTTGTTGACAGTGTCGAAAGCAGCTGAACAAATACTGCTCAAAAGAATGTTTAGAAATGTAATTTTTCTTATCACAACCTACTTAAAATGAAAAAATCATATAAAAGTTCAAATTGGTATATAAAGGTCAAATTGAAATGTGATCATTTCACACAAAAAAAAAACTAAAAAAATATATCACAAAAAATTCCTTCAACTTACCTTCATTTTGCAAACTGCAAATGTCACATGGTCACATTTTTAAGATGCAGCTGTATTTTTGGCCTTGGTTTCTCTTCCAACTTCTTCAAAGTAGCCGACCTCTGATGTTGGATGGTAGCCCACCAAAAAAAAAGTTTGGTAAGAATGACTAATCATGAAAAGAAAATGGCAAATAATACAATATACTCGCTAATCGGGTTAAACAGGTAACAGACCAAACTAAAATAACTGCAAACTCAGATCTCACTTCAGATTCATCTTAACTGCTTGGCTCTCTTTAAATTCAAAACACAAAGTCCAAAAATGCTTCTGGCCAACCAGAAGTTCAGTTGCCTCTGGCATACAGACGGGTCGAAACACATCCAGCAATTACAGTCTTTGTTTTGATAAGCAGCTCGGCTGGAGGCTGGGAAAGTGTCAGCGCACATCTGAGAGCGAGCAGCGTGAAGCTCCTGGCTCCTCCAGGGGTTTCCAGCAAACACTAATTCAGGGCCAACCACTGTAATGCTCCCACAGTGACAACCATAACAGAAAGAAGACTTTAGTTTAGGAAATGAATCAGTATGTCCTGCACATAGACATATAATAATAATAGACATTTATGATAATGATTTACATAGTTGCTAGTTTGAATACTTCTTTTGTGCCATGAACATTTTTATAATATCCCATCTGCTGTGCTTATGAAAGCTTTAGAAACTGGAAGTCCTACATACATGTTCTAATGCGCTTAAAGCTTTGTAGTCCTGTGCTGTATGTTTATAATAGATGTTGCGATGTTTTTTTGCGCTTTATGTTTCCATTCAAGCAGAAATTAAAGAGCTAGTATGCTTTACTTTACTCTCCTAAAGGCCTCTGTTTCCTCCACAAAGGTAATTTTTGTTAAGAAAGAGACATTTAAACATTATATGTCTACCCTTGCGCAACTTATGTTTGAAGACAGTAAAAAACATGCATAATCACATCAGATCATCCATCAAACTCACATTACACAATTTATTCATGTCAGCATTTAATGTGTGCCATTTCTCTTGATCCCCGGGAGTTCGGATACTATCCACAAGGTTTCAGTATTTCAGAACTTCTCTTTTGCTTCATCTCATTTCATCTTGTCATTCTCTCTCATTTTGTTTCTATCCTTCAAATGCTTTCGCAATGCATTGTAATCTTTTTTCTCTCTCTCCCTTTATTTGATTTTTAATCCTTTCATTCCTCCGCTTTCTCGATGTTTACCATTTTTATTCGTCTCGCTCTTTTAGGCCCTCCATCTCCAAGCCTATATTTAGCTGTAATCCTCTATTTTTGTTTCCGCATCGGCACGGCGTTCAACAGCTGGGAGCGAATTTAAAGATCTACACCCACGCAGACACGCACACAAACACACCGGCCTTCAGGCTCGTCCTCGAGGGCTGGAGAGGTTCAGCAAATTTCTAGCTAACTACAATCGCGACAGAACCCCTGGAGCTTTTAAGGTTTAATTGAAGGCAGTAAGACGGTCATTAGTTTGTGTCCTGGAGAGACGCCCTGCAGTGTGTGTACTGGACAACGACATCACAGACCCAGAAACAAACTCATTTATTCTGCTTTAGCACACTCATTACTGAACCAGAATCAGTGCGGATGAAACTTTGAAGAATCGTGTCTCCTGTGTTCGTGAGTCAGAAAGAAAAATGCCTTTTAAAAAGAAAGTTTGTGCTTTTGATGTAAATAAAAGACATCTTTGAAAAGCCGGACAGTCGTGATGAGAAATATGTGAGGAAATGTTTTTGTAGCTCGGTTGATGGAACATTGTGATAGTTAGCTTTGTAGTCAAAACCACCAAAACCAGACCAAGACTGGCTGAGAAATTGCTAATTGTGGATCTGTTGTACATCCTAAATTATTCAATTCCAACAACACATTTTGTGTGTGCATAACAAAAAATGTATGTATTTCGTTGACAGATGTATTTAAGACCATCCATTGTTTAAAGGGAGTATGGTAAACAAAACCAAAAGAATGAAATAAGAAACAAGGAAAAATCACTATGCTTTTAATGCCAGAAGATGTCTATCCAAACACATAAATCACACAATGCACCACCAATTTAGTATAATGCCCACAGTTTGGGCTTAAAATAAAGTCCAAGACCAAGAAAAGACTTAAAAAATGGTCTTGAGACCAGTCTCATGTACTACTACACTAGTGTTGGTAGCTCAAAGGTTGTGAGTTTGATTCTCATGGAACATATATCTGTAATATATATATTCAATGCACTACAACGTTTGGAGAAAAGCCTCTTATGGGAGTCAATGGTGACCCAAAAATGGAGACCAATTGTACTTTGCTTCAAAGCAGATCGAAGAAATATATAAAGGTTTGTACAAACTGGTGGGTGAGCAAATAAGGACAAATCTGCATTTCTCAACCTCATACTTTCTTTAGAGTTGTTGGGTTGTCTTCCAAGTTTAGAGTTTGTAGATGCATGGTTTCTGGTTTGACCTTGAAGTTTTGGGCCTGTCTCTTAACCCTGTTCCTCCCAGAGAGACTGACTTGTCCAGTTTTACTGTAGCTATTCTTTGCCAACATTGCATGAAAGGTGCGATAACAAATTCTACCCTCCCTGGTTGTGGCACTATTATAAGGATTCCTTTCTTGCACATTAGCCCTGTTTTTGTACTCACCTGCTGTCACGGTTGACATCATTCAAACAGATATCATCATGTCATTATGTTCTCAGTTTGTTTGTTGAACGTGGTGCGTTTAGAAATTCACCCTGTTGAGTTGAGTTTGAGTCACATTGGGTGCAATACAAAAACAATCAACTGAACCGTACAGTGTAGCAGCGAACACATCTGCGTTGTGTTACACACAATGAAACTGAAAGCTTTGCTTATCCGAGTAACATCAAAAATGCCCTCGGCCTTCAATCCAGACGTGCACTTAACGGACATCAAACGTCGATTCGGGCCATCGGAAAATCCTCAATAATATGGTAAACATCCAGTAAGAATAGAAGATAAAATCATGAGTTTAAGGGTAATCTAGTGGATTCGCTGGCAGAAATGATATAAATGTATCTTTGGGCTTTCAGGATTATTAATGGAGCCATCCCAGAAAAACTGGCAAATGTACAATGTGGGATCAACTCTAAAATATTGTCAAAATGTCACATAAGGGCATCTAACTGGCGTAAGACCTCATGCTGTTATATGTTTTACGATTTACTCAATATAATCTTACTTTAATAAATTACAGTAAAGGTCAGGAAAGGTGGAGGCGGGGCTTAACCCCCCGTTTCCCTATATGACCTGTACTGTGACCATGACCAAAAAACATCTGCTCTTCGAAGACCTGTCGTGAACTTTACAGAACAAACCCTGCTATAATCCACGAATGCAGATGACTCGAGCTAATCCACTTTAGAAATGTGCATAATGCTTTAAAAAAGGTTTCCTTTAATCCATGAACTCTCATTTACAGGCAGACACAAATTGTTTTGATGCACAACAAATTAATGTGTATTTCAATATGAAATGTATTTTCGTATGTCACTGGATCTTAAAAACACGTATATATTGGGGGAAAAAAATTTGAATTTTAAATTCAAAGCAAAATTATAAATTTTTGTTTTTATTAATAAGATTTATTATTGTAAATTTGTAATAATTTTTGAATAATTTGGAATTCGGGCCTCCCGCCTGCCTGTGTAATGACACAGACCCACGGGTGACAAAAGCCAGAAATACATAAAGGAATGTGTATGAAAGAAAAGAAAACATGCGGGAAAATGTCAGGGATTTTTAAAATTACCCCCTTTAGGCGACGTCAAATTAAAGTATTTAAAAACAGTCAAAAGTGAAGAAAATGATCTGTTATGAATTTCACAAATGGAAAAGCAAACAGTCTTTGGAGACTTTGAACACGCCAGCTCTATATCAAGGTGAAATATATTATTATTAGGGATTGTGTGTATTTTTTACTAATAGTCCACCCCACAAAATGACAGAAAATTCTATCATTATAAGCAGGAACAGTTTTTGGGGAACATTTTTTTATGGAAGTTAATGAAACCCCAGAATTCTCAATCTAACAACCTTTTACATTTGCATTCATTAAAATAAATAAATGTATTCAAGTTTGAGAAAATTTGATTGAATTTTTGATTGGAGTACACTTTTAAAGAGAAAGTTCACCCAACATGAAAATTCTGTCACTGATGCGTCTCGCAGGTTTTCCTAAACCTGTATGGGTGAACTATATATAGACATAAAAGAACATCATCACAGTTGACAGAATAACAAAGACTGTCTTTATGTATTTTACTTCAAGCTGTCTTGTTGTCTCCGGTCATGTGTTATGAATATGCTTATTCTCTTGATGTGGGACAATAGCCTCATTTCAATACAGCTATAATAAAGTTTCCATATAAAAGTCCTTTCAATGCTGTAATTGCAGTATTTAAGTCTGTACAGTAGGGTTTTAGTTACATATGCAGTGTAGTTCTGTGATCATTCATGTAATATAATCGATGGCTGGGGTTGCCAGGTTTGCTTTGGTTAGAGTAACTGTTTTACCATTAGGATAAATCTATATCTGACCTCACATCCACCATCACTTCTTTCAATGAAGGGATTTTTTAGGGGGAATATAGTCTGTGACTGCTTTATTTCCATTAGACACTTTTAGATTGTATATTTAACGTCTCATAAGGTTGTACTTTCTGCATTTTTGCAATCTAGTTGTTCCAAAAAATATTTGGGTAAGTGCTTTAGGAACCCCATGGACTGTCATGGTTTGAAGAAAACAATGGTAGTCGAGTTCTCTGGACCTGTTTGCTGTCCATATCTCAAAATATCTCATTTTACTATGAGTTTTTCTATATGGTAGTCAATGGCATCCAGTAGTTCAGTGTTAGATTCTTCACATTCTTTCAAATATCTTTCTCTGTATTCATCAGTAAAAAAGCATTTTGGTTGTTTCTTTAAAAGTCTTGTTTTCTTAATAATGTCAACTGTTATTAGGCTGTGTGTTTATTTTAACTTGGAAAAAGGAAGATATCACAAGTAAGGACTGAATTTCCTTCATCTTTTCACAGAGCTAACAAACCCTCTCCAGAATCTCCGAGGACAGAAATTCCTCCGTTAGGTTCAGGGTCATTACCGGGTGATTTCAGAGAGACCCACAGATGTCTCAACTTAACCTCTCTAATTGAACACAATATGAGCTCACTTGAGTTTCTCAAACACGATCTGAATCTTTCAGTCTACCTACGGCAGTCATTACTGATAATGGCATCTGTCTTTTTATGCCTAAAAGAACTGCCTGTGAGGATGAGAAATCTGCACTTTAGAAATATGAGATTAGTTTGATGCATTGTGATGTGCAAACCTGGTTTGGCCCCGGATCATTAACCCTTCCTCTGTGTCGGTGAAATGAGCAACTGTAAACACTGGTTATGAAACACTCACATTGGGAAAGAAATACGGCGGCGGCAAGGCTCAGAGACGCACATGCGCGCACCTACTCACATAAAGCTATTATGAAACACTAAGCGCTGAGAGTCAGCAAAAGGGAACAGTTTATTAATTTCTATGAAACTGGGCCATAAATATGCACTAAAGTAGATATGAAAATGATAGAAAAGAGCCATGCGGTTATGAAAGCAGGATTAGATGAATGTGAACATGTGAATATTTTTAAAAACAGTCTCATAACACTTTTTCGTGTGGATGTCTCCATTTGTTTTGTTCTGTTTTATTGTGTCATAATTTTAGTATCATAAATTCGCACATTTAGCATGTTTACCACTACATCTTGCTCAAATATAGTTTATTGACAAATTAGGTTTATTTTTTTTTATACTGAGTCTAAAGTTTCATGGAATATTTCAAAATAAACTAATTCACACTCTGATAAAATGAATTAAATGTTTAAATTCTTTACAAAATATATTCCTAAACATTTTAAAGGCATTACATTCAATACTACGTTATATGTCGTGTTGTGTTGGGTTGTGTTTTGTTTTGTTGTGTTATTCATATCATATATCGTATAAATTAAAATTTATATTTTATAATATTAATATGTTAATTCATGGTTTAAATAATCCTTCCGTCACTTTAAGCAAAATAGCTTTGTGTTGTACATATACAGTTTATTTACTATTTGAAACAAACCTGTTTGAAAATCTGCACATTAGATTCTGACTACCATTGTAGGAAAACTTACGATCGTATTAAAAAAATTCCCTAGGACTGTTACCAAATACGCCACATTCCACAAAATATCTATTTTTCCTTTTCATATGGTAGTCAATGACTATAAGAAAAAGATGCTATTGCGTTCAATTCGACTTTTAACATATAGTAGTTTTATAAAAAAGTCCCAACCTCCCAGAACCTTAGAATTAAAGCGTCAGAACATATACATCACATATTTAAGCCTAAGGACAAAACTTCGTTTTATTTTCATTCTATAAAACTTGTTTTTGGGAACTGAGGGTCCTAATCCTTTGCTTGTTCTTGTAAAACATGTTGGCGTGTTTTTCCCTCTTTAACTTTTATTCAATACACCTGAGATCTTTTTATCGGAATCTTGAGACAAACCAAAGTGTGATGTGAAAGGAAACATGTGTTGATCCGTCCTTCATTAACAACCTGTCGATATTCCTCGAGTCAACCAGAAAGTGTTTTCTTGAATGACTCTTAAAGTGTTTTGTAGGTCCATTAACATCTGGTTTCTCTTGATGTGAATTACTTCAGAGTTGTGACCGTCTCCCGGCCCAGCTCAAGGCAAGCATCCAGCTCTTAAACCTTCGGCACGGCCCTCGCGAGGTACATGGAGCAGTTAGCTCATCACGCCAGATGTTAAACCAACACTGAATGAGGATTATTATTCAGAACGACCCTCCAATGAATGACTGTACGAAGGACGGATTAGACCTTGATTCTTTATATCCGGTCTTTGTGGGATTCTATGGGAAGTCTCAGGAGAATCGGGAAGCGAGGAGAATAATAACGGTATTTAATCATTATTCCGTGATGTGGGAAATGCAAATGCACTCCGGGAATGAGTTCCATAAACGTTAATGATGTCGAGGGAGTCTGATACTATTCTAGAAGAATTTATTTTCAATGTCATCCAACTCACCTTCATTTACTCAGGTGTGTTTTATTAGTGCTCGGCAGGACACGTCAAAACGCTGCGTTTTTAGTCTTAAGCTCAAACCGAGCTGGACGGAGAAGTGGAGAAAGGTTCAGCCGTATTTCAACACCTCTGAAGCAACAGGGATTGGGATATTTCGTCAAGGACACAGCGGTGTTTCTCAACCACCCAAGAGGTGTCCATTTCCACATCGAGATTTACCCCTGGCATTCTGGGATGTTATGCATTAGGGTCAGTCTTAAACGCATGAGCGTCCCATACACAAAATCTAATTTAAAAGCGTGGAATAGATGCAATGGTTCACTCAGAATGACACTTTTGTTGTTCTTTTCCAGACGTATGTATTTATGCACCGGAGCCGTCAGGCGGCATCAGTAAAACCGAACGCGATTGGTTGTCACATGTCGTATCCAATTACATTGGCTCCGGTTTTTCTCACAGTTCTCGAAGAAAAGAAAAAAAGTACAAAGTTAATACATGAATACCAATCAAATGTTACAAAAAGGAAAGTGGGTAGACTAGTGGTTATGGCAAGCGTTAAGTTGCAGTGGTGCAACGATTGTGCATTTTCTCACAATCCTCCCAGGACAGAAGGACAGATTCACACTTATACTTATATTTATTCACTTGGCACATGTGAGAAGAGAAAGAGATGCCGGGATGAGAGGGATTCTGTAGTTTTTTGTTCTTTGGGGCCTCAGCCCACTTGAAGATGCCGAGGCTCCTGTGGCTGTATTGTTCTCTTTCAAAGGCCTTTATTCTGTTTAATTCCGAAAGATCTCATTCA